>JAFJYI010000300.1:607500-933536 GCA_019022655.1 Acacia acuminata | reverse complement strand
AATTCTTAACAAATCGTTTCTAGTATGACACTTTTAACAAAAAGTTGTATCAATTTCTCATTTATTTCTTCCTTCCATGCCTTTAGTTATAATGTTGGGGTTTTATTTTTCCTGGGTTTGGGGGTGCATCCTGAGTGATACATATGTAAAATAAGTATGATAAACAGCAGGTGAATTAGGCATGCAAGTAGGTTTGCCAATACCTTCAGTGATTTAGATGGTGATCTCAAAACTACTGATCTTTCAGTCAATGTTTCCACACCTACGCCCTGAGCAGTTGGCTTCCAACTTGTTCTTCCATCTTGTGAGATTTTTGAAGCTGTTGTCATGATCACCTGCAAATTAACTGCAATATTTTGAGGATGATCCTTTTCATCCTCAGGTAGTAGTATAATGCTAAATGATGAAATAAGAATCAATACAACATAATGTGATAGGCCCTATTTAGCAAAGACATTGATCATAAATAAGTCAGTCACAAAACATATTATATGTGTGTGTGTGTGTCATATATATATATATGTATGTATGTATATATTAAAAGAGGAAATCATGATCATGATCATCATTATTATATTTTTGTTCAGAAAGAGAAAATCATATTGAGAAACATATCTTGAGGAACCTTTTCAATATATCAGGCTCAGAAACCCCTTGAACCCAAAATTCGTCAACAGGTGCAGCTTTTCCATGCGCTATACTTTCAACTCCAAAAGTATGAATACATAGACTGCAGGCAACCTGGTATAAGCAAAGATGTTAGCCAAATGAAGTAAATCAAAAGAAACCACAAAACATCAAATGGGTAATGTTAGAGCGCATGCTTCACTATGTCCTACTCACTCAACTTTTTGGCTCTTTTGGCCAAGAAAACCTCTCTTCTTCTAAGAGATTTCAAAACAAAAATTTAGAGGTAAACCATTACCTTCAATTTTGAAGCAACCAAAGAAGAAACCTAATGTATTGTTAATCTGGGCTACATTTCAAATCTATAATTGAGAAACGCATTTACAATTGTCCTTCCAATCGGACCACAAAGGCACAGAGCTTGTGTGTAAAGAGCTTTATAGGATTCTTTACAACGGAGATGAATTTTATAAACACATCTCAGGTAACAAAACCAGAATATAAAAATCTTTGTTATGTAAGAAAACATTCAACTTTCGTCCATTTGAAATAGGATGCAATAAGTCCTGCATCAGTACCTTGCTCAATAATAATGTCAATCACCAGAGCAAGAGGTATGTGCTTCTCAATTTTGTAACAACCTCAAAAAGGGTATGAAGGAAGGCCTCGACACCTTTGATCAAGAAAGAAAAGAAAAAGCAAATCACTTCACTGCTGCACTTCATTATAGGATATCAGATAACAACGCATCATGATCATACAGAAGTTCAGATATACCTTGTAAACTATTTCAGTAGGGGTAACATACAATTCACGAGAAGATAAATCCTTTTGAAGCACTATCTCCTAAGGGGCAGGTAAAGCAACATAATAAGTCCCACTCCCTGCCAAAACCAGCAACAGTGATACAGAGAGCCATATGACAGTGTCATATTGAATGCTACTGCAAGTTCTTGAAAGGAGGCTGTATAAATGATTTGTCCCACAGAATCTTCATCTTCATCATCACTTAGTTCAGAGATAGGGTCTGTAACCATTCGATCTTTCAACTACTTCATTGATAAAGCATCAGCGTGTTCAAATACTAACCAGTTGAGACATTTGAAATCTATGAAGGATAGCACATAAGCATGCACATATTAAACTAGATCATATAAAATCTTATTCTGAAAACATTGGTCTCTAACACTCAGCATTAATCGCAATGTTATACATATTTGAAAAAAGAAGAAGCAATAAGTTATTCCATTGAATTCCAAATAACAACTTAAAATAGGAAAAAACAAGAAAATTTGTTGTGCAACCTCAACTTACCACACCTATGGTGACGCTAAATAAATTAGAGAAAATCCACAATTTTTTTTAAGAAAAACAAACTTGCAGTATGGAGAGCGGACACTGATTAGAGTACAGATAAACTGAGCCTACAGAAGAATGATTATGCTATGACTGAACAATGATCAGTTAGGCACACTAAAAAAACAGGATGACACATGAAGAATGCTTCAAAATGCAATTAATTAAGGACTAGCATTCTGTCGCAAGCTCTGCAGCCCAACACAATTTAGTTCATGAAATTTTTCTTGCTAATAAAGAGCGGCAATGATGGTACACTTTCTAGAACACCCCTATAGAAATTTTACGGAAAAGAGGATAAAAGAAGAAACAAAGTAGCAACATTTACCTCGCAATTTCACAATACGCGAAGCTTGGCTGAGGTCGATGGTGCAAAATGGGTAGGGAAGAATTTTCGGGAAGCCAAACTAGTAAGGTGGTTTCAGTCGGTTTGTTTCTTTCCTTGTGAAGACGGAAGCAGATAGGAATTGACACCAAACATTCAAAGGACATCGAACTTTGCTCATAATTCATAAAGTCTCAAATAACAAAAAATTTAATACAAGGTCAAAACAAAAAAATAACAAAAAAATTAATCTAGTAAAAAAATAAAAAATAAAATTTAAATAACGGAAACTTCGTTTAATATGAATATGGGTCAGAAGAAATTCAATATTTACAAAATAATTTTATAAGTAAAATTTTCACCCATCAGATTGCATTATTTATAGATCAAATTTGTAACGTTTTTTGTACCTTTATCAAACTTGAAACTATTAAATCTCTTATGTTGCCAAAAAGATATATTAAACCTCTTAAAAATTTATCAATATTAAATGAAAACTTAAATTTTTTTATATTTAATTTTTTATTTGAGACCTACAGGTGATTTTTTTTAATAAATTTATAAGATGACATCAATTTGATTGGGCCAAGGAGAGTCATTTTCTTTCATTTTCAATTAGCAAAGTTTATTTAAAATGTTTTCAATGAAAAATAGTTTGTTTGAATTATAAATAATGTACATTTCTATTTGTGTGTGTGTGTTTGTATATAAAAAAGAAATGCTGATTTGATACAATTTTTGTCAGGTTTTTTGCCTTTTCATTATTTGTCAGGTTTACTCAATTATCAAAGTGTTTTTTGGGGCTAATTGCTAACGTTTATCGACTCAGAAACAGCTTAAAAAAGGCCCAAATAAACAAGGGGAAATCAGTACTTGTTCTTCTATTATTTTTAGTAAAAGTTTTTTTAAATTTTTTTTGGTTTTCCACACCCTAATTAAAGGAATTCAAAACAACCAGAAGTAACAGATTCTAAATAAATTATGGCATGAATTAAAAGTTTTCTGAATATTGCATCATATATCTTTGGCCAATGCATGCTGTCTTAAGCTCTTTTCCTTTCTATCCTTTTTTCTTTAACACAGAATATTATTACTGTTTATATGTTTCATGATTAGAGAATAATTGAGAACACTTACGATCGCTTAACACACAAAAATTACTACTTTCAGTACTTAATAGTTAATATAAGAGCTATTTAACTGATTTAGATAGATTAAAAAAGTTAGTTAAGTTAGTTATTTGCATCGAATATAAGTTGATTTTTTTTAAAGTATCTTGTTTAATCATGACTATTATTGGATGGAAATCCTTTTAATATGTGTAATCAATATGGGTACTTTGTTGAAAGATCTATAAATTTGGGAGGCAAAGTGAATTTAGATCATTTAGGACCAAATCCAATATTCAATTAGCTATTATATTAAGGAGGTAGTGCTTGATAAATTTTACGAGGTACTCATTTCTTAGTTTAAATTCCATATACGCACACATATATGTAACTGTTTCTTCGTAATAAATTTATTTTGCCTTAGTACACCACCAACTGTCTAAGAAAGTAAGATTATCTCCACTTCATATTGCCAAGCTTTTGTAGGAAAATTTGAACTAAAGCTTTAATATGCAGAAAAGTGAAAGACTAAGGTAAAATAAATAAAAGGAATTAAGCCACTTATCATCACTGTTGCATCAACATGAACTGCTAATACTCTCTCCTATCCTAATTATAAGAAAGCAAATTTTAGTGTTGGTTTTGGTCCTAATTATAAGAGCAAGTTTTAATTTTTGTCAATTTTTTCCTATAATACCCCTATCTATACTTTCTCAATAATAATTAAAGAGAATAATAATTTAATAATATACTTATATATTTTATAAAGTAAATAATGTTTGTACTACAGATGTCATTTTAAATTTATATTGCAATTAAATTTTATTATATACAATTTTATACTTTTTTCTCAATAAAATCCTTGTGGTGATAAATTTAACTAATTTATCACCACAAGGATTTTAAGCAAGGAATTTAATTTAATTTGCATGAATTGTTTAAGAATTATTTTTTAATGATAGGAATAATATGTGCGATAACTATAGAGTGTGTGTGTGTATATATATATAAGACTATTATTTGATAATTGCAGTAATAATACGACACTTGTGTAAATAACGTGGGTTACATTAGAATATAGGGAGGGAATTTTCCTTACGTATTTTTCATTCAAATATCTCAATATCTTAATGTCATTTTAAATTTTAGGTAAGGGTATTTTAGGAAAATAGATATAATTAACTAATTTAACTTCCTTCCTTAATCCTTCTAAATTTTAGTAAATAACTCCTATAATTATAACCGGAGGAGATTTAAAATCATTATTCATGGAATACAAGTATATAATATCATGGATAAATAATATAAAATTATATACGAGCCTCTCTCTCTCGAAAAAGATGTAATATATAGGTAGAGTCATCACAAGATTAATGTAATATAAAACACCAGGAAAACTTTATCTTTTGCAGAAGAAAACTTTATATATTACTCGTAAAAGAAAATATAGATACAAGTTGTATGCATGAAATAACCAGCTTATCATTTAGAATATAAGTCTGCGAAGGTGACGAATTATCTGCCACATAGTTCCATAATTGCTTTATCGATTCCCAAATGTATGTAAGATGTAGGTGGCATCGATTCTAAGAGAACAAGCACTTTTATATATAAGACATCTATTCGTTCAAGTGCAGTTATCTTACATTCTCTACCATTTTAGCTAGATACGATTATTGTCTATGGTTGTACAAGAAATATATACTAGTCAAAATTTGGTTTTCGCTAATTTGAGATCTGTTTGTTTAAAAGAATGTTAATCATGATGTGTTTTAACTTCTTAACGAATATGTATGTATATTAATAAATAGTAGCTAGCCTCTAACATATAAAAAGCTTCTATGCATATACTAGCTCTATTTCCTCACCATTGAATGTTTCCACTATTGATTAAGTTTTTTCAATGGTTGAGATTTAATGCTATTTAATATTATAATAATATTTTTATATAGCATTAAATCCCATTAAAATTTGATGTGCGCACACACACACAGAGTCCCTTAACTAACAATAGTGCTTTCATCTTTTTGGTGCATATTGGGTTATTGTATAGCCACATTAGGGCTCACTTAGCATATTTTTGTATATTTTGGTTATTTTGATAAATATTGAAGCAAGATTTAGTTACAGAGTTTGGGCTTGATAAAATCCAAAGCTCAATTGTGTGTATAAAACATCTTGATGAATGGTTTAAGTAAATTATTAATTTATAATTGTTCATTAAAAATGGGGGATGTTGTAGTACTTCTAGCAATTGGTTTACGCCCTCTGTTTTTGCCACAAACGGTGTTGTTCACTGATGTGAAGCCTCAAAATCTTCTTTTGGACCATAAAGGGAATCTAAAGGTCTTTGACTTTGGACTCTCCGCCTTGCCGAAACAGCTTAAAAATGGGTTGCTCCACACAACTTGTGGCATGCCAGCTTATACCGCGTATGAGATCAGAAGTAGAGCACCCAAGAACTTCCGATTTTGGACTCTCCGCCTTGCTGGAATAGCATGCTACCGACATCACCACCTGCAACTTTGGGGTTTTGGGGAATGGTTGAAGGGTGTGCGGTGTTAATGGAGAGAGAGCACCCAAGAACTGCTTTTTGGGATTTCAAAAGTGTTTAGGCATCCCAATTTTAATTAGGGACATCAAAAATATTACTTTTGGTGTCTCAATTCTAAAAAGAATAAAAAAAAAAAAAAAATAGTGCTTTTGGCATCAAAAGTTCTACTTTTGGCGTCCATTTTTTAAATTGGGACACCAAAAAGCAGACTTTTGGCATCCCTTTCTAAATTGAGACAGTTTTAAAAAGGATGTTAATATCCTCCACATAATTACAGAAAAGCTATTGCTTTTATTTTTTTAAAATAGACATTTTTGAGGAAGTAAAATCTATTTATTGTAATAGTGACTTTTAAACATATGCATGCAGGTTCGCTGGGAAAAAAAAATAATTTTGCAGGAAGGCAAGGAAAATAGTGTATAAAATGTTATTAATGTTGATGATGTAGAAAGCAATAAAAAAAGGAAAAATTAAAAGGCATTCTTAAATAATGTATCTAGAGATATATGGGACTAATTATAAGGAGTGTATTCTTTAATGAATGAACATGAAGCAGATGTATCCTTTGATTACATTCATAAATGAGCATTGAATCTATGGATATCTTCTTTGAATGAACACACACAACTGGTAACAGCTAAATTATCGCATCATCACAACCAAGGAAAGCTTATTGCATTACATAAATTTGACCTTTATCTAAATAAATAATGGAAGAAATAATTCATTTATTTTATAAAAAAATAATTCATTTATTTTGAAAAATTTAACTTTATAACTATAAGTCTATAACATTCCTTGATTTTCTTTAACTATTTATTTTTCAAAAAATTAAAATTATTTTTAAGTAAATATATTATTTATAATATCAAATTTCAACTGCATAAATACTCATTTATCAATTATTAATTATAAAATTTAATAAGGATTTGAAAAATAAAATAAATTATAGAAATAAAAATTTTACCGTTTTTACCCATTGAATAAATCCTCCTTCCCAAAATAATAAATTAGAAGAAAAAATTTGGCCTTCCGAAATTATACTTAGAGAAATAATAATTTTCCTTTAATTGAAATAAAATTATTAAATTAAAAAAAACTTGGTGGTAGGTGCTCTTTTTGCCAAATCATATGTGTATTTTTGCACATTTGAATGCCACGCCATCGTTTAGTCAACAAAAAAGGTCAAACTTAACGGTAAAATCAAACTAAACAGATCAAACTTTATTTTTGCACCTAATTTGTAAATCGTGTAAACTTTGACACCTAAAAAAAGCACTTGGTATTGGACGCTTTTTGGAGTAAAGCACATGTGCATTTTTTCACCTTAACTCTATTTTTTTATAACAGTTATTTATTCATAGTACGTGATATAAACACTGAACTCTAAACTGATTTCTTTGACCAAAAACAATATTAAACTGATTTTCTTCACTATTCTACCTTTCCCGTAAACATAAAGATCGCAGCGTTAGATATAAATAGATAGTTCATTAATATATAGTAAAAGATCAACGTGTAATTTACAAACTAGTTTTAATTTCAAGCGATTGTTGTCCTTAATCCAAGAAAGGTTGATTTTGACTTCTAGCTATAACATCACGAATACACAGTCCCACGTAACAAATAAAATATATTTTAGAATTAAAGATTTAATTGTTGATATATCACATAGCGTTTGTGATCCATATATAGCTATCTCACCTAAAAGAAATAAGGCTTGCTGTTGTTGTTCCACCGCACATACAAAATATTAAACCTAAAAAGCTGAAATAATAACTGTTCATCTTTTTAATTAAATTTTGAACATTCTATTGATACGAAGGAAATTATAGATAAAATAGAAATATAGACGAAAGTTGCATGTTTACAGGAAACAAACACCCAGTTCATAAATACATTCCAAGATGGCGAAGAGGTGACGAGTTCATTATTGCTAGACATATATAAAAGATTATTTTCCCTTGAATCCTTTATTTACTCCTTTGAAATTAAATTCTCAGAGTTGGAATCTCATCTTCACGCCAAATTTGCTCCTCAGGGTTCCAACGTTCAATAGCCATATTCCAAGCCATCACAAGCTCACACTTAGCACAGAAGACTTGACAATTGATCAACCTCGGCATTCTCACCACTTCAGCCAGAATGTCTGGGTACTTGTTGCAGCGAAAACACTTGAATGTTCTCCGACGATTCCCACTAACAATGAAACAATGTGACACATTGAGATCTTCTAACGCCGGCAACTGAGTCGCCGCTCGAACCAGGGCATCTTTGTTGACTCTTGTGGACTGAAGACTCAGTCGCTTGAGCTTGGGCAAGTGCCCCGACCAGTGCTTGCGCAATCTTCAAGGAGAAATTGCAAAAGTTATCTTGAGTTCGAAGAAGTTTCTGCAGCAGTTTCCTATGGCCTCAATAAAAGTACAAGCAATATCGCTGTCGGTGAGGGTGATCGATCTAGTCCTCTCCATGATCTGTATCGCTTCTTTTATTCTTCTTCTGTAATCTGAAGATGGCGTCCTGGGAGCACAAGTCGCCTCAGATTAGGACTCCTACGCCAAAAAAGAGAGCACTTCGATCATTATCACTTTCATAATTCTGCCTCTGGTCCTTAATATAAAATCTACTTCAATACTACAAGAATTGAACTATAAACTAGATCGTATATTATCATATATTAAGGGCAGGAGGGAATATATATATATGTATATATGTACGTGCTGTTTGTCGCGTGTTATGCATGAGAATCAAAGGTAGAATGGAGGTGATCGAAATCCACGGAGAGATTTTGTAAGAATCTGTCATAGAAGTATCATTATGAAGATATCATCATTGAAATTCTCATACAAGTATCCGACTTGATGTTTGTTGACGATGTATATTGATGATCTATCAAAGCAAGAATCTTACGAGAACATTGTCATTGTTACATAGTTTAATTCACTTCACCTCTTATAGTTTGTATTGACCAGTTGAGCACCTTCAATTAAGTGATGTGAACTTGATGGGGTGTATTAGAGATATTAAACTTAGTTAGTTAAGATTGTATTGGTTAAAAATTTGTACAAGTTAGTTGATAGTTAACCAAAACATACATATAGACACCTAATGTATGAATCAAAGTGTAGGAATGTTGAGTACCACCATGCAAAGAGAGGTTAACATATGTACTCCCTCATGAGTTCCAAGGGTTTCGGATTGATCCATTGTGAATAAATGTTGTATAAACTAATGCTCTTTCATGAGTAATACATATAATTCTTCATTTTCTTCTTGTTATTGTTATCCAATTAGCTAGCATTATAATTCTTCATTTTCTTTCTTGTTACTGTTATCCAATTAGCTAGCATTGGTAACAAAAATAATATTTATAGCATATCAGCTTGGCACACTAAATTTTGTCGATATGAGATGGTCAATTTTGCAGGTAGGCAAAGATCAAAAACTTATTGGCGTGGCTAGAATATCATAACAAGTCAAACAACTTTGAAATATAATCTATGGTTCTAAGCAATTGAAAGTAGGTTTATGAAAACATTACCTTCTAGCAATATTGATTAAGATCCCATCTCTTACAGGAAGACGAAAGTTGAATATGAGAGAACCAATTTTGCCGCCACTGAGATATATAAAGCATACTTCAAGAACCGAATCATCCTTTGACTTGACTGAGTAAGTTGTGGAGACCACTTGGTAAGATCCAACGCCCTTCTGTTCCAAAACACATGGTCTCGGCAAACTTTTCTCCAGGAGCTACACACCCAAGAAGCAGCAACGAAATCCACCATATTCAGAGTCAAGAAGATTCTCATCAACACTTCATAGTCCATGTCCTCCAATCTCTCACATGTGATTCGTTGTTGTTCTCCATGTTCAAAGGCTGTCTGAAATGATAAAAACAAATGATTTAGAAGAAATCAATCATTACAAAAAAATTTCTTTTATCCACACAATCTCTAACCCTATAGTTTCTACAATATATGTATATGGTTAATGAACACAATAAGTGAAATCACAGCAAAAAATATCTATATTATCGCCTAGAGAATTGGAGAGGAGATGTAATTTACTAATCTGGATTTGATCAAGCATTTTCAAGAGATGATTACTTTATATAAAAATCATTTTTTGAAAAAATGTTAGTTAAAAGATTATATTAAATTTATGCCTTTTACCCATTAAAATAATTGTTTTGAAAAAATAAAAAGTAAAAAAAATGTACCATCCATCCCGGGCTTAGGATTGTCTAGATGAGAAGCTAACGATGCCTATCCAAAGGATGGGCACCATAAATGATTCCCTATTCTCTTGAAGTCTTTGACATAGCTTGGATTTCTAGCAAGAAAAACAAAAAATAAATGTTGGTAAAACACTGATTTCATAATTGCGTGTTTAGGGTTTTGATATAAGTTGTTTCAAGCAACCTTTACCAAAAGCACCTATATATGTAAAATATGAGTGGAATTGATCTATCCCATCATGCTTAGATTTACTGCCAGAAATGCAAAAAGAAAAGGGTTAGGGTAAAGGATAACAATTAATAAGCTTCAAGAAACTAAAAGGAAATGGGCTCGCAAAAAACTATTTCGATTCACGGATCGAGCTCGCTAGCTAATCAATTAGCGCGATAGAATTCTGTCGCTGACTGATTAGTGACAGAATTTCCATCAAAAAACAGTGACAATTCCGTCGCCTGTTTTTCTAGAGGGAATCCATGAAGGGAACTGAACAACAATTTGATTAGCCAGCGATAATTAAATCAAGCTAATTAGAGATCAACGATTAATCGTAGTTCATCTTTTTCCCCTAGTTTTTCCTTTGCTTCTATTCCTTTCGCTCTTGAAATTATTCAGAAATTTTAATGAATGAACTCTAAGGGGGAGAGATACATGAAAAAGAGAGCTGGACAGAAAAATTATTGAGAACTATAAACAGACCTCACTAAGATGAAGAAGATGAAGATGCTGCAGAGAGAAAAAATTGGAGCAGAGATGGAGTCCAAGCTTGAAAATGATGAAACCTCGAATCTGTTTATAACGTTCACAGACCATGGATTGAATAAATATAAGACGGTTGGGCAAGTCATGCCCTGCTGTCTTTGTTTTTATCCAAGGGAGGTTTATTGGGTCTTCCACAGTGTGAACACAAATCTGGAAAATGATTCCATACGGTAAAAGATATCCAAGTCGATCTATCTAAATGGGAAGAAAAATGTGGCAAATTACTACCTACTTTAGTTCTTGATATAAGCCCTAGTTAACTAATTTGGAAAGATTAATAGAAGTAAAGTAACTTGCTCCCTCCAATCCTTAATATAAGACAAATTTACCTAATTTAATTAGATTAAGGAAGTTGATTAAATTAGTTAATATGATATATATATTTTAAAAAACCCTACTCATCTTCCTTAATTTCTTCATTCCCTTCCTCGCTTGATTATTATCGCTAAGATCAACAGTAAATTAAAAAACCTGATAAAGAATTAATCAAGTATTTAAAATACGTTTTATATTTAAGACCAAAATCAACTTAAATACGCCTATATTAAGGATAAGAAGGAATACTTAATTATACCAGATGTTACATGCTTTCTAATACTTATGTATCATTAGATTATATATAACTCAAGCAAATTAATCAATTGGGTCTTATACGCTGAAGTGCTGTCTTCAATGCTGAATAAGAGTGTGGTGAGTAGGTGTTTCTGATCGAGGGAAATAAAATTGGCTAACAATTGTCCGATATTATCGCACAGTTACTTTGCAGATGATGCGGTTTTATTCATGATGCAAAACCTTGACAATTGTAGAGGTTGGCGAGATTGATTAAGCTATATTATGAGGCCTCTGTACAGCTATCAAATCTTTCCAGATCAGGTATTTATTTTTCTAAAAACACGCCTGATGATGTGCGAAGTATGGTGTGTGATGTTCTAGGAATATCTGACATGGAGGATTTTGATAAATATTTGGGAATACCAAGTCTGTGGGGGTAAATCGAAGCAACAGGCTTTAGCTTTGTAAGAGAAAGGGTAAGTAGGAAAGTACAAGGTCAGAGTAGGAATGCTTTATCCTTTGCAGGTAGGGAGATTGGATTTAAGCGACCATTCGTGCTATTCCTTTGTTCCCTATGACCTGTTTTAAATTCCCAAAGGAGTCATATAAGCAGTTGGATAGTATGATGGCGAATTATTGGTGGAGTGGTAAGGAGAATGGGGTGCAAGATTCGTAAAGCTTGGGGGCAGTTAAAGCAATCTAAATTTGACGGGGATTGGGTTTTAGAGATTTTGAGGCAATGAAAAAATGCTCTTTTGGCCAAATCAGCTTGGAGAATGATACATGGTGAAGAGGCTTTGTGGTGTAGGGTGTTTAAAAGCATTTATTTCCCCCTAATTGTGAATTCCTTGATGCAGAAAAAGGGGCATAAGGCCTCTTGGGCTTGGTCGAGAATTTTGCTGAAGGGAATTTGTTAAAGAAGATCTAAAAATGGGTCATAGGAAATGGACAAGCCACTAGGATTTGGAAGGATGTGTGGATTGGTAGTTTGGGTGGTAAAAGCCTTGAGTTAAGTGTTCGGGCAAAAGTGTTTGGGGATACATTTTGTGATGATGACACTGTTGCTACTTTGATTGAAAATGGAAGATGGAATTTATCTATTTTGGTGAATAAGGTGGATAATCATATTTTAGATATGATTAGTAAAATTCAGATTGGTTTATCTAATAGTAACGACAGGATTATGTGGGGTGGTGTTAGAAGCGGTGAATACTCTGTTAGGGAAGGATATCGTAATAGTAGAAAGAAACAAATTAAATTGCCTTGTATCTAGTGCTAGCTCCTCTGAATCGGTTCCTCAAATTTCCCCAAAGAAAAAAAAAATGGAAATCTAAGGTAACACCCAGGATTCATCACTTTGTGTGGAGGTTTATGAAGGATGCAGTTCCAACAAAGGCTGCTTTATGGAAGAGGAAATGTGGTAGTTCATCCCTGTGTCAGATTTGTGGAAAGGAGGAGGAAACTTTAGAACATATGTTGTTGTTTTGTCCATGGGTCAGGAGTGTTTGGTTTGGATGTGGCTTGTCCATTAGAATAGATAAGGCAAGGAACATGGCAGCAGATTGATTGTTGTAATCGTTCGAGAAGGGGTAGGTGATCGTGCCACACCCCTTCTTGCTGATACAGTGGCCAAGGATGCAGATGAAGCTGACGATATAGCATGGATGCTGGTTGTGATTCTGAGACGAGAGAGGGCATTGGCTGAAAAGAAGAAAGCTGATGAAGCTTGTAATTGTTTTGTTTTGGTTTAGCGGTTTACACTGTTATGACCGAGTTAGTTTGTGGTTTCTGGTAACTGTTTGTATTGAATTCTGGCTTATTTTGCTTAATAAAATCATATATTTTGGTACAAAAAAAAAATTGGGTCTTATATTAAAAAGGGAAGGTGGTAGTAAAACTAAAATTTAATGAAAACGTAAAAAAGGGGTTATCTGACCTGGAGGAAACTGGAGAGAATTGAAAAATCCGGAGAGAACTATGGTCCAATTCTTACAAATTCTTGATAAATTATTACCATATATACTTTAATGGTGGATATTTATTTTCATTTTTGGTTAAAAATAAAAGTGTTTTTTTATTTGATGAATCGAAAAAAATTGGAAATTTCGTTTTTATCTACTCATTGAACCTTATCTATTCATTAATAATGTCTTTAGGTGGCTGTCCTGATAAGCAATTACTAATCACTATACATCATCAATCAGGGTTTTGCATTAACACCAAATGAGATATGTTTTTTTTTTTTTTTGCCAGAAAATGAGATATGGATTTAAATAAATAGTATCGCGTTTCTATTCGGGCAAAAAAAAAAAAAAAAAAAAAAAAAAAAAAAAAGCTTTTCTATGAACAAGCGGTTAAAATAATCAACAAAATAGTTAAATTTAAACCCACTGTGATTAAACACATTGTGCATTTCCTTCACTTCTCTATAATAGCATAACAAATAAACACTTGACTGATTTGCTTCAGAATTTGGCTAGAGTTTAATTTCTCACATAAAATTCGGGGGAACTGTACGTAGTATAGTTTTGACGGTATCACATTTTAGTCTAAAAATTGACTTGACCAATTTTTGTTTTAGAGATAAGTGAATTATTCCACAGAAAATTAAGTCAATCTCACATATATATTAGAATTTCTATCGCCACCAAATACTGAAACTAACTTTAATTTTTTTAAATACCTTTAATATGGTAACATGAACAGCCATGTATGTATACTCCATAAGGATACCGACTAGAGTTATTTGCAACGAATAATTACCCAGCCAATTCAGGTTTTCAAGTCGGTATGTTGTTAAATTTGTTTACATGTGACACATGAAGAGCAACATACACATAATACCTATTCACTTCAAAACCTAAAATTTGCGATCTTATCGTCACGCCAAACCTCTTCTTTTAGTGTTCTTCCATTCCTCAGTGCAGATATTCCACTGCAACACTTTGAGGCACATTCCACAGTTTCCTTCACATCTGATTAAGGTTGAGATTTCAGACATATTATTGTTATTGTTCCCCAAAATCTTGGGCACGTCATGTTGGGAGTATATTCTCATGTTGGTTCCATCAGTGAGGCCAACAATGAAACTGTGAGAGACATTAAGGATCTTCAAGTCTTTCAAATTGTTGGCCACAGAATCCAGAGCATTTTTGCTCACCAGTATGGACTGGAGGCTCAAGATCTTGAGCTTTGGAAGATGCTTGATCAGGGCGTTTGCGAAGTTTACGCTGAAATCGCAGGTCACTTTGAGTTCTGAGAAATTGTTGCAGTGTTCTCCAATGGCTTCCACAATGTCATAAGCTATTGAAATGTCTGTTAATGTCAAGGACTCTAGCCCTTTCCATGGCTGCATTGCCTTATGAACTCCTGTTTTTGATAGTTGAATGTTCGATCTTGGAAGAACCAGTCGTTTTAGGTTTGCAGTCCTACAAGAAAGAAACCAGCATTTGGAGAATAACAGACATTAGCATTTTGCATGTTTCATATATATATGAGCTAGCTGTTTGGTCTAGTAGTATTTAGCTCACAATTACTTAGATTGTACAAGATCTAGTTTCATTCATGTAATTTGTTCTAGCTAATTGATTGAGGCAGATTCTTGTTTTTCTATATTTTTCTTACCAGATTTTGCTAATGTGATATGCTAGCTTGCACAAGATCTAGTTTCATTCAAAAATCATTTTGATTTTGCCTGTATTGAAAATTCAGAATATCACACATTGATCAATACAAAAAAATATTGAACTATCATAAGAAAAATCAAATCTTCCATTAGGATATTCTTCCTTTCTTGAAGTGCAATGAAGAGAGACTCAGTTTCCCTGTTAATTTGCTTAATAGGGAAAGCTAATCAATCTTGGTCGTTAATGAAGTTAGAATGAGAGAGGAGAGAGGAGGAGGAAGGTGGCCGTTGACTGGATAATTAATTTGCTTAGCAGAGAAATCGGTTCCAATGAAGAGATGGAATTAATTAGAGCGATTCCGTAAATGCCCTTCTAATTATTTTGTATTATCATGTTTATTTTCAAAATGTGTAATCATATCCTTCAAAGAAAAAAGAAGATTTTTTTGGGGATAAACTCCATTCATCCCACTCCCCCGGCCGCCCGGGGGAGGGTTAGAACTTCATTGGTTTCAATTGTTATATAGTGATATTCTCAAAATTCTTCAAAATAATTTAATTTTGAAGTAAATTTGGAAATATAACTTCAAATCAGGTTTCAACGTTGCTTAGTTTTATAGCTACATCAACTTAAATTTTGTCACCGAGGTTTTCTCTTTATGAGAAAAGGTAAGTTAAAGAGATAAAGATAATAATGTATCACATATTTCACATACACGCACACATGATAATCTAAGCAAAATGTTACTTACAAATTGCTTTGAAACCTGAAACAGTACACATAAAATCGAGTTTTATATAGCAATGGCAGAAGATATACCGCAAAAACTAAAGGTACTAAGCATCCTATATATAGCTAGCTAGATATCCATATAGCAAGCATAGAGCCAAAAAAGCTTATAACAAGGTCAAAGATTATCAGACAACTGAAATAACTAATAAATGGAGCTCTAACAATCTATGTAGAGAAATTAAGTTATGAGAATGTATTACCTTTCAGCAACTAAAATTAAGTCGTCATCATTTATAGATTGAAGAAAATTGAATATAAAGCAACTTATTTTGCCGCAGCTGAGGTCCAAAGCACACTTCAAGAATTGAGTGAGTCTTGATATTTTGGAGGGTTCATCACCAGAAGAATCATGATTAGATTCAAAGGATAAGTTGGCAGCTGAGCATAGACTCATATCACTAAGATCAAACACTTTGCCATCCCAAAAGACAGGATCTTGGCAAGCCTTTCTCCAGGAGCTACAGACCAAAGAAACAGTAGTGAAATCCACCATATTGAGTGTCATGAAGATTTTTAACAATATGTCGTAGCTCATGTTGTTCCAATATCTCATTGGTGGTTTTTTGTTCTCCATATGTAGCTCTAGTTTAAATATGTATTCCTGCAAGATGGAAGCAAATGACGCTGCAGTACTAACTTTGAAGCGGATAATATGAGGCACAATTATTTATTGTACTGAAGCAAAACGAGTCACTTATTGAGAAATGGATGAATCCAGTGAAAAATGGCCTCCTATTAAATTCTGTCTGCTAAAGAAATAAAGAAACAAAGAGGAAGAAAAGATTTATTGAGGCTCCTGATTTCCTAATTTATTTAGAACATTTATTTTGTGAGCAAAATTTATGCTTCTTAGCTACTTGAAATTTTTGACCTGGGCAGCTTGAAGATAAAAGAAATTTTGAAAGTTTTTACTTAACTAAGACTAATGGAGAAGTAATGATTTCATCATCACCTTGTTTATTTAGGGCTTTGGTTTTAAGTTACTCAGTGCGATAAACTTTACCAAGCACACTTCATATTAAAAAGATAAGATGAATAACAACCCATGGATCATCTATCCTTTGGATTTTGAAAACTTTTATTTTCTGAATGCCAAAGATAAAAAAAAAAAATGGCTAGGGATTGGAAATCAATAAGCTATGGATATAAAAGAAGTTGGATAAGAAATATTATAACCCACTATATATAGTATATATATATATAGGCTAGAGAATAATAAATTATGGAGTTCACCTTAGCTTTTCTGATTCGTCTTGCTCTTGAGATTTTATTACTCCAAAATTTCTTAGACAAATTAAAATTTCAAGAGGCAATTGAAATTAATAAATAAGAAAAAGGGAAATTAAAGAAAACTCGAGAGAATTGCGCTAAACATATATACCTCACTTCTGATAAGAACCAATTAGCAGTGTCTTTTGTTTCTGTTAGAAATGAAGTCGAAGAGAGAAAAAGCGAAGCTTCAATGACATAGATGGAATCTGAACCTCATTTTGAAACTCGTCTTCATTTGTAACGTTTGTCGTCTTGGGACTTGTGTTTATAAATGTCTCTTAAACAGCTAATGGTCCATTTTTCTAGGCTCTTGCATGTCTAAATTCATAATAAATTGACACATCCGATAATTTTTTTTTTTAAGAAAAAAAAATATTAAACGAAACAAGAGGCTGAGCTTAATATATATCTAACATGAATTCTCTAGTAACTTCACCTGAAGTTAAAAAAAAAAAAGAGACATAGGCTGACAGACTTGGCTTTTAGTTGAAATATGGTCCCACAAAAAAATATTTTCGTCCCTAATTTTTCATTTTTTTCCCACTTGAATGAACCGGCCGCTTTAATCATCTTATTTAATTTAAGTTTAACCAGTGGCAGATGTAGTGAGTGAAAAAAAAAAAAAAAAAAATAATCCTGAAGTCATATTAAAGTTCAAGTATTTTGGATAGGATAATGATGCTATCAGAGCCATGCATCCCACATTTTGGATCTGATAATGCAAAAATCTAGATAACTCAATATTAGTAAATACGAAATACTAGTTTGTAAACCAAACCAAAAATAATATATATTTTTCCTCTTTATAGAGAAATTGATGACAGCTGCCACCAGGTTGTATAATTTGGGGTTTATATATTACTCCCTTTGTCCCTTATATAGGATATATTTAACTAATTGTCCCTTATATAGGATATATTTAACTAATTTGATTAGATTAAGGAAGTTAGTTAATATGACATGTTTTCCCCCTTCTAAAATGCATAAATCATCTTCCTTAATTTCCTCATTCCTTTTCCTCCTTGACTATTGTTGATGGAGCATTAATAGAAGTAAATTAGGAAAAAGATCGACAAATATGAAGAATATGTCTTATATTAACAATCAATATCAACTTTCCAAATATGTTCTATATTAATAATTAAAGGGAGTAAATCTATGTTCTAAAGGTAATTAAAATTTTAATTGACTGTTTAAAAAAAGAATGCTACCCCTTCAGTTTTTAATATAGGACACATTGGGGGTTGTTTTAGTCCCAAATATAAAAATATTTTCCATATTTATCAATCTTTTTATAATGTATCCTTATTGATTCTCCGATCCATTAACAATAATTAAGGAGGAAATTATGGAAGATGACTACGGTGTTTTAGAAAATATTATATTAACTAATTTATCTAACTTTATTGTGTGTTTGGATTAACTTTTGGAGAATAACTTTTACAATTTATGAGGTATGCATGTGATAGGAGTTTTGTCTTGACTTGTGGCAAGAAAAGGGCTTTTGAAACCACGTTTTGAGTTATATGTACAAACACTCACATTCTAATTAAATTAAAAAATATGTCTTATATTTACGGCGAGGGGGAGTACTTCTTTTGCTACCTAACCTAATCAATAATGATTTTTGATACAACTTAATCAATAAATATAATACTCTATTATTTTATTACCATAACTCATAAGATGTGATGAATCTCAAAATATTGGTATGTAGCTATTGAACCTACATCAAAGCTTTCCCCAAGAAGACCGTCGTGGGATAGATTCATGTCAATTTTATGTGGCTGTTTTGACTATAATTTATTTTCATTGTCAGGGGCTACGTATTAACACTGAAGCATACATGGATTTGAATAAATATTTTATTTTAATTATAGTGAGTGATTAACATAATTTAAAAAATAGTAACTTAAATCCATTGTCTACTCCTTGACAAAAACAATAAAAACGCAATAAGATATCTATGACGCCGCATTTGGAAAGTGGTATATATTAGACGCAGATTTTGACGGAATTAATTTTGACATTATTACTTGTAATTGACTTGATAATTTCTCAGGTGAAAAATTTACTTCAGTGATGTGTGTGTGATTAAAAAAAAAAAAAAAAAAGTAGATGATTACAAATATTGTTAAGTGACATTTCATTTTAATTTCTTTTATAATGCAGCAGCTTGCACATCAAATAATTATATGTGTGTGTGTGTCTTAATTTTAATCTCTTTTCTTTCTTTTTTTAAAAATATTTTTAGTCTTCAAACAAAATTTCACTCCTTAATCCGCAATTTGCTTGGGGTTTTGTCTAAATAATTCTTGAAGTTTTATAGTACCACTATTAAATAAAAAATGTCAATGAATCAATCTCACATTTGACAGTTTTTATCATCTTAAATGCTAAAATATCTATATAGATATTATAAAAGTATATCCGAAAGATGTTTGCCGAAAAAAATTAACCAGCTCATTTAAAAGTTGGTGAAGGTGTATGACGACTTATTTGTTAGAGATACACCTATATCTATACGGAAAATATTTTTTACCTCAAACTCGAAGAGTAGAATATTGTAACAACATATCAGATAATTTTTATATTGATTAGATTGCACAAATGTGAGAAATAAGCTGCAATATGTTATTGTTGATTTTTAGATAGTGCAACTTTATACATACTCCATAGTTTATTACACATAACATGGGAAAAAAAAAGCAGCTTATACTACGTACGACACATAAGTTGGCAGAGGAGGGAGAGATATATTTTTGACAGACATAGAATAAGATTTTATTATGGGAAGATCACACCAATGTCCCAACTAAGAAAATTAATATCAGAAAAATACCATAATTTGTCAATGACAAGTTATGAGACATTTCTACTGACCTTAGTGCGATTTTCTCTTTTATTTTCCTCCTTCAAATTTGAAGTGAAGGTATCTTATCTTCGCACCAAATTTGCTCTTTGGGGTCCTTCCATTTGTGCATCATATTGCCAATGAACACATCTTGACACCTATCACAGAATCCGTTGCAGTACATTAACGTTGTTGGCTGTCTCGGCATGTTCTTCAGCAATGTCGGAATCGAATGTTGTGGGTATATTTCGGTGTTTTCGGGACGATTCCCAGTAACAATGAAACTGTGAGTCACATTAAGAATCTCCAACTCCTTCAACTTCTTCACCACATGAACCAAAGCATTCTTGTTCACCCTTACGGATTGAACACTCAATACCTTAAGCTTTGGAACATGCTTCGCCAGTGTTGTCGCAATGTTTAAGGTCAAATGACAAGTCAGCTTTAGTTCTGAGAAGTTGGGGCAGTATTTGCCTATGGCTTCCAGAAAGAGAGTAGCTATACAAGTGTTGGTAATTGTCAAGGATTCTAGCCCTTTCCATTTCTCCAATGCTAGATCGATTCCATTTTTCGTGAAATCTGGGAACCACCCGGGTAGAACTAGCCGTTTCAGATTAGGACTCCTACCACAAGAACAAAGAGAGTTTAATTTAGAGGATTAATTAGAACTTTCTGAGATAAACCTATTTATTAGAACATATTGCCTTCGGTCCTTAATATAAGAGCTAGTTTTTTTTTTTAAAGATTAAAAAAGTTGAATAAGTTATATTAAAGTATTTATATTTATTATTATTTTTCCAAATTAATATATAATCTAATAACACACAATATATGCTATAATTAAGTAACTTATTTTGCTTCCTTAATTTTTCCAAAAAGAAGTTATTTGACTCTTATATTAAGGACCAGAGGGAGTGTATATTAAGTCCGGCATCAACTGATTGAAAAATGAATATATTAAAGGTGTATATAGCCTTGAGACAAGTTTAATCTAATCGGCCTAAGCTATTTTATAGAAATACAAACAATGAACAAGAGAGAAAATGAATGAAAGATGAAGAGTAAAAGGGGAAAAAAGTGGTAGGAAGGATATTAGAAACTATTGCTCCTACAGAAAGGTTATTATGCATACAAAGGAACAGATAGTAATGCGCCAAAGGTTATTGAGAAGTGTGAAGAGAAAAAATATATGAAACATTAGTAATTAATTACCTTTGAGCAATTTTAAAGAAGTCACGATTGTCTATGTAAATTTGAAATTGGAAAATGAGGCAATGTGCTTGGCCGTTGCTGAGATTTAAGAGAGACGACAAGAGAGAAACAATCTTTGAACTTAAAGTGGGAGTTGGAGGGTGTTTCCACTTGCTAAGATCTAAAGTGTTTGCAACCCAAAACGAACGGTCTCGGCAAACATCTCGCCAGGAGCTGCACACCATGGAAACGGCTGCGAAATCCACCAAATTCAGAGTCATGAAGATTCTCATTAACACGTCAAAGCTCATGTCCCTCCAAGCTCTTATTTCTTCTGATGATTTGCTTTTCTTGTTCATCCTCAATGCAGCCTGCAATCATGACAACCAATGAAGCAGCACATATCAATCTATTATCTACGAATACAAGTCCAAAGAGAGAGTTCAATCCCACAAGATTAGCATAGTGGGAGGCAGAGCTCCTTGAGTTTATAAACCACACTTTACTCCTTTTTGTAAGAGATGTTTGACACAACTTTCACACAAATTACGAAGATTACATAAAATTAGTTTTGCTTTTTTAGTTACAAAAATTTTAGGTGAGTTGGATTCAGGGGATCACTAGGAGTACGGCATGCTTCCGGGTTTAAATAACGTTTACGTATATTTACTGATTGTCTAACAACAAAATTTTTAAACTGGTGGGATTTGAACTCACAACCTTATGGTTATGAGCCAGCCTCTTAACCAACTGGACCAACCTTTGTATGTCTATCTACATAACTAAGTGTATTGGGTGCCTTATTACTCTTAAGAGTCATTTTATATTGTCACGAAAACTTTAAGTATATCAACCCAACGAATACCACTATTGATTTCACCATGTTTTGGCAAAAGTTATATATTCGGGTTTAATTAACTTCCACGAATATGTGTAAACATATGATGACTGAAATTCTATCCCAATATCCCATCATCCTAAGATTTCGAAAATGTTATTCTTTATTTAAATGAAAAATTAAAAAAAAAATTGTTTGATTTTCAGCATTCTAGATAGAGTGAATCAGTTAAAATTTCATAGATGAATGCTTAGTTTTTAGCTTTTCCCCTGCTTGAATTCTTCTTGTTATTTGGGATTATATTCAGATTTTGTTTTAATGAAAATGTATTAAGATGGAAATAAAAGGATTAAGAAGAAAATGCAAACATACCTCACTTGTAAGAATTTGTGATTTGTAGTGAAGAAGCTACAGATCAGAGAGCAAAACTAGGTACCTAGCAGCACAAAGACGCCTGCAAGGATTAGTCGCTTAAGCCTACTATTGTTTATATAAAGTCGTAATATGGTATCTGATTAAATATATGTAATGTAATGATTCTAAAGAGGATGAGTGAAAAAAGTTCAGAAATATCCTTCCGAGCAACATGTGCAGTGTATGGCATCCAAAATAATCATATCATAAAATATTTAAAAGGTGGATTTTATTTATTTTGGCTAAATTAACGTACGATGAATCAAAAAATTAGGAAGTTTCGTTCATATAATATGTATGCCTTTGATGACATTCCCATAAAAAGCCATGGCGCAAGATATTAATATTATAATTAAGGTTGTCAAACTCATGAATTTAAGTAAACTTGGACGTGAGGTAAACTCTATCGTGGACTCGTATTGTAAACTTCGTAAGAGTTTACTTTTACCATTAAAGAGATATTAATAGTGTATAATTAAATAATTAAAATATAGAAATAACAACAATTCGATTTAAATGTTTTTTAAATCCAAATAATTAAAATTAAATCCATTAACATTCATAATTTATCATATTTAACAAACAAAAAATTCTACAAAAATTACATTTAAATTAGTTGAGCATGATCAAATCAAAGAAGTTAATGCGAGTTTAAGGATGAATGAACACGGTTTTGTTAGGCGGAAAGCGTAAAAACGACAAACACGGAGAGTCAACTCGTGAGTTTAGCCGAGTTTACAACGATCATGAGTTTACTAATGATTCGACTCAATTTTGTAAGCTAGAAACGTAAAAACATTAAACTCGGAGAGTCAACTCGCGAGTTTGACAACAATGATTATAATCGTATGTAGCTTGTGTATGATGAGGAGAAAAACAAATAGAGATAGAATGTGTTATATATAGCATTCTTGAATTTTTAGCAAGAAAATAAAATCATAACTTTTAAATTTCGTGTTATATTCATGAATGTAATTAACTTCTGGTCATTATATGCAGAAGACCACGTAAATGCATAAACAATTTCCAAAGACACATATATATATACGTTGTTTAATGTACATCTCAACATTTAATACAAATGCATGCATGGCTTTTGTTTAAATTTAGCAAAAAATTTATACCAGCGAGAACGAGATAGAAAGGATTAAATGCACACGCGCACAAAATAAAAAAGAATTAAATGGGAAAAAAAACTTATGAATGTATAAATTAATTCTTTATTTGTTCTTTTCAATCTCCGCGTACTAACAAATTTGTGAGAAACGGTGTGAGGATAAAGGATCTTTTATAAAGAAGATGTATGTGATTATAGGAGAAGGCTTTGCCCCTCTCAAATTTGACTTTTTTCCATTTTTTTTTTTTTTTTTTTTTTATTTGATGGTTTTTAAAAGCCTCACCAAAATTGTCAAAAAAAAAAAAAAAAAAATCCAAAATTTATATTGCTGCAAAAAGCTAGCTTTGATCTTATTAAAAGTGGGTTTAGCTGCTTAAACACGAAATCTCAAATTTTAATTGGGAAAGCTAGTTCCAATTAAATTCAACAATGGTCGAATTTGAATTTAACACAATCAAATAGCTACATCGAAATATTTGCTTAGTGGTTAGAACACCATCACCAATGTGACTTAGTAATGGCTTTTTTTTTTTTTTTTTTCCATAAAAAAAGAATAATACTTGTCTCGATTGGTGTGTGTAATTGGATCTCATTATCTAATCAGAGGAATTTATTGCATAACTCAACGGGCTTTTTATTTTAGAAGAGAATGCAGAATGTACACAATATTTTTATTTAACACTTTATTTTACACAAATCGATCGAGTTTATACATATTTACAGATGATACCATTCTTAATATAGGAGTAAAATAAGTCGACTTAGAATGTATGATGTAGATTGACAGGGAACATATTACAGCAAGTGCACGGGAGTGTGAGTAGAGTATTATTTTTACAAGGACTTGGTACTAACAATTCAGTTTAGCAATGATTACACTTTTGCTTAATTTGACTAACCATAATTTGACTTTAAATAAGTTAAAAGAAGGTAAAACCAAAATAAATGAACTAACTACCACAATTATCAAAAGAACAACTCAAAGTCACTAATCCCTTATCGGCTTCATAAACCTTGATTTCACTAATTTAATTAGCCTTGATGTAATTTTTATTAATCTCGAGTATAAATAGTTATAAGCGTCTATCGGTCCACTCACAACCTTTTCTTAAGAATAGATTGTTATGTCTAACATAATTACTTAAGAGGTAAGATAACTCGAACACACGATCTTAACAATTATATGGTATCATTAGGTATATGTCTATCATAATCGCAAAATAAATCGTAATCTAATTCCATATTACTTAATCTCATATCCAAATTAAAAGTCCCTTCTTCAAGGTAAATTCTAATACTCAAATTCATATTCAATGATGACTAGTCACTAAATAGATAGAGCTAAATAATATTAAGAAACCAAAATTAATATTAATTATAACTAAACAATTAAAACAAAGACTAATCCACTCATAAGTTCATAGCTTATGCACAACAAACTAATTAAACATAACTAAAAAAACAGCAACAAGTTCATAGTCCAAAATCTTAAGAAAAAGAGAAAAGAAAAGGGACAAAATATCAATTCAAATAAAACCTCATCTTTAAGCTTCAACTGCTCCTCTATCTAAGCGACTACTCTGGTCTCTTCTCTTCTATCAGTCCGCCTGTTGAAGAAGAAGAATGAAACTCGAACTCCTTTCTTTCTCTTTTCTTGTGATTCAAGATGGTGATGAGTGATATGCGGCTGCCTCCTCCTCCTTTTATTTCAATTGTGAATTGTAGCTTAAGTCTTCCCTTTCTTTTTATTCCAAAAGCGTCCTATCAATCAATAGAAAAGGGAAATAATATAATAATAATAAACTAAACATATTTTTTTCTAGAAAATGTAGGTAATTTTTTCTTTCCTAAACTTGAAAAATAACAACTCTAATCTTATTTATAAGTCCACTTTCACGTATAGTTATATTCTAAGTTAAAATCCACAAATGATGTATATGAATTGATATCTCTTAAAATTTCAAGAAAATCTCTTTAATTAATATTTATAACTTTCCAAATATATCAAAATGGATATCAAATTTATGAAAAATAGGAAGTCGTCATAGATATTGTGTGAACCGACAAGGCTTTAGAGTTGGAGGTCCTTCTAAACAAATATATACATAACTCCCTGAACAGCAATAATTTCACTAATATTAGTGGCATTAGACTGTCTCAAATAAATAGTATTTTTTTCCTCTTTCACTAAACGATCGCTTGGAACATCAATGCTGAACAACCAGTATCAAGATGTCTTCTAGCACCACGTCAGCATCTATCGATTGACCCCATAGTTTATAAGAAATATATAACAATATAAAATATATTTCTTACCTCAAACTCGAAGAGTAGAATATTGTAACAACATATCAAATATGAGAAATAAGCTGCAAATATATGTTATTGATGATTTGCAAACGGTGCAACTTTATACACACCCCATGCCCATAGTCTATAAGAGATCACTTTGACATGGAAAAATTAAGCAGCTTATACAGAAAATTAAAGTTGGCAAAGGAGGGAGCTGTATATTTATTTGGCAGTCATAGAAATAAGATTTCATTTTCGTACGTAAGATATGTCCGGAACGAACATTGACATTTTCCTACGTACTTCAAACTCGAAGTGAAGGTATCTCATCATCGCGCCAAATTTGGTCTTTGGGGTCCCTCCATTCGTTCATCATATTGCAAAGAAACACTTCTTTACACTTAATACAGAAGGTTTTATAGTACACTAACGTTGTTGGCTGTTTCGGCATCTTCTCCAGCCATATCGGAATGGTATGTTGTGGGTATACTTCGATGAAGTCGGGATGATTCCCAGCAAAAATGAAACCAATGCGTCACATTAAGAATCTCCAACTCCTTCAATTTCTTCACCACGTAAACCAAAGCATTCTTGTTCACCCTTACGGATTGGACATTTAATACCTTAAGTTTTGGAACATGCTTCGCCATTGTTGTCGCAAGATTTAGGGTCAAATGGCAAGTTAGCTTTAGTTCTGAGAAGTCGGGGCAATATTTGCCTATGGCTTTTAGAAAGTGAGGAGCTAGAAAGTGTTGGTAACTGTCAACGACTCTAGCCCTTTCCATTGCTCCAATGCTAGATTGATTCCATTTTTTGTGATATCTGGGACCCACCCTGGTAGAACTAGCCGTTTCAGATTAGGACTCCTACCAAGAACAGAGAGTGTAATTTAGAGGATTAATAATGCACGAAAGGTTATTGAGAAGTGTGAAGGAAAAAAAATACTGCTTTCAATACTTAATATAATAATCAATTGACTTTTTTTTTTATAAAGATTAAGAAAGCTAAACAAGTAATATTAAAGTATTTATATTTATCCTTTTCTCTTCAACTAATTTGTCAGATTCATAAACTAATATATAATCTAATGACAATATATGTTATGAGTAAATAATTTTTTTAGTTTCTTAATCT
The DNA here is from genome assembly GCA_019022655.1 of Acacia acuminata. Classification (NCBI taxonomy): domain Eukaryota; kingdom Viridiplantae; phylum Streptophyta; class Magnoliopsida; order Fabales; family Fabaceae; genus Acacia; species Acacia acuminata. The sequence goes on along the minus strand of JAFJYI010000300.1, from coordinate 906,480 downwards.
CTTTAATAAAAGTTAATTAACTCTTATATTGAGGACTGGAAGGAGTATGAAACATCAGTAATTACCTTTTAGCAACATTATAGAAGGTGTGGCTGTCTAGGTAAAGTTGAAACTGGAAAATGAGACAATGTGCTTGGCCGTTACTGAGATTATTAAGAGAGATACTAAGAGACCAACAATCCTTGAACTTAAAGTGGGTATTTGAGGGTTTTTCGTCCACTTAGTAAGATCAAAAATATTTCCACCCATAAACAAGGGTCTTGGCAAACATCTCGCCAGGAGCTGCACACCATGGAAACGACAGCCAAATCCATCAAATCCAGAGTCATGAAGATTATCAACAACACGTCATAGCTCATGTCACTCCAATCTCTCATGTCTGCTGATGATTTCTTGTTCTTCCCCATACTCAAATAACTCTTCCTGCAATGATAACAAGCAATATAATGAAGCAACACATATCAATCTGTTATATATGAAGACGCGTCCAAAGAGATATTTTAATCCCAGGAGACTAACATTTTGGAAGGGAGATTTCTTTGAATTTATAAACCACACACTTTACGAACATTTGTGGCTCACCTAATGTAAGACTCAACACAATCATTACAAAATAATGCCTCCGATCCTTTTTTTTATAAGAGACGTTTAACAACTTTCAACTCGATTATGAAAATTAGTTGCTCACATTCAATATGGTCATATCGCCATTCCTCAATGAAATCTACTACATTTAATCCTTAGTATAAAAATTAGATAATTAATTTAGGTAAATGAAGGAAATTGGTTATGTTAATTATTCGTAATAAATATGGTTTTTTTTTCCTCCCTAAAACACCATTTTTTTTGTCATGACTGATCTTGGATGGAAACCCTTTTTGAAATCAAAAGGAAAAATTTAGGAGATAAAGTAGATTGAGGTCTTATATTTTAGACCCAATACAACTCTCAACTAGCTCATATATTAAAGACCCGGTAGTACTCCTTTTGATCTTTCTCATAATAGTCCGATGATAACCTGAATTACATGGTTTAAGAAATTATAGTTAAAAATCATAAGTATGTTTTGAAATATATATATATATATATATATATTGAAACATGCCCTTATTTATAAAAGCCAAGTAAAAGAGAGAAATAGGGTCAACATAAGTATCATCAACTCTTTAATTAATATAATATATATCGTTAATGAGGAACAAAAATAGAAAAAACTCATTAAATGTTGAGATAACTTTTGTCAGCTCTTATAAAAAAGACCAAATCAATTTAAATTTGGGACTCTTATAAAAAAGACCGAAAGGGGTATTACAATAGTGTTGTACGTTTTGTCTATCTCTACATAACTAAGGGTATTTAGTGGCTGCAGTAGCTTTGTACGTGGATTCTGCTTCTGGTTTTCCTGTTTCATTAACCAAAATATATACCCTTTACTGCCCAAGAAGTATTTGTTTTATCGAACATATACGTTCGGATGCTCGCCTCATTGCTTTTAATAAAGGGTTCATGAATTTTTTCAGATGGACATCCACCACTATAAACTTTCATTAGATGTAAAAGTGTCTATAAACATTTTTAAATAGGATAAAAATGCCACTGTTAATTGAGGCAAACTGGCATTATTTTTAGGTTTGGTGAGTCCCACACTATTGTATAGGTGTCATTTGATACCGTCTCATCCCAATATTGTCCAATCACGATCCACCAACTTACTAATTTTATCACCCCTTTCATGCTCTCTCTCATTGTTTTAAATGATTATTCTTTTTTTAAAAAATCAATTCTCTCTCTCCTCTCACCGTTTCCCTCTGGACTTCTAGTCTTTTAGGGTGTGCATGGCAACCATTCTGTTCCCAAACACTGTTCTGAAATGAAACTTTTTTTTCGATTAAATGCCTTAGAAGAGTTCTCCGAGAATCGAATGGCGTTTGTTGACTCATTTTATTTTTAGTCCGAGAATCGAAATACGTTTGGTAACACTTTTTTTTTTTCATTCTAAGAATCAAATTACATTTGTTAACAAATTTTTATTTTTATTCCGAGAATTAGAATTATACAATTCAAATCTATTTCTTTATTTTTTGTTTACATGTATCATCAACGGTATAAAATAATAAATTGGGGTAAATTTTAACTAAAATGCCAACTTTTCATATCTAAAAAAATAATCTATTTCTTAACTAAAATGCCAACATTTTTTAATACCATATTATTACCTTAATATTAATTATACAAATGAATAAATAAATAAATAAATCTACATTAGTCACATATTTCATATCTAAAAAAAATAATCTATTTCTTTGCTCGTCATTTAACTTTACTCCGCTGTATGGGTCAAAATATTCACCTGTGAAATTATACAATACTAAAAAGTTAATATATTAAGACAAGAACCATAGTATTTGTATATAAACAACACTGAAGAAGCATACCGCATCCGACATGTCACAATGAAGCTTTGTCACAGAATCTCCTCTGCCAAGTTCTTCTTTTATTCCATAAGCAATATATGTTTTTGGACCCATGTCAGGTTTCAAGACATGCATTGGCAACTTGACAGCAAGATTGAGGATTCCAGCCCGAGGATCAGTGTATTCTTGAAATGGTAAGGAGCGAATAAACTCATCACAGTGGCGGGGCAAAAGATCTTCAAACTTAACAGGTTCACCATTAATCCAATGCCTTTGAAAGATTGATAACCCCCCATTTATAATCTCCCCTGAAGAAGGGCAGCATATGTCATTGTCACCACTGCCTTCTCTGGAAGCAGCTCTTCTCACAGAGTAGTTGCAGCTTGATGCTGCTGCTGCTGCTGCTTTGTGCTTCATAAGAGTTTTTTCAGTCACGCATTTTCTCAACAAATCACCAGCTTTAGCTTCCAGTTCAGATATCCATCCCCGTGGAAGAATATGCTTGAGCTCCAACATGCAGTTTCCACATCCCCCAAACTCCTCCGGGGCACAAAAAACACTTCCGTTGCTTTCTGCTGTCCACTCAATAGATTGCTCAATACAAGGATCATCTGAACTCTTGGAATCACCGGACTCTGGCAGAGGATCACCACCATGCATATAATTATAAATAAAAAACTGAATCTTTCACTTCTTAAAATTTTCTATGCATCAGATATTTCCCTGCTAACTTTTCAATATAATCTCTTGGTCAGTCAACTCTTTCAAATGCAGGGAACCAAAACATTCTAGCCTTTCAAACTTCTCTTCTATTGCTAAGAAATTCATTCAGTTGACAGAATATGTATGCTATGTTTATTCAGTTTGACTAGAACAGCCTGTGTTCCTTCCTCCTGCAATCCCAGCAAGAACAGCCTGTGTTCTTCCTCCGTCCATGGAACCCCTATTCAATCACCCACAAATATCTCTATCATACGATATCAAAAGGCATAATTCATCTTCAAGTAATCGTCTGTAGATTTCAAGAGTCTAATCGGCTAAAAATTTCAGCAGAGAAATCAATCGTACTTTCACCAATTCCAGAACACCAATAACAAATTTCAAATAATAAACCGTAACAGAGATATCGAGAACTGGTCAACCAATTTCAGAAATCGATAGAATATGAAACACCAAATACGAGCAAGCGAGACAAAAATTTCAGATACTTAAACCATTTCGGAGAAAACTATAACTCATAATCCATGGAGGTAATTAATCGACCTCATTTGCACTCGCTCGCGGTGCTTGCCGTAACTATGAACAACGGTATCATCGGTGGAGGTATAACTAGCGGCAAGAAGATCTTCCTTGTTGTTATTCAAGCCATCCTAAGGATACTCATACTGCGAGAGATTGTTCAAACTCACACTCTTCCTCATGGAATCGATGACGACTCTAAACAATATGATCTCACCGGCGGGGGTGGGGAAAGAAGCATCACCGCCATCAGTGGAGGGGGCGGAGAGTGATCGGAAGTGGCTTGGGTCTTGGGCGAAGCCATCCCGGAAGGGGGGAAGTATTCTCATTTTGTGCTCTGGAATAGAGAAGCAAAATTTTTCTGCTTTTTTTTTTTTTTTTAGTTTCCCAACACAAAAAAAAAAAACCGGTTCATCTCGGGAATTTAAAAAAAAAAACAGATTTACCAAACACATTTCCTATCCATTTTTGTTCCTGGGAACAGAAATTTTAAAAAAACTCATTCCAGGAGCGTTACCATCATGCACACCCTTACTCTATTCTGCCATCTACGGTGAATCTCTCTCTATCATCTATTCATCTTTAACCCACCACCTTCACCCAAAACCACCTGCACTCTCATGACATTTTTACACGAAAGGCACTTAAGAACCGAAACCATTATCGCGTGACGGAGTTTAGGATAAATATTTGGAGGTCAAATGTATACTCATTAACTAATAAAAAATAATATTTAGAGAAGTCAAATGTATAATAAAAATATTTTAACAAATTTAATATATAAAAAAATATACTTTTTCATATTATATTAAATTTTAAAAAAAAATTCTGAACAAATTTTGTTTTTTTTGGGGGCCATGGCCCCATTGTGCCTAAGAAGCTCGGTCACTGCATTACTGGACGATTTTTACCATCCCTTTCGACGAATTCCCACCAAAGAAATCCCAATTCGTGCAAAAATCAGTCGGATTCACCTGAATTCTCTCAACCCCAAGTAGCAAGCAAAGTCCTGGTCTTTCACTAGGCTTTGGTAGAGAGAGAAGTAAAAGGAGCAGGATAGAGTGAAGAATCAAGAAAGGATTATGTCTTATGTTAAGTATTGGTGGACAAGAATGAAAGAAGCAACCATTCACAATGTATATCATTTGTTGGTTTTAATTTTAAAACCCTCACTAAAATTGCCACAAAAATACACAAAATGTTTTGTTGCAAAAGCTAGCTCTGTAACCAAGGTGTTGTTCTTCTTGAAATGGACTTTAGTTGTTAAGCACGAGTATATAAAAAAAAACACACACACACACACACACTTTTAATTTGAGAGAACTACCACAATTAGACTTAAAAATGCTTGAATCCCAGATAGCTATTTCAAAAGGCTAGCTCGTTATATGTTAGAGCCTTAATAGTTAGAAAACCATCACTAACGTGACTTATTAGTTGGAGACGGTTTTTAAAAGGGAAAAATACTTGTCTCGACGTGTGTGTAAGTGGATCTCATTTATCTGCCGAGAGGAATTTATTGGATAACTCAACCGACGTTTTATATTAAAAAAGAATGCAGAATTTCATAAATAGTATATAGTAGAGTCGTGTATTTTGAATGTTAATTAAGAAAAGAACGTACACAATGTTCTTATTTAACACTTTATTTTACACAAATCGGTGGAGCTTATACATGTTTACTGATTATACCCTTCTTAATATAAGAGTAAAATAAGCCAATTATATAAGTAGATATTGCATGAACTCAATGAAGGCTTTAGAGTTGGAGGTCTTTCTAAACGAATATATAGTCATACATAACTCCCAGGAAAGCATTAGTGGAATTTGACTGTCATAAATATATAGTATTTTTTTTTTCCTTTCACTAAACGATCGCTTGAACATCAACACTGAACAACCGATAAAAGCCATGGATTCCATGCCTTGCTATTGCTTTCTCTTTTCCCAAATCCACTCTTTCAAATAGTGGAGGAACATTATCATCTATCTCATTCCCCCAAACCTGCAATATTAATTTGTGGCTCCCAAATTATGCACATTCGTATTCATATATCTTTAATTAGATGGTTTGGAGAGAATTTTGATCATCAAAGAAACATATTTTAATGTTGTACCTGCAATTGACAATGAGTGGCTGATGCTAGGGCTAAATGTAGAGTATCACTTCCGGTGAATACGTCATTGTTTTCAATTTCAAATATAATTTGCCACGTCAATATGTCTGGGTTGACCCCATAAATATTGTTATATATTTCTTATAAACAATATACAACATATATTTCTTACTTCAAACTCGAAGAGTAGAATATTGTAACAACATATCAAATATGAGAAATAAGCTGCAAATATATGTTATTGATGACTTGTAAATAGTGCAACGTTATACACACTCGGCCCCATAGTTTATAAGACATGGGAAAATTAAGTTGGCGAAGGAGGGAGCTATATATTTATTTGGCAGACATATAAATAAGATTTGATTTTCCTATGTACTTAAACTCGAAGTGAAGATATCTCATCGTCGCGCCAAATTTGCTCTTTGGGGCCCCTCCATTCGGGCATCATATTGCAAATAAGCACTTCGTCACACTTATTACAGAAGGTTTTACAGTACATTAACGTTGTTGGTTTTCTCGGCATGTTCGCCAGCAATATCGGAAGCGAAGATTGTGGGCATACTTCAATGATGTCAGGACCACGATTCCCACAAAGAATGAGAGCGTGCGACACATTAAGAACCTCCAACTCCTTCAACTTCTTCACCACGTAAACCAAAGCATTCCTGTTCACCCTTACGGTTACGGATTGGACACTCATTACCTTAAGCTTTGGAACATGCATGCCTCGCCATTGTTCTCGCAATCTTTAAGGTCATCACATGACAAGTTAACTTTAGTTCTGAGAAGTTGGGGCAGTATTTGCCTATGGCTTCGAGAAAGTGAGGAGCTACAAAAGTGTTGGTAACTGTCAACGACTCTAGCCCTTTCCATTGCTCCAATGCTAGATTGATTCCATTTTTTGTGATATCTGGTACCCACCCTGGTAGAACTAGCCGTTTTAGATTAGGACTCCTACCAAAGAACAAGAGAGTTAAATTTAGAGGATTAATAATGCACAAAGGTTACTGAGAAGTGTGAAGGGAAAAATATGAAACATTATTAATTACTCCCGGTCTTTTATATGAGACTCAGTTGAATTTTTTGGAGAGATTAAGGAAGGTAGATAAGTAACTTATTTACAGCACACATTGTATATTATTAGATTATATATTTGGTTATAAGTCAAATAAATTAGTTTGCTATAAAAATGATAAATATAAATATTTTAAAGTAATTTATGTTTCTTTCTTAATCACTTAAAAAAATAATTGAATCTTATATTTAAGACCTGGGATTGTAATATCCTAAATTTTGGGCCAAGAAACTTGAGAATAAGCCTATATTAAGCGCACAACTAGACCCGGTTTAGGAAAGTGTGATAATATTATGAAAGGAATTTTCTTGGTGTTTTAGAGAAATATTAGTTGAATATTTTGGTTTTTCAAAATATTGGATTTTTGGGATTTGATGTGAAATAAAGATATTTGTTATGGAATTAAAATTCCAATGACCAATTAAAGTCATAATTTGAAGTAAAAGAAGGTTGTTTAAATTTTTCCTTAATAAATATAATCAAGGAAATATAAATGGCAATTTAAGGTTATTATTTGTCTATTTAAGAGATTACTTGTTGAGTTTCGCAAACAAGTAAATTTTTAAAGAAATTATGGTTACCTTGGGATTATTTAAAAATTAAATTTGGATACTTTATGATTATTAGTATTTTCATAGAAAGAATTGATTGAAGGTTGACACAATGGTCATATGTTGAGAAGAAAGTCAATCTCATTAATGCTAAAATGCCACTTGTATTCATGGGAGACTAAGATGACTTTCAATTTGGACACTTCAACATGGTAATTAAATTCATGAAATGATCCACAATTCTTCCCCTCCAAGCTAGGAATTTTTGCATGAGACAAGGATGTATGAGAGAAGAATATGTTCCATTGATCAAGCTATACTTTTATATGACTTTTTCATGATTAATTTGGGAATTTAATCATGATAATTGGGCCAAAAATGTATTATTTGTGATTAATTTGGATTAATGAGTGATTACATGAAAATGTGTTAAAAAGGGTAAAATTGTCATAATTAGTGTAATTACTCTTAATCAAATTTTCTGGGAAGATTTGATGTTGGCTTAATTGGTTTCAATTGTAGGTGTTTGAAGAAATTGGGCCATATTTGAAAATGGGAGTTTGGGCTCAAGTTATAAAATTTTCAATTTAGTCCCTATTCGAGAACTTTTAAAATTTGCACTTAAGTCCCTGTAGTGAAACACTGCGTTTTTGGCAGCATTTTAGGTCAGATTTTGAGGAGCTGAGGGAATAAAAATGCAGAACCAGCGCTGACACATTAAATAGGAAAGAAAAGACAGAACCAGGGGTATAAAAGCATCATCTTCACACCATCGAACCTACACGCTACCACGCCGAACACCCAGACCTTCTTCCTCGACCTTTCCTTCTTCCATTTCTTCACCCCGCCCGGCGACACCACTCTCTCCTTCCATCGCCGGCGAGCGACCTCCGTTACCCATTCTCCGCCACAACGCCTTGAGACCTTCGATCATCATCAACTCTTCCCTCTCACCTTCGTCTTCATTCTTCATTCCTCCTTAACGTCCGTTCACCACCGTGGAGACCCGCGAGCTGAGGGAGACATGGACCTTCAATTTTCTTCTTCCCTCTTCTTCCATTGTCTTTGACTCTATCATTCTTTTTCCTTCTCTGGACCTGAACAGAACCAGGACCCATCTCTCTCTCTCCTCTATCTAGTTTCTTCACTCTGCCTCACTCAATTCAATTATTTCATATTCCAACGAGTTCGATTTCTTGGCTGGTCAGTTTGGGAGACTTTGAGCTGTGGGTATTTTAAAACAATGAGAGGCTGATTTCTGTTGCTTCTTGGTGGTGGAGATTGACTTGAGTTCCAAAGCTTTAAAGGCGAGTTAATTTATTCATTCTATTAGTCTAGATTTATACATTTAGATTGCCTAGTTTTAGGAATTATTGTGTATAAATCTGGAACTGAGATTAATGTTTATTGTCTCTATTAGTTTGAAAATTGTAGTTGAGATTGGATTTTGTAGTGTGAAAAAAATATGTGTTTTAATTTCTTGTGGTTGCAAAGAGATTATATTAATTAGCGTGTTAATATCTAGTTAATGTGGTTGATTTGTACCCTTTGAGGGACTGTTATGTACTCAATTTTAAGAAGACTCATGTTGCATTATTTCAATTTTAATTGCACGTCAAGTGGTTTTTAACAATTTCTCAATAGGTAGTGGTTAGCTATGTTTGTAGGAGCTACTATTAATTGAGAATATTGGACTCAAGTGGTATCTTGGGGTTTTTCTTAAAGACTTGATGAATTTTAACTCCCAAAATCTTTTTGAGCAAGGATAGTCATTTCTTCATCACCAAGAGCGCCAACATCCATATTTTCAATCCATATCATTTAATTTACTCATTCACCAATTTTATAAAAACACCAAAAATAATAGGTAGCATTTAATTAAATTGTAATCATATTTTAATTTATTAATTTGAAAAGCCAAAACCTATTTTCCCCTTGTTTTAATTGCATTTGCATGACATTTAGATTACTTATGATTCAATAAAAGGCTCCTCGAAAGAGAGAACGATCCTAGGTTTGCTTTATACGCAATCCTTGGTTGATTTTTATTGTGGACCCCAAGGCTAAAGACTTTAAGGCCCTCATCATCCATGCAAAAAGGGAAGAACAAAAAGTCAAAGAGAGTAACATGTTTGCAAGAGAACTTGAAAGCAATATTTTAGTTCCCTTTTGACTAGGGTTTTGGCCAATTCAAGGGAAACTAAGACAAGAATGTTTTTCTTCATGTGAAAAGGAATAATTGGAAGTCAAGGAAAATCAAAGGTAATTGAACTTTAACTTAAGCTTGAAGCCAATTAAGATTACATCATCAAAGATGATGTAAGGTGGCTTATTAGACAAGGGTCAAATGAATATTCTTGAAGACACAAAAATCTTCCTCTATAAGCCACAATTTCGTGCAGCCATGACCAAGGGAAAGAAAAGATGATTTAAACCAATGTGAAAACCGAAAAGAAAGGTCAAAGGCTTAGGGAGAAATTAGCCAATAAGAGGGAACCAACAAAGACCAAGAAGAGGCTTCAATTAGAAGCAAATGGAAACAAAATATGACTTCATTCTCAGCCCTTAAATGGCGTCGATTTTAAGGACAAGGAGGAGATAAAATTACTTGCAAGATAAGCCAAAGCAAAAGTCAAGCATTTGTAACAGGAAGCTAAAGTCAAAACTTGAGTTGTAAGCCAATCAAATTGTACTAAAGATAAAACTTAGATCTAAACAAGAGAGCATGTGAGTCAAATAATTATTATGCCTAAGAAGAGGGAGCTGGCGACATAGGAAAGAAGCATGAAAAATTGTCTTTATCACATGATAAATAAAAAAAGGTTATGGTGAGGATGTGGTAAAATAGCTTGAATGATAAGCCATCTTTTATCATCCATTTCTTGCTCATTCGGTCAAGATGGATACCTCATCTCTTCCATTTTTCTAAACCGCCACATAATCGCATTCTCTAATCTCCAAATCGGTGGCTTGTGGCTTGAATTATAAATCATATTAAAACACTCTTCACTCCTCATTTTCTCTGCACTTTCCGTCGACTTGAGGAGAGCCAAGAGGTAGGCAAACCGAAACATAGATGGAAGAAGGAAGGGAATACTAAGTCACCTAAGGTAAGTGATCATGATTCAAGTCCCAATTTTCCTTCTTCATCAATTATATAAGTTTTAAATATTGAGAAGGTTATTATGCATGGTGTTCTAAGGGAAGCCAAAAGCTTAGAGGACTCAAGGAAAAAGGGAAATTGCAAGAAGTGCAAGCACAAGTTAAGTAAGTGACATCCCTAGTCTTCTTGCACTATTTGTAACCTTGGTTGATCTTGGATTAATTCTCTCATGTCTCGTATAGATTTGAAGATTATAGACTCTAAGATGAGTTTCTGCCCAAGGGTTCTTAAGATGGATTAGAAGTGTATTAAATTTGAAAATGGAATTAGAAGGTCAAATAACACAAAATCATAAGGTTTAAGAAGAAGAATTTGGATGCTATTTGCATCACACTTTCGATCAGACCTAGAACATGAGGAAACAGTGGGATTTTGTCTATTTTAACATGTTCAAATTGTTTAAAATGAAAATTTCTATGGGAACAAGTAAGGAACATTATTTTGAAACTCAAAGGCTAAGTTATAAGGAATTAGGAAAACTGCCAGCTTTGATAATTTCTGAAAGCAAATCGAGCTTAAGAAATTATTTTAAAATAATAAAAGAAGTCCAATGGTCATGAAATTTTACATGCTTAAATTAGACATCCTAATATTTATTTTGGTATATAATTTTGTAATTTTTCGAGATGTCTACTAAGAGAAACAAAATTTTTTCAAAATAGCCTAGAAATTGAGTTTTTACCTCTGACCAGTGAGTATGATTTTAACATAGAAAAAGGATGTGAGATTTTGTGACCTCTGGAAGTATTTTTTAATAAATAGTAGACATGTCAAGGGTTCAATGGTCACTTGAATTGCGTTAATTGGATTTTTATAGAATTAATTATGAATTTTCGAAGTTGGAGCATGCGGATTTCTTGAAATTAAGAGGAGAGTTTATATAAGTGAATAAAATGGGGTGTATTTGCTTTTTTTTTTTTTTTTATAAAGGAAAGTACTTATCCGGATCAGTAATATTCGGACGCTGAGGAAATTTTATTAATTACCGATCAACGGCTAGGTAATAACCGTTTACTCGCATACTCTATGTTACCTTGTATGTTTGTTGTGCCATGATTGAGGAACACGTCTCGTGAGTGGGACATGCGTTTGGGCCGTGTAGGGCCTAGTGGACTATGTGTCCTTAGGTCACTACCGAGCTTGTGATGCATTCAATGTAGTTAGGGTTTAAGGCCCCGGCTACGTTGTTTTTCTAACACCGAGGAACCGGTCTATGTCTATAGGCTAGCTGGCGTGATTGTGTGTTTTGAATGCATGTGATATGTGTTACCATTGATGTTATGTTTTTCCTAATTATGGTGGCATACATGCATTGCATACATATTGTATATGAGTTTAACAGTTACTTTGGGGTTCAATTTTGAACTCCAAACTATGCTAAAGATACAGGTATTTCTAGCTGGTTGATTGGAGATTTGAGGTAAGGGCATAAGCTAAGCTGAGGGTTGAAGAAATAAAGAATGCCCTATGGCCTTTTGTATTTTATAATTTGGGATAAATTTATATTTTACTTTTGCTCAGCATTTATCTTTGGATTATTGTACCCTAACCTACGGGGACTATTTACTTTTTGTTGATCACACTTTTACAAGTACTATGTATTCGTCCAAACCGATCATGTGTTTGCCGCGTAACGCTCTGATATATGATAATTTGGGATAATTAACTAAGGAAAGATAATACATAAAAGGGATCCCTCAACCCGCCACTCGAGAGGGTGAGGCTGGTAGGAGTGTAATGGAGATAGTACCTTTTAGCAACATTGTAGAAGGCCTGGTTGTCTAGGTAAGGTTGAAACTGGAAAATGAGACAATGTGCTTGGCCGTTCTTTGAGATTTAAGAGAGACAACAAGAGACCAACAATCCTTGAACATATAGTGGGTATTCTAGGGTTTTTGACCACTTGGTAAGATCGAGCATGTTCCCACCCCAAAATAAGGGTCTTGGCAAACATCTCGCCGGAGCCGCACACCATGGAAACTACAGAGAAATTCATCAAATCTAGAGTCATGAAGATTCTCAACAACACTTCATAGCTCATCTCACTCCAATCTCTCATGTCTTTTGATGATTTATTGTTTTTCCCCATACTCAAATAATGCTTCCTACAATGTGTTGACTCTTAGAAATTGACAACATTCCATCACATTTTCTCTCTATTTTTACCTATTTTTGGGGTTCAAATATGCATAGGACATGTAGTATATAAAAGAAAATGTGCATATCAAAGTATCAGGCAAAAATCAAGAAATTCTTGTTATATCCTGTAAAGTTTGTGATTCAATTGAGAATTGAGAATTTCTCCTTCTTTTGTAGGAAAATGAAGACAAGTTTTGAAGCTCTACAAGAACCAAGAAACAAGGAAAGAAATAAAGGAGGTGAAACAGTGCAAAGCTAAAAGGAACTTGAACAACTGGCTTCAGCAAGTTGACCAACTAGCCATGGAAAGTGAACAATCTCAAGAAATATACTCTCTGTGTAACTGGCCGTGGCAAGTTGACAAACTTGCCATAGTAAGTCAAGAAAAATAGCTCTCTCAGGTACACTCGACCATATTTGTATATGATTTTTCATGATTAAATTGGGATTCTTAATGCATTTTCTGGACATTATTGCATGATTAAACACTAATTTGAGGGAGAGACATTTGTATTGAATTAAATGTAATTAGGGAAAAAATGGTCATAATTTATTCATAATTCATGCAAATGATTTCTTGGACATTTGATGCTACATTGTGTTTAATTTTGTATTGTAGGTGTTTAAGAAGAAAATGGAGATTTTTGTGGGTTAGAATTAATGTTTTAAAGACAAGGGAAAATTACAAGAAAGGGCCCTACAATTTCTGAAAATTGGGAATCAAGGAAGAAAAGGGGCCAAGAGAAATTTATAGAAAATTACCCAAATGTTTTGGAAATCATGGTTCTCGCCCCAAAAGTTTTGCGATTCTCAATTTAGTCCCTCTCCGAACTTTTAAAAGTTCACACTTTAGTCCTTGGTCAAAACTCGTGTTTTGACCAGGAACTAGGTTCAAGAACCACGCTTGAAAGACCCAGGACCCGATAGATTGAATGAGGAACCCGAGAGAGCTAAGGGCTGATAAATGGAAGAGCGCCGCAAACACACAGGGGGACCGAGCACCTTCATCCACGACTTCTTCCTTCCTTCTTCTTCACATCACACCTCCGTCGCCGGTGACTTCATCTCTTCCACCATTGTCGCCGCGACATACCTTCTTCCTTCCCCCTCCATCTTCACACCCACCGTCACCGTGAGCTGAGAGACCTAAGAAGACCATACAGACAGACCAGACACCAGCGACCACCGTCTTCCACCTCCACCATCCAGAGACGCGTTTTAATTTGATAGAGCACCGTGAGACACCAGACCTTCGACCACACAGCACCTTCATCCTCATCCTCTTCCTTTCTCAACCTCCACCGTCGATCACCATCACCACCACGCTTTCCACAATCCATCATCTCCTTCTCACACCATCATCTTCACCTTCGCCCGCCTCTCACTCCCTCCGTCGATCGCACTGTCGCCAATCATCATCCACCATTTAATTTCAGCCTCCTCTGCCCTCTGCAACCTATTCAATTAATTTTCGAGATTGCTATTTCCATATTAAAGCTCATTGGAGCTAAATCCAAAATCATGCGTGGCTGAGTCATTTTACCTCTCGGAGATGGGGATTTGTCTTGGAGTTTCAAAGCTTAAACAGATAGGGAGTTTATTTTATTTCAATCTATTTTCTCTAATTGCATTTTAATTTCCTAGTTTTAGGAATATTGATTTGTATTTTGAGACTTAGTTTACCGCTTGGATAACTTTGTGGATTGAACCTATATGATTGGATTGAATTTTTGTGGTTTGTTGGATTTATATATATATATATATATTATTACCTTATTGATTCAATGATTTTGTGCTTTCTATGGTATTGTTAGATAGTATAATTGAATTGGATTAATTGAGTGGCGTGGTATCGCATTCATATCAAGAGAAAGCAAGTTGCACTAATTTAATCTCAATCACGCACTAAGTTGTTTTAAACAATATCTCAAGAGATAGTAGTTAGCTACGGTAGTAGGAGCTACTATTAATTGGGAATATTGGACTCAAGTGGTATCTTGGGTTTTTCATCTAGACTTAGTGAAAATTTACTCCTATATTTATTGAACTGTGATAGTCACTGTTTCATTTCCAAGAGCTTCATTCTCACATTTCAAACTCCATTCCATTTTATAAAGAAAGCACAAAAAAATAATAGTTTAGCATTAAATTAAATTGCATTTCTCTTTAGTTTATTAATCGAAAAATCCAAAACCAATTTTCCCTTTTTTTATTGCATTTGCATGGCATTTAGATTACTTAGGATTCAATAAAAGGCTCCTCGAAAAGAGAGAACGATTCTCGATTTGCCTATACGCAATCCTTGGTTATATTTGATTGTGGACCCCATGGCTAAAGACAAAAAGGCCCTCATCACGCAGCCATTCGTGAAAGTACAGTTGTGCGTTTTTACTTTAGAATATATATATATATATATATATATATATAAACCCTATTTAACTTGAAAGGAAAGGCCGAAAAACACACTCTCTGCACAAGAAAACATTAGAGCACAAAAGGGAAGAGCTTGGGAGAGAGATTTGGACAATCTTGGAGGCTTAGGTACTCAACCTAAGAGTGATTTTGGGGTTTTCACCTTGGTTCTTCCTCTTTTCCACTTAGCTTCTTCATGTATTCACTAGTTTTGTTTAGAATCTCTTTGTATTTGGACATGAGTAGCTAAATCTTTCATTCTAGGGTTCTTTTGACCCTTTGTATGGATTAATACTTGAATATTCCTCTTTTTTGTAGATAAATATATATGTGTGTGTGTGTATTGATTTCAACCTTGGGTTAATGCTTCTAAGTGATTGGCCTCCATTTAGATGATTTATTCACTTAGGTTTGACTTGAGAGAGCTAATCTAGGTGTAAAACTTGATTGAAATCATGCTTGTCTTGAAGCTTACTTGATAAATGAATAATTTGTTGGTAAAATAGAGATATATTTACTAATCTTGCATTGTTACATTAAGGTTGTTGTTTAAAGATTGATTCTCATTAATTGTAGCAAGAGATTGTGCATTTTAATGAGAAGAGAACGAAACTTGATTTTGACTTGAGAGAGCATGTCAAGTGTTTTAGAATTTTAGGCTAACACATATATGTATTGAAATACTACTAGAGAGGAAATTAACCAAGTTTTATGAAATGCAAAAGGGGAAAAAGAATCATAGGTTCTATTATCCTTGAAGTCAAAGAATCATTTACCTTCATCAATTTTTAGTTTTAGAAATAGTCTTTGAAAGTTCTCATTCCACAACAAAACTTTATTTTAGCTCAACTTGATGAAATTCACTAAGCCTTTTGCTTAACCAATTTGTTACACAAATTCTCGTGGGAACGATACTTTACTTATCACTTTATTACTTGCGAAACTCGTGCACTTGTGAGAAGAACAAGTTTTTGGCGCCGCTTCTTTGGGATTTGTCCAAACAAATCCTTTGGTCAACCTTAGGCTTGTGTTAGTAAATTTCGCTTGAGCTTTTAGTTAGGTATATAATTTTTCTTTTTTTTTTCCTTTATTGATTTTTTGTTTTAGTTTGATACTCGCTCTTGCTTGTTTCTCTTATAGGTACCATTTCAGTATATGCAAAACTTGCATCCGGACGGATTGGTAGTGATACTTGACGAAGTGCCTCTCATTGAAGAAAAGATTGAATCTGCATCTGAAACCATGGCAGACGATGAATATGATAGAGCTACCGTCAATGACTTTGCTAGTCGGGAATATGCAAGGTCCTCAATCTTGCATTCGGATGCCGAAATGCAAGCAAGTACCTTTGAGATCAAGCCGGTTATGATAACATTGCTTCAAATGTATGGGATGTTCCAAGGTCTTTACAATGAAGACACTAACAAGCACTTGATGTACTTCTTGGAAGTATGTGATTCATTCAAGCAAAATGGAGTTCCCCAAGATGTTTTGAGGCTATGATTATTCTCTCTCTCTCTCTCTCTCTCTACAAGGCAAGGCTAGGGATTGGTTCATCAATCTTTCGGAAGGGTCTATCAATTCTTAGGCTAATCTTGAGGCTAAGTTTAGAGCTCGATTCTTTTTTGATGACAAATCTGTGGAAGCTAGGGATGAATTTCTAAGCTTTAGACAACATCCAGATGAGCATCTTTATGCCACTTGGGAGAGATACAAGATGTTAATGAGACAATGCCCTAATAATGGGGTGGACACTGGCCAAGAATGTTCCAAAGCTTAAGGTATTGAGTGTTCAATCCTTAAGGGTGAACAAAAATTCTTTGGTGCATGTGGTAAAGAAGTTGAACGAGTTGGAGATTCCTAATGTAACACATAGTTTCATTGTTACCAGGAATTGCCCGACTGCAAGATCTCTAAATATGAAATATATTTTAGAGTTTAATCAATTCAATTGATAATGATTCATGATTTACATTATATTGAAAGACTGACAGAAAGGATTTGATAAGAGGAGTGTAACATAATGCTTAACAACAGCTTGCATGAGACGTCATAACAGTGTTGAAACTAATAATGACACGTGGCAGACTTATCTAATTAATATGCAACTATTTATATTTGGTCAATGTTTCGCCCGCTGAAATTAATCTGACTTTTCTTCTAACTAGTTTATCTTCACTTTGAGTGAGTCACCATAGTAAATTAACGTTGTTGGCTTTCTCGATCAGCATGTTCTCTAGCAACGTCGGAAGAAGCGAATATTGCGGGTATACTTCGATGATGCGGGGCCGACGTTTCCCAAAAACAATGAAACCATGCGTCACATTAAGAACCTCCAACTACTCCAATTTCTTCACCATGTAAACCAAATCATTCTTGTTCATCCTTACAGATTGGAGACTTAATACCTTCAGCTTTGGAACATGCTTCGCCATTGTTGTCACAATCTTTAAGGTCAAATGACAAGTTAGCTTTAGTTCTGAGAAGTTGGGACAGCATTTGCCTATGGCTTGCAGAAAGTGAGGAGCTACCAAAGTGTTGGCAACTGTCAACGACTCTAGCCCTTCCATTGCTTCATTGCTAGATTGATTCCAGTTTTTGTGATATCTGGGACCCACCCGGGGAGAACTAGCTATTCCAGATTACGACTCCTACCAAGAACAAAAGAGTTTAATTTAGAGGATTAATAATAATGCACTAAAGGTTACTCATAAGTATGGAGAAAAAAATATGAATCATTATTAATGACTACCCTTGTCTTATTTATAATACCTCGATAACCAAATTACACGATTTAATAAAGCAATTAAAATTAGTTAAAAATAATAAGTATGTCTGAAATAAACTTTTTTTAATATGCCCTAAGAGATGAGTAAGAGAAACAAATATGGTAAATATAAATATCACCAACCTTTTAATTAATGCAATACATATAATTAATCAAGGGTGAAAATGGAAAAAAAAAAAACACAGTAAATGTTCAAATACTTATTTTTGGGTTCTTATAAAAATGACTAAAGTAATTCAAATTTTGGGCTCTTATAAAATAGAACTAGGGATGGAATTAAGGTGCTTTAGAAAATACATATTATGTCAACTAATTTAACTAACTTCCTTAATATAATCAGGAGGAAAGTACCTTTTAGCAACATTATTGAAGACGAAGACGTGGTTGTCTAGGTAAAGTTGAAACTGGTAAATGAGACAATGTGCTTGGCCGTTGCTGAGATTTAAGAGAGACAACAAGATACCGACAATCCTTGAACTTGAAGTGGGTATTCGAGGGTACCCCGTTCACTTTGTAAGATCAAAAATGTTTTCGCTCCCAAAACCAGGGTCTTGGCAAACATCTCGCCAGATCGATCAAATAATGTTTCCTGCAATCATAACAGCCATTGAAGCAGCACATATCAATATGTTATATAAAAACGTACAAGTCTGAAAAGAGAGTTCAATCCCAAGAGATTAGCATATTGGAAGGAGTTCCCCTTGAATTTATAACACCGTCATTATAAAATAGTGCATCTGTTTCTTCTTATAAGAGACATTTAACAACTTTCACACAGATTAAAAAAATTAGTTAAATTTTTTTTACTCTCAGTAAACATGTACCTTCATATTTTCAATCATATATTGTCTACAGATCACCCTTCCTCAATTAATTTTATTACATTAGTGTTGTTTTATCTCTCTCTCTCTACATAACTACGGGCATTTATATGGCTGCTGTGGCCTTGTGGATTCTGCTACTGGTTTTCCTGTTTCATCAGCGAAAATATATGCCCTTTACTGGCCAAAAGAAAGTTTTATATTCGGAGTTAATTAACTTTACCGATTACACTTAGATGTGTAAATATAGGATGAACGAAATTCTATCCCATTATCGTAAGATTTTGAAAATTTTATGCTTGACCTAAGTGGAAGAATTTATTTTATTATTATTTTTTTTTTAAAGTGTTCGATTTTCAGCATTCTATATAGAGTGAAATCAGTTAAAATATCATAGATGAATGCTTAGTTTTTAGTTTTTCTCCTCCTTGAATTAATCTTCGTGTTATTTGGGATTATATTCATAATTTTTTAATGAAAATATATGAAGATGGAAATAAAAAAACATCAGAAGAAAATGCAAACATACGTCGCTGCTAAGAATTTGTGATTTGTAGTGAAGAAGCTGCAGATCAGAGAGCAAGACTAAGTAGCTAGTAGCACAAAGACGCCTGTAAGGATTAGTCGCTTAAGCCTATACTACTAGTTATATGAAGTCATAATAAATATCTGATTAAATATATGGAATGTAATGATTTTAAAGATGACGAGTAAAAATGTATAGAAATCTAGCTCCTTGCAAGCAACATGTATGTGCAGTGTATGGCATCTAAATTAATCATATTATAAATTTTGTATTTATCATACTTATATATTTAAAGGTTAATTTTATTTAGTTGTTTTGGGTAAATTATTGTACGGTGAATCAAAAAATTCGGAAGTCCCGTTCATATAATATGTATGCCTTTTATGACATTCCCATAAAAAACCGTAGTGCGAGATATTAATAATCGTATATATGTAGCCTGTGTAAGATGAGGAGGAAAAGAGAGAGATAAAAATTTGTTATATATAGCATTCTTGACTCTATGTATCATAAAAATCATAACTTTTAAATTCCATGTTAGATTCATGAATCTAATTAACTTCTGGTCATTATATGCAGAAGACCACGTCAATGCATGTATAATATTTAAAGAAACAAATATAGGTTGGTTAATGTACATCTCAACATTTAATACAGATGCATGCATGGCTTTTATGTAAATTTAGCAAATATTCATACCTGCGAGCACGAGCTAGAACCTAGAAAGAGTTAAATGCGCACGTGCCCAAAATCAAAAGAATTAAATGGGAAAAAACACTGGCGTATGTATATAAATACTTTATTTGTTCTGGTCAATCTCCGCGCAGTAATACAGAAGTTGGAGAAACGGTATGACCGTGAGAGGATAAAGGATTATAAAGAAGATGCGATTATAGGAGAAGGCTTCACCTCTATCAAAGTTGACTTTTTTTTTTTTTTTTAGGCTTTTTTTTTTTTTTTTTTTTTTTTTTAGTGCGGGCATGAGCAAAATTTTATATTTGTGGGTGCATAAATAGTTGGAGGATTCGGGGTTCGAGGCGGCGCTCCCAAATCTTTTTTTTAAGGAAAATTTTAAATGCATTAAGATTATATCGTTGACATTTTCCGAAGAAAAAATATACTACCTCAGGTTCTAATTATAGGAGCACTTTTGTAATACAATTTGCTTATCGAATTCATAAACATATTTTTTTTGGGTTTTAGATGAAGACAGCTAAATAATGCACCCATTCAACAGCCTATTATATATATATATATATATATATATATATATATATATTTTTTTTTTTTTTTAAATGTCTCACGCAAAAATTGTCATTAGAAATACTTAAGTTGTTAATAGTGATACTAAAGTTGTAAACTAAGGCCCTTTGAATTTTTATTTAAAAAAGTAAGGTGGTTAGGTAATTTGTCAAATTTTGTAACATTTCAAAATTTTAAATCAGTCTCTTTAGAATTATTGAAATTCAACATATTTATTTATCTTTTACCAATTTTAATTGCCTTTTTCTGCCTTCTTCGTTATTATTTAATTATGTGTAACTTATCTTCAACTATATATAAAATGGAAAATATTTGCACTTTGTTGAGAAAATATATTATATATATCTGAATATGAGCTACACCTGCGAAAAACTTGGGTTATTAGACATTTTTTAGCAATAAATTTTATGATGCTAAGAAATTTTTTAACAATTTTTTCTTTTATAAATATAAATGTAATTAAACATTTTAGAAGGCTTTTCCCACGCGCTTTGTGTCCGCCGCAAGTCCATCCAAAAACTGAGAAAACAATTAAGTTGATTATCCAAACGCTGGGTTCGAACATGGAACCTCGTGTGAGGCAAACCTGATAACCACTAGACCACTCCAGACAAATTACCATAAGTTTCCTTCATATATATATATATATATTCTACCAAATTCTAAAACTTTTTTACTAATATAATCTTGTAATTCTATTCCATTTGTGGTTATTATTTGGCCTAAAAAAGGAATTTCTTGTTTTCTTAATATAGATTTCTTAGGTGATATATTTAAACCTTTTTCTTCAATCAAATCTACAAACTTATTTAAATGTTTTTCATGTTCTTCCTCATTATCTAAGAATATTAATATGTATTACAGCAAAATCTTTTAAAGGTAATAACAATTTTGATACAAATTCTTGAAATATACTTTTGGACTATTATGATATCCCATGAGTAACACATTCCATTCATACAAACCTTCGAGGTACTTGAAAGTTTGTATATTTTTTACTATCTTCTTCCAATTTTACTTGAAAAAATCCGATTTACAATCAAATTTGCTAAATATTCTCTTTCCTCTTATAAGGTTAAATAATAATTCCATTTTTGGTATTGGATATCTCGCTCTAATAGCTATACTATTCAACTTTTTATAATTTATTACCATTCTACTTTTTCCTATTCTTTCTTCACTAAGTTTTCTAACAATCATTTTTGGTGACGAATATTTTGATCTACTCTCTCTTATTAAATCGTATTTTTTCATTTCATTTATATGCATTACAAATTCTACTTTATCTTCAAATTGTCAAGGATAAGGTTTACGCTTTATCTCTTTACTCGTAATCTTTCAATCCTATTTTTGCCATCGGTTTAGATTTTTCCCAATGAATTAAAGGATTTTCACTAAAATTTTCTAATATCCTTTGTTCTATAGATTTTTCTTCTCTAATTGTTAATGTTGCTAACATGTGTTCTATTTTTACTTGGTTCATTATTTTGTAAAAATTGTACTTCTTCTTTATGTTTCTTCTTTTGAAATTTTTCATCTTTTCTTTTATATGGGCTTGTAATTCTTACTCCTATAGCTTGATGTTTACGTATGTTGTTTATACTAAGGCTTTTTCTATAAAAGTAAAAGGATAATATTTTTCTAAAAAGTCCAATCCTAATATTATATCACATTGGGGTTCATTATATTGATTTAATTCTTGAATTTTTAATTCATAATTTCCTATTTGTACCATTACATTTTTTGCTTCTAATTCTAACATATGTATTTCTCTTCCTGCTGATTCCATTCTAATAACTCTACTTTTTCTTTTCCACATTTCAAAGCGGTAACACATTATATTTTGTTACGCTTAAATTTGCTCCTGATCTACTAAAGCATGATATTTTCTAGCTCGTATTTCTCATAATTAAATTTTATCAATATGTAATATAATGGTCTTTCACTCATATTCTAGATAATATTTCTAATCTCTTCTTAAAGGTTTTTCTAGCCATATTTCTTTCACTTATTCTTCTTCTAAAAATATCTATGACTTTGGATGTCCTGGACGCCTAACTTTTATTTTTTCTATTATATTACTTTGTTCTTTATTTGCTTTATTTATTTTCTTAATTAAAAATCTCATCATTGACTTGTCTGTTTCTAAGACTTTAATTATATCATCATTACACTTATAAAATATTTTCCATTCCATTATTTGATTTGGTGGTCTTCCAATCATTCTTCTTTATTGTATAATACTCGTAATTTTCTTCATATCCTATTTATCAAATAAATCCCTTATTAAACTCTAGATAACAATTCCAATCTTTGTTTCAAATAATGTTTTACGGTTTTAAATTCATTTATTCTTATTCCAATATGATTATAAAAATTTGGGTAATGGTTAAGATTTCTAGGTCTTAATACTCTTTTATATCTTTGGATTTTTGCTTTTAATTTATTTATCAACATTTTTATAAAATTTATGTCTACATCTGGAACTATTGTGGTGTCATTTATTTCTAATGTTTGATTATATCTTTTATATAACATTACTACTTTATTTCTATTTTCATCCCATTCAACTTCTATATCTTCATAAATCATACTCTAGATAGTAATTCCAATTTTTCTTTTAAGTGCAATTTTATAGTTTTACATGAATTTAGTCTTCTCAAGTTTTGATTAAAATACATTGGATGATTAATAAAATTTTCAGTTGTTAACCTTGACTTATATAATTTAATCTTTGATTTCAACTTTTTTACCAATATTCTTATTAAATTTACATCTCGCATCCGGAACTAAAGTGGTTTCATCTATTTCTCTTTCTATGTCTTGTCTTCTATATATAAAAACGATTTTATTTCTATTTTCATCCCATTCTAGAGTTATGTCCTCGAAAATCATGATAATTTTGGTATTATAATTGTTTGATGGTTTAAGTTAATCATTATTCTTGTATATTGGATTCTATATGGTTTTACTAATTCTAAAAAGTCTTTTCCTAATATTATCTTATAATTAAATCCTAAATTTTCTTTTACTAAAAGGTTTAAATTAATTGTGTCTCTATTATTAAATCTTAATACAACATTAGATTTTGTTTGATTTCCTTCTAATATTAAATTATCTTCTCTCAGAAAAAGCTATGTCTATTTCACTTTGTTCTACATATTCGTTTACTTTTCCTATGATTTCTTTCCATGATGTGTCTGATTTTACTTCTAATTTTATATAATTTTCATCTTGTGGTCTAATCTCTTAAACTTGAACTTATTGGTCTTTCTCGCTAATAAATTTCTTTGGTTAAAATTATCAATTACTTCCCGTGATGAACCTATTGTTTTAAGGCTTAAAGTTCTATTAATTCTACTTGATGATGGTCTCGTTATATTCTAAACTTCTTCTTGGATTTATATTTATGTTTAATGTTGGATTTTCTCGATGTATTAATTCTTAAAGATCTTTGTCCTAAAATATTATTAGTTATCATTCTTCTTGGGGTATTTACATAATAGTTTCTTGTATTATCTAATTCTAATTTTAAAATTTCGGTATAGTAATTTGTTTTGGATCAGTTCTAATTTCTTTTATTACGGGCATAAAATATTTATCTATTGTAATTTTTCCTTTGTTTTTATTATAGATTTTATGTTCATTTGTAAATACTAATCCTATCATTGTTGTTATACTTATGCTTCTAGATCCTGGTTGCAATCTTACATTGTGTAAATTATGATATATTAAAATTGATTTATCCATGTTTTCTTCTGCTCTACTAATTGCAAAATTTGTATTTAAAGTGAATTTTAATTTTTGATAAATTAAATTTCCTACTATCATTCCTAAAATACTGTCTTCAACATTACTAATTATTCTTCCATCTCTGTTATTAACAATTCTAATGGTGAATCTATTCCACTTTGAAAATAAGCTTTTACCATAACTTGCACTCCGCAATATATATTTCAGATATTTCATCTTTAAATGGTATTTTTGATATTTCATGTTCTATTAATGCTTTACTTATTAAAGGTATTCTTAATACTCCTTCTTTAATGTTGATTCTATTGGGTATTTCTTTTCTAATACTACACATTGAGATTTTTCTTTTTTCTTATTTTTTAATATTTTACTTACTTTATCTAAGAATTTTTCATCTTTTATGTTATTTACTTGTCATATCTAGATGTTTTTCTTTTATTTTATCATATTGTTCTTTGTTAAATGTTATTCTTCTTTCTCTTGAACTTTCTTCTGTGTTTATATATTCTTCATATTCTTGGAATTCTTGATTACTAATAATTTCATTGTTTTCCATTTCTTCTGCATTCATCATATTTATATAATTTTTACTTTGATCTATATATTCTTTTTCTATATCTTCTTCATCTTCTGAACTTTCTAATTATTCTTCTATTTCTTCCGATTCTTCGGTTTCATATTCATAAGTTAATTTGTATATTTCTAATTCATTTTCTATGGGTTCTTCAAATTCCATTAAATATATGTCTAAGGGTTCTAATTCTAATTCCTCAGCTTTTTCTAAGATATTCATTTTCTTTTTAGATTTTGGTTTATCACAATTTGTTGCTATATGTCCTAAATCTCCGCAATTATAACATCTACATTTGTATGGTTTCTTACTTTTATTATTCTTATTATTTTTTCTTCTTTTAAAATATTTATGTGGTTTAAATTTTCTTTTATTTTTAGTATTATATTTTCTAAAAAACTTCTTTTTAGGATATTTCTTAAATTTATATACTTTTCTTTTCTTCCTATTTTTTGCTAACCATTTATGTTGATTACATCCCCATTTATGTGGTTTTTCTAGTTCTGAACATTTTACCATCAATTTATTCAATTTATAATATTTACTATTTCTCCATGCTTCTTTACATCTATCGATAAATATTTTCTTAAATATTCTTCTCTTCTTCCCATTGTATCTATTACTCTTACAAAATTTGGATCATTTTCATTTTCCATGATTTGTGTATATTCTTCTACTAAATTTTCTGAAATTAATCTTGGTAACTTTCTATAAAACATATCCAAGTAAAATTTTTGTTTTTCATGTTCTACTATTCTTGCTTCATAAAAATATTTTTTATATTCACAAATATATTGATTTATATGTGTTGGTTCCAAACTACAAATTTCTATTTCGTGTAAATATCTTATAGCTCTTAAAATTTGTGTATATTCTAGGCTTGCCATATTTATTCCTACAAATTCATTTTTTAAAACATTTTCATATTTTGCTAATATTGCTGCATATAAAACTTCTCTTCTTTCATAAGACGTTTCTTCTAATCTTCTAACTTCAATTCTAAATTCCATTGTTCTTCCTTCCCACCATTGCAAAACATTTCCAACAAAACTTGCTTCTACTATCATATTTACTGATTTCTGGTTCTATTCTTCTATTTATTAATGCTATTAATTGTGATTTTTTCCATTCTTCTATCCTTTTTCCATTATCTAAATTACAATCTAAATCTAACCATATTCCAGAATTTGGGATTTGTCTAGTTTCATATTGTTCTAGTGGAGGAGGTATAAATTCTTTTCCAATTGTTTTAGGTTTTTTATAACTAATATCAAAAACTTCTCTTGAAATATTACTTAAATCTTCTCTTACTAAAGCTCTTTGTCTTCTCATTTCTTGTTCTCTTACTCTTCTTTGTATTTCAGTGGATCTATATGAGTTCTAGATGATGATGTTTCTTGTTGTTGTTGTTGTTGTTGTTGTTGTTGATGTTGATCTACTGATTGATTGATTGCATATTAATTTGATTTTCATCTATTATTCTTAAATTTTGTAATTCTTGGGTTATTTTATCTAAATTTGTTTCCTCTTGACTCATAAATCTTTCTATTTCATCTTCTGATTCTGAATCTGAGTTTTCATTTCTACTTCTCATCATATTTAATTTTCTAGTTTCAGCGTTATTAAATATACTTATTAGTTCTCCAAATCTATCTTTTGTTTCTACTTTTTGTTCGTAATAATTTATCTCTAATTTCTACATTTTTTAATACTTGATTACTTTTATATTCCGTTTTATATTCATCTTGTATGTTTTTTCCTTTATTTTTATAAAATTGTTCTAATTGTCTTAACCCATCTACAATATCTATTTTATTTTTGTTAACAGTTTCATAAATTGTAAATAAATTATTATTAATTACATTTTGTCCTTTCTTAATTTCTTCTGTTATTATTCTAGTTTGTTCTACATTTACATTTAAATTTTGGTTTTTTTATATTTAGTACAGTTGTATCTCGAATTTTCCCATTCATATAAAGATCTCATCATATTAATTTGAGGATTATTACTTATTGGTTCCAAATTTTCAAATATTCCTAAAGCCTTCTTTATTCCTTTAATATCATTTTTTATTTCTTTTAATTCTTTTGTGTTTTGTCGAATTTCTGTTTTAATTTCATATATTTTTTGTTCTAATGGTTTTGCTAATTCTCTTAATCTATCTTTCTTATTTTTAATATCTTCTTTTCTAAAATTTCTCTAGTTTCTTCTCGGTAATTGCTTTATTATTTCTTCTAAATTAAATATCTGTAATAAATCTTCTATATTTAGATTTATATAACTTCCTAATTGTTTCATTAAATACATATTATTCCAATTTAATTGATTCATTGCATATTCTCCTTGACCTCCTAATATAAAAGGTGTAAAATTACAAGTTTCTACTTCTTTTTCTTGCAATAAATAAGAACTATCAGGTAACTTTTCATATTCTATTTCATACATTCTAGGTTCTAACTTTTTAATTATATTCATGATTAAAATTAAATATTACAACTATGGCTTGTATAAATATTAAACACACAATAAAACTTAAACTAAACAAAAACTAAACACACAATAAAATTTCTATTAAAGAGATCTTCAAACAACAATTCAAAATGCAATAAACAGGTAGAATAAGGTAAACTTGAACAATATCAACAGAAAAGGGATCAAACTTCGGTTTCATATTATCATTAATTCACCAGCTCTGATACCATATAAGCGAACAACCTGGTTATATGCTCAAATATAGAGAAGATATGGGTATGACGATACTATAACCAACCATCAAGCTTCAGGGGTTGACCAAACATGATCCGGGTCATGGAAGGATACCTGTCCTCTTTCATACGAATACTTTTACAGAGTAAAAAGTCTCTCCGACCTTCCTCCTTCGACCACATTCAAGCAAAGACCTTCCTTCGTTTCCTACCGGAGGCGTAATCTAAACTTGATTTTATGGCTCTTATATGATCATAACCAAACCTTAGCCTTATTTGAGCAAATAACCATGTGTGTCTTACAGGGACCATAACTAATAAATTGCTGATGATATTACTCCCTAATTTGATCCCCTTAGAAAATTAAAAAGACATACCTTAAACTTGTTCCACAGATATTTGAAATATGCTTCAAAAAAAGGAAATGATTAAACCGCTGGAATTTTATTTCTTAAAGTGAATCTGGGTACAATAAGAGTAGCAAGTGATATTTCAAACTCGGGTGTGTTGCTCGATGATTTACAATGAAGTGTTACATGGCTTTTATAGACGAAGGCATACCGACGCTTCCTATCTGATATAAGACTCGTGAAGGAATATCTTACAGGACATAATAATACTATCTAAGACATAAAACTGATACCCTATGCCTAAGACTCAAGACTTAAAGTTGCAATTATACATAAGTTGACAAAAACATAACAAGCATGCGTAGCATGCAAATTTGAAAAAGCTGAACACTATTTACTATTTTGTCTTTTTGTGTGTTGCTGTTTTTTTTTTTTTTTTACAAATTTGTACATTGTCGGCAAAACCTTTACCGAACACGTTGCATCTTCATTTTTGCACTTCTTTTTCTTTTTTAGATTCCAAATCACTCGGCACTTTGTCGGTGTCGGCAAGCTTCTTCCTTGTCGTCTTTCATTTGTTTTCAAATCTTCAAAGGATACTGAGATCTATTTCCGGATCTTCAATATCTTGCATGGCTCTTTCCCTTTCTTCACAATACTTACATCTGTGATTAGAATATTCTGCTAAAAGATTACATATCTTCTTCTTTGTCTTTTCTGAATTTTCCATCTTGTTGTTCCTCAGTCGATCATACCATTGCACGAACAAAGGCTGGTCATGTGAAGTTTTTCCAAGTGCTACAATTATTGTTGTTAAACCGCAATAATACACCCATTGCTTTTCATTGTTAATTGCTCTTTTCATTTCTTGAAAGATAATATGATAATTACGTGCTCTAATATTAGACATCTTGTTCAAATTCCTCATCGTCTTCAAGGTCTTCTTTTATTTCTGCATCCGTCTCTATGGGTTTCTTTGTCGTTCCAAACTTGATTAAAGTAATTGGAGGATAATACTTCTCGTGTAATTTCCGAACTGTGAAATAAAATCGATATAAACACTCGTGTTGCGTTACAACTCCAACATATGTTTTAGTTGCCGCTTGCAAGGCTTGTGGCAATTCTTTAACTTCGGAGGATCAAGATTATTGGGCAAATAAATAGCATGTAACATTCCATATTGGTATAAGATTTTTATCGTCCGGTGAAGTTCCCGGGTAGGCTACAACTTTGTTAAAAGCAAAATGAGAGGCATATTTAACATGTGGATCCAAATCTCCATTCTTCCAGTTTTTCCGACAAGTTTTTTGAAAAATTGATATTTAGAATAAGTGTCAAATGAATTGCTTCCTCGGTAATTCGGGGTTGTGAGGTTGAGGCTTCTATGGCTTTTCCTTTTTCTTTTCTTTGGGCTTCCTCTTGCATTTGGGCTTTAATAATCTCACTAAAAGGGGTTATAGTTTGAAGTGTTTGGGTTGGTATTTGGGCTTCTTGGGCAGTAGGCCCACTAACCTCTTCTTGGGTTACATGGGTAGATGACCCGCTAACATTTCCTTGGGTTTGGGTAGATGACCCAATTTGAGTGTATGACTCGGTTAAAGAACTTACTTGCATTTCAGTCTGTTTTTCTGCTTGAGCAGTACTTACATTTCTTTTTCCATTTTCTTCCAACATCTCTACTCTTTTGAATAGAGTATCAACCTGTTGGTTTAGATGTGCAATACTAGTTAAAAGATTTTGTATAGTTGAACTGACCTGACTGTTCAACAGACTAACATTCATTTTTAGAATGTTTAAATCTGCTAAAGCTGTCTGGCACCCATTACAAGTCTGATTAGAATTCATTCCCGAGCAACTGGATCCAAGATTAGATTCCATCTCGCTCATAAAATCTGCAATAAGATTATTCTTTCCTGGCACATACTCAATAACATAATCATAATAAGCCAAATCTCCTTGCCATTTAAATAGCATTTTGTTAGCCAATTTTTCTGTTTTTATTCCTTTATCAAGCCAAGATTTTACTTGTGTATTGTCGGTCTAATAATGAATTGTGTATTTACAATAAATAATTCAAATTTTTCTATCGCTTTTACTATTGCTAGTAATTCTTTCCAATTTGAATGATATTTCCATTGTGTCTCTAAGAATTTTCCACTCGCATATCTAGTTATAATTTCTTCTCCTTTTTCATTTTCATGATATAATCTTGCTCCCAATACTGATCGAGGCATCGGATAAATTATCCATTTTACATCTCTTTGTAAAGGTATTGTTAATTTTGGTAATTTCTGACAGATTTTCTTTAATTGTTCAATTATCTTAATCGTTTCATTATTCCATTTCCACTCAGTTTTTTCTCCTGCTAATTTAGAAATTTTTGAAGTTAATTTTGCTAAATTTGGAACATAATTTCTTACTTGATTTATCGGTCCTATATATATATATATATATATATATATATATCTCTCTCTCAAAGTTTGTGTCTACACTTGCAGACATTTGCACAAGTGTGCTCCGCCACAGGCTAAAGTATACATTTGGTCCTTCATGTTTGCCTCTAGTATCATTTTAATCCCTTAAGTTTATAAAGTGCATGTTTGGTCCCTAATATTAACACTTTGTTAGTCTAACTTAACTTGGGAAATAATGACTCCACAATTTTAAATTATGACTATGTAATTAAATGCTTGACCAAGCATGCTTATATGTTAATATTTTAATAAATTAATATTTTAAATCCTATTAATTGAAAAATATTTAATCTTCACATACTTGTTTTTACGGTTTTTCACGGTTGTAAAGATTAAATATTTGTCGAAGAATATTAAATATTTTTCAATTAATAGGATTTAAAATATTAATAGTAACATATAAATATGTTTGATCAACATTTAATTGCACAGTCATCGCTTAAAATTGTTAAATCAGTATTTTCCGTTAAATCAGACTACCGTTAAGTCAGACTAACGGTATTAATATTATGGGACCAAACGTGTACTTTACAAACTTAAAGGACTAAAATGAAACCAGAGGCAAATATGAAAGACCAAACGTATACTTTAGCCTTTTTTTTATTTGGTGGTTTTGAAACCCTACTAAAATTGGTAAAAAAAATTCACAAAAATATTTTGTTGCAAATAGAAAAGTAGTGTGTTGATTAGTGTGTGCGCGCAATTGGATCTCAAATAATTATCCGCTAAGAGGAATTTATTGCATGACTTAACAACAGACTTTTATTTTAGAAGAGAATGCAGAATTTCATAACAAATATATAGAAGAGTCGCGTATTTTTTTTCATGTTGATTAAGAAAAGAAAGTACACAATATTCTTATTTAACATTTTATTTTACACAAATTTACTGAGCTTATACATATTTACAGATGACACCATTCTTAATATAAGAGTAAAATGAGTCAACTATACAAGTAGATATTGCATGAACTCCATCAAGACTTTAGAGTTGGAGGTCCTTCTAAACGAATATAGTCATACATAACTCCCTGGAAAGCATTAGTGGCATTTGACTGTCTTAAATAAATAGTATTTGTTCCTTTTACTACACGATCGCTTGGAACATCAATACTGAACAACCAATATAATCCATGGATTCCATGCCTTGCTATTGCATTATCTCCTCCGAAATCTACTCTCTCAAATAACGGAGGAATATTATCACCTTGCTCATTCACCCAAACCTGCAATATTTGTAGCTCCCAAATCATGCTAATTCAAGTACTAACAAGTGAGTCTAGAAAGTGCTTGACTTTTGAAACTATTTAAACCGGTTCTAGGTGAGGTTTAAGAAGCCAATTTTAACTGATTAAAACGTACACTAATGTCGTGACATTTTATTATATCTATCTATCTTTGATTACATGGTTTAGAGAGAATTTTAATTATAAAAGAAGTTAATCATGTTTTAGTACGAAGTACCTGCAATTGAGAATGAGTGGCTGATGCTAGGGCTAATTGTAGAGTATAACTTCCAGTGAATGCATTCTCAAGTTCAAACAAAATTTTCCACGTAGTGGGCTGATATACTCCATTTCCTATTCTCCTACACACACCAAATTTATTAAAGTAATAACTGAATTTCAACAGTATCAATTTATATCGTTAGATTATTATACATTGTTTGAATTACGTACCTTGTAACATGAGCGTAAAACCAGTCCCGCTCATACCTATTAACACCAACAGTGTAAACTAGATCATTGTGTGGATATAAATCAGCATAACGTTCCCACAGTCCATATTGCCTAAACCTGCGTCAAGGAAACAAAAACTGTCAGCGTAAAAGGAAAAGAAAATATATACATATATTGATATATAGTAAATAACTATAAATGGGTTATGGTTTTCTAACTTGTCTTTAGATTGTTCACTGTATAATTTGTTGATGAGTTTAGGGCTAGGGTCTGGAATATAGAATTCTGCGGCTGTGCGATCTGGAAATCCAATTTCCCAAAGGGTAGAACCACCCCTTGGAGGATTAAATACAAGTGAATCCAATTTTATTAAGCACCCTATAAATACACAAAACAAGTGAATTAGAAAGTTTTGAAAATAGGGTTTCGACCAAATTAAATCTAAAGGGAAAATGAACAGAATGTGGTACGTACCTGGCGTGATAGTGATTATATTATTATATTTGTAATCACCAATAAAGCCAGGAATCCAAGCATACAAGTTATAGTCCCCTGGTATAACATTCTTAAGCACGAAATAGCCCTTGTTATCAGCTTGTGTCCAAAACTGATAGCCCTATGTATAGATTACACCATAAGAAAGAAATAATGAGTTGATCAAGATTAAAAAATCCTGTTGCAAATAAATAATTAACTTTCGATATTTTTTATAATTTCAATTTTAATATTTCTATACAAGTTATCAAGTTGTGTACAAATAATATATATATTTATATATATTATTTAATAAAATTCATGTTATTTTTAGTCATTTTACATCTAAATTTACTTTTCTATTACTCATCCAAACAAACTTCAGTTTATCAAACTAAACTTCAGTTTATCAAACTAACTTTTTTATAAAAGTTAATCCAAAAGTAAAACACATTACCTTATATAACTTTTCCTCTATCTAACATTTACAAAAGTCATATTAAAAAAAGTCACTTCTACTGCTTCTAATCCAAAAACACCCTAATATTAGTACCTTGCTTTCTGTCTGCCATGATCCTTCAGAACCGGGTAGAGCGAGACCAACATAAGCAGATTTAGCATAGAGAAGGCTCCCTCCTCGGATATACCGATCTTGAACTAGTAATCTTCCAACCACACTTCCACGTTGAGTAGATGGAATGAAGTCTCGTGAATGTGGGAAATCATATGGCCATCTTTGGGCTTCCTTATACATCTGATTGAATCAAATAACAAATTATATATATGACATTATATTTCATGTTTGTTGAAAAAAGATCGGTACTTGATTCATATAATTACCTGTTGCACTGCATCTGGCCAAAGCGTCTGTGGATCCTCATTGCTTGAAAGAGAGTTCAGATACAGAAAAACAGGCCCGAAAACCTTCTTATAGGTCTCCCCTTCTTGAAACGCCATGGTTACCTCCTTCCCAGCGTAGTGGGTGCTCACAAACATCTATATATATTAATCAAATCTTACAAAATAAAATGGGAAAACAAACGGCTACCTATTCTATTGTAGTTTTGAGTTACACTTTTTATGCTGTTAGCCACAAAGTATTGTGTGAAGTTACAATATTGTCTTGACCATTTTAAAAACGGTTAAAAGCTAAATTGTTCTAAAAGTTTCCACTAATGGACACTAGCCATGAGAAGTTTTCGAGGGCACAACTTTATTCAGGAAGTTTAAAAAATGGGTCAATATTACCGTGACTTAATGGATATATACAGTTAACCTTAGTTAACTGATTATGCCAAAGTGACATGCCCACCTGGCATCTATGTCAGCCTTTAGAAAATAAGTTATACGGTACGGTAAAACTAAAGAAAGATATGAAGTGCCGAAGTCAAAAAGTTCTTGGGCCTTTGTTTCTCATACCGAAAGGGTATAGGGGCCCACATGAGAGGTGAGGTCTTGCTTGGTGGGTCCAGCATTGCGAAACTCGTTGGTAGGTGTTATCATCCAGAAGCCAACAGGTGCATGTGAATCAAAGCTAATCCAACCATGGACTCTGTTGTCTTTGTTCTCACATGAGTACTGATATTTGTCGTCCACCTAATTACCCACCCCACTCAGTATGGTTCACGGGAGTGTTATATCAAATCAAAACAAACACTAGTCTACGTACACTTGAGAAAAATGTAAGCCTGTAGCTATATGTAGATACATATAGACAGCCTGGGGGAAAGAAGTACGCACCTCTCCTTTGAAGTCTTTGTTGGATGGGTGGGTTAAGAGAACAGCTTCAGGATAAGCCAGGACTTGCCCACTCTCTCTGTCTTCCATGGTTGGCATGAACCTTTGCCTATTGTCTGATACAGCCATATAATGAAACCTATACAGGACATGATCATTTTAAAATTCAGTCCTGTTTAGATTTATAAACCTGGATAACTTAATGAATTGAAGATTAATTAAGTACAATTTATATATAGAGAGAACTCTGTCATGTGTCTCTTTTATTATTTTCTGTGGAATTTAGCGATTCCCTACTTCTAGGATCTCAGCCTGAAAAGACGATCCAAGCCTGTATGTTGTTGCTGCTATTGTTGATTTCCTATGTCTGAGCTTGTTAAGCAATATCAAGATGTCTATTAGTGCCACGTCAGCACATCTCAGGGTTGAGCCTTATTGAGACCTCACCATCAATTTGATTTTTTGGGAAGGGCCCATCAAATTACTAATTTAGTTAACTCTGCTGTCGCATATGCGTTGTCACGTACACCTACTACTGCCGCACCACCATTGCTTTTACCCTATTTTGGATTGGGAGAAAATTAGGGGGGGGGGAGTATTCGGAAGGCAAACACCTTAAGATTATTAATCCTAGTTTTTTTTTTTTTTTTTGGTCGAAATCAATCCTACTATTCCCTCCCCTACTTTCCCTCATTTTTCTCTATATCCCAACAAATAATTAAAGTTTAAATTCGTCCCGTGAATTAGAAGATTGTTTCATAGCCCATTTCACGTTCTTCCAAACCCTTGTCGTATTGCCTTAAATCAAGTCCTAAAATAATATGTTGTTTATCCTGGCTATTTCTGTTGCTCCAACATCATGGATCAGTCTTTTATTCACACACACACACTCGTATATTTAACGTGTTTGCATAAGATTTTAAAGATATCATGCTATTTTCTCTATATATTTTTTGAAAGTTAAATATCTTATTTGATTAATTTAGCCATCTATATATATTAATTAAATACTTTTTATTATATTTAATATTAGTAGTACCTACCAGTAATTATCGTGGTTGCACACAAACACAGGACCACTAATTAAATGGAAACAACTCAAAGTTAATTGATCCAAACACATGGTGATTATTATTAATTACTCCCTCCAGTCCTAATTATATGAATAATTTTAAATTGCAATTTTTTCATATAATTAGGACCAAAGTAGTATATTAATATTGATTAATAGATTTTAAAAAACTGTGTTGTTTTTATCCTTTTTTAGGGGTAATTTACCTGTGTTCTTGAAGCTTGTAGACAATCCTAACCTGATCAACTTCCACAGCTGGGAATCCTTGTGGACGCTCGAATATCACATAAGAGTAAAATCCAGAACTGCCTCGTCGCAGTACATACCTGAAAAATCAAATATCCCATATATTATTAGTTAAGTAACATGTGAATATGTAAAGGGTGTGTGTCTGTATTCTTTAAATAGCATAAAAATTAAACGCCAATCCAAGAATAATAATATTCCACCTTTGGTCTATGTTAATGGGCACATCAGTGCCTTGCATTGAGGAAGTCCATGTTCTTACAAACGAAACCTCCACTTGGCCCTCATCCGATGCTACAATTGAGAAATGGGTCCCATTGATTCTACAGTACGTGGTTTTATATTATTATAATAATAAAACTAATCAGTTCTATGAGTTGGGTCCAATAAGAGTTAGCATTAATTACTACTTTAATTTATTATCATGTACCTTTGAGTAATACTATTCTTTCGTGGTTCATTCCAAACTACATCAAAATACCTGCAAACATGAATGCAAGAACTCTATCAATTTTTATAAGAACATTTTAGAAGAAGTTTGTTTGTTTTTTTTTTTTTGGGAAGAAGTTATTTAAAGGAATTGAAGAAGGTGACGAGTAGGTACCCTCTGTCGTGTAGTGCTAGACGAGATTCTAGGACATTGTCGATTCCATGGTATGAGATTCCAATAACATAGCCTTGAGGTTTAGAAATAGTGAGTTGGACAATGCCATTGTCAATGACCACTTGCTCTGAATCACCTGTGGTTAGCTTAACCGCACTACTACTGTTGATAGATGATGAACTACAACAAACTCAAAGTCAAAAACCATGTACAATATAATCTATCAAAGCATATTTTCTGATATTATTGATTGAAAAGGAGGCATGTGAAGAAGGAAGAGGCAGGTGAAGATTCAAGAGACACCTCAATGACAAGTGAAAAGCACCTAGACTCGTTATACCCAATGAAAAGTGAAAACACATCACTACAAAAAGATTCTAAAGCACCTCGATTTTCAAAACTTCTCATGCATGTGACAACAGACCACAACATATAAGACAAGTAACCGTGACTCTTTTATTTATCTTATATATACATATATTAACTTATGGAAACCATTAACTCATAACATCATTAACTTCTATAAAGAATATAATATCATCTTAACTTTAACTTTCTTACTCTCTCGGTGACAAGTATAAAGCAAAAGCATCTAAGCTTATATTCAAGTTGAAAAAACAAAGAGAAGAAGACGATGGACGACCTATCAAATGATACGTTGTCACCAGAAGAAGCAGCCAGGAGGAAGCAAAGTCGCATAGTCACGATTCCAAACCACCACAGTATGAAAACCTGTTTCTTCATCTTGTTCTCTATTGTGAAAACTGCAAATTATAAAGAGAGCTTAGTTAGCAAGCACATTCGTTTGAGAAGAAGAACAACAACAGAATGTCACTGGTTATAAAGCCTGGTAATTAATTCTGTTAATTAAGATACTGAGAACTAATTAAATTGAACAATGATGCATGAAGAAGACCCAGAAAGAAAATCACAGTAAATCACCTTCTGAGAAACAACGACCAGCCTTGCGACCAAATGCTGATTTCTGGCAGTTAATCACTCCTCTCTGTCTCTGACTCTAAAAATTAAATCAAATGACTTGCTCTTTTCTTTGCATATCCCCAAGGGATGAGTGGCCTCTATATATATATATATATATATATATATATTTAACTGCACCAAGCAGCAGACAATTCTTCAGCTTCATTATGTTACCACCTTATGTTTATTGACCTTTTTTAATTAATTAATTAATTGTTAACAAATGTAATTGAAGAAGAATTAAGATGGAGAAGATGAAGAATCATATTGTATTATCACAAAGAGCAATATGCTCATACATTGAGTAACCCACTTGGATTGACTTTAAAATTTAGAAGGATCGGAGACCATGCTAATTCTTTCTTAGAGAGAAGTCTAGTTAACTCTCTCTTGGAGGGAGACCAAGTTAACTCCCTCTTTAATTATGGTGTGGACTCCACATCCAACACTCTAATATCAATAGTTAAGACCCTCTATATATATAGACTAGGCCCTAACTTTATAATTAACTAATCCCTTATATTTCTAACATGCCTCCTCAAATTGAATACTACTTAACAAAGTGCTCAACTTGAACAACACAAAAATAAGAAGATAAGGTGAATTAAATTGACCAGTTTTCAATCAACAAAAAGAAAAAAAAAAAAAAAAGATCTCTTCAATTCACAACGTTCTTCTCTATATCCACACTTGCTGATTTACTTTTAAAAGGATTCAATCTGTAAGCCAGATCACCTGATGCAAACAAATGCTCCAATATTTAATTTGAAGATACCCATTTTGGCTCTCGAGACCCACAATCGACAACCTCTTCTATTTGCAATATTCTTCACCTATTAAACTATATGATCCTGCACTCTATATTTCAACAAAACTGCAATCTTGGGCTACTACAGCAGAGTCTTTTGATTAAAAGAAGGAGAGGCGTGAACAGTGCCTCTTTCACTTTTATGACTTTCAACCACGTGATTATACAAGTGGCAAGAACTTAGCATCAATCTGCTGCCGCTAACTCATTTTATTGCCTGCAGAAATATACACATCAAGTGTAGCTAGCATTTGAGAAATACCCCAAAATATCCTTTGCAATGAACTTCCTCTCGGCAATTTCTTTAGTTCTGGTGGCCTTATCGTTATTTCACTCCATTTTTCTAGACAGTCTTATAGTTTAGTTTCTCAATGCTTCATGACATAAAGTTTTGCAACCTTGTACAATTCTACATAATCAGATTTCCTCCTTATCCAAATGTTTTCCATTGTAACCAACCCTCAGTTATTTCAATCTGATGTTCTGCATTCAAATGAGTTGAGTTGCCATGTACATCATCACCACTATTTGCTTCTGGTAATTCATGACAAGTGTTACAAAGTCTTGTCTGATTGAATAGATTATCCTGAAGAAACTTTCCCAGCGGGACATCAGAATTTTGTAAAACATAATATGAGAGAAATTACTCCTCTGAATTCGATGCAGACAACTGACTCCATCTACAATTCCATTCACAGCCTCAACATATCTCTGCCCACTATCATTAATTTCTAAAGATGTTATCTGAACATATATATCACCTTGAATAGTTGATGGGATAAAATTAAAATACTATTAACTTTTTATTTCATTTTGTTTCTTTTTTGTTTTCCTCTTTATTAATATCGTTTAAATCAAATTTCAATTGTCGAATTGTATTGATTTATATTTTGAAACAACTAGACGACAAAAGAATTCTTTTAAAAAAGAAAGCAAACAAAAAAGTGTCAACCAAATAGAGAAAACAACTGGTGATAATAATTATAATCAATTGAAGACATATTCTAAGTTTATATCTCAACTTCGTCTTGTTATTCTAGTCATCGCCAGCAACCGCAGGGAATATTCAAATGGAAGCTAGCAGATCATAATGTACTGACAGATAATACAGTCAATCTGGCAAATTTCAAATTTTTTTTCAATTTCCTAATATAGATATATATTTAAAAAAAAAAAAAAAAAAAAAAAAAAAAGGCTGCAGCTGGTTGACAATTTCGCAATCCCTAAATTGTTAAAAATAATAATAATAAGATTAGGTGATCCAAAGATTCCCTAGTTGTATTTGTAAAGGAAACCACACCAAGTGAAATTAGTTTATGCTTTGAAAGTATTAAAAAAACAGCCAATTATTGATGTTATCAAGTATCAACGATCAGCTACCTTGGGAGCCTTGCAACTCATCAGGAGACCACGACAATTTTCGCAGGCTTGCGACTAATTTAATTAATGCTCTGAGACTGTGTGAACTAATTATATTCCGTTTGTTTTTTTTTCCTGTCCTTGGACTTTGTTCTCGCGTCTCTTTATCTATTTCGAATAAAATGTTTAGTTTCGTTGGGGAAAAATAATCTATTTGGTGATACCCTTCCACTATAACAATCATAATAATAAATAACGCCATGAGGTGTAGTATTAATTAAATACCCAAACTAGCAAAACTTTTGCATGAATAATTAATTATGGGTATATTCTAAGTAGGTGAAACAACCCGTTGCTGAAAACAATCAACATTCATAAAAATGAAGAAAACTTTAGTTACGATCCCTTCCTTTCTTTCTTTTTCTTTTTCTCATTTGGTTTGTATTGTGGCGCCTTGGAACCACAAAATATATAAACGAGACCAACATTTCATATGAATGAGGTGCCTTAACTAAACCCCGGATCATAATTATGTTAAGGTGCAAATTTACTTCAAGAATTTTCGCTGAAGATCAATATTATCCCAGAAGGTTTTTTTTAGTTTAATATTATTTTAAAAGTTTCAAAACGTAACAATGTTGCCTTATATCGTTAAAAGATTAACGTTGACTGTTAAATTTTTAACAATTATGGGCAACTTTGCTTCTTTTTCACACTTCCGAGACAATATTAGATCTGAAAAAAAAAAAAAAAAAAAATAGGATAACGTTGCTCCTAAGAGAAAACTTACAAAGTAAATTTATACCTTAACCCTTGTTATTTTAACAAAGTGAGAGCGGAGAATTGAATAATTAAGCTTAGCCATGTGTGGGAGAGACGAAAATGTCTTTCACCAGGCATCACTTATACTCAATTTGCATCTCTGATGTGGTCCAAAAGTCTGCCTTTAGTTCTGCTTTTTAATACTTATTTATGGCCAAATTCTCCTTACTAATGAGCCTGCAGCAAACAAAGCCTTCGTTGGAATCACGAAGTTTGGGACCCTAAGAATATTTATTCATGTAAATTAAAATAAAACTCTTCTCACATACTTACCTCATCTCGTATATCATAAATCATGATTAAAAAGTTATTTTTAAAATTAAAAAGTTATTTTTAAAAGTTCTAATTGCTGTTCCAAACAAGCAAATCTCCAAGAAAGATTCACAAGAACTAATTTTATATACTGCCAGACGATTTGCTTGCTTATGTTTTTATTTATGCCTCTGCTTGAGAATCATTAGTTTATATTGCTAACAGATTCTTAGATCAACCGGTTTGTCATTTTGCAATTCCGGGGTTTTGTCCAATGACTTGCTAGCTCATGATTATAAAATACCTCACCTCCGGTGGCTGGTCGAGTTTCTGATGGCCAAAAAAGAGTGTTTCTTTTCCCACTTAAGCAAATTATAAAATACCATTAGTGCATGGCTTCGCTACATCCGATAAAATTGAAACGATTTAGAGAAGATTTCACAAATTGAAAAGATACCAGTAGAGCCTTCAAAAGATAGTGCAAACAAGAATTAATACGTAATAACAATGCGGTCCCAAAAAATAACGCAAAAGAAGAAAACAAACAGACATTAACCATCAAAAGCAAGTTTCATTCCCGGTGAAGCAAATCCTCTCATCATCCAATTTTTTCATCATTTTTTATGAGTCTATTTGAACCATTAATTAGAATGATGAGAGAAAAGTTAAAATAGTGATAACTTCATCACGTGATTATTTTTTTTATCTTCCACATTCATTAGACATTTAAAAATTATGGGGTTGATGAGAAAATAAAGGATAAGAGAAACCAAACCGTCCAACCTGGTGTTCACCAGTTCGGCATCACCGCTTTAGGCCTGTTCGGTGCGAGCGTTGGGTGAGCCGTTGCGTCAGAAAAGCTCGGTAGGGAGCGTTGCGCAGCCCTGTTACCGTTTGGGATGGCGTCCTGGCAGATGGGCTTCACCGCAAAAGTAGCGTCTGAAAAGAAGCTCACCTAACGAGCTTTTGTGCTGAAGCTCGGTAGGCGTTGGCGTGCCGATCGAAATCTTTCCTGTCCTTTGCATTTATGGTTCATCTCCTCTTCCCTTTTCTCACACAGACGCTCATCTGCTTCTCAGTGAACCATGGCCGAGCTGCCTCTCTGATGGGCTCTTTTTCATGCAAGAGCCCATTGGTGGATCGACAGAAGGATCGAAGTGATGAAGATGATGGAGGAGAGGAAAGTGAAGGTGGTGGGCCACTTCACAAAAGGAGGATACCATGGGATCCAAGATCGTGTTCTCCAGAAAGCTAAGGAGTTATATGCTGTTGAGAAGAAATTCATAGCTCCTGTGCTGCACATGAATGAGTGTGGAGGAGGAGAGAAAATCAGACAAAAGGCCAAAAAGGAGAAGGCTCTGGAAATTGATTTACGATGATGTGGCAAAAATATGTTATATTAAATTAATGGGAAAATCCTTGTGAGGGCCTTTTTGACAAAAACAATCTAAAAAGGGCCCTAACTTTCTGACAGTTCCAGATTTTGGGATTGTCAGAATTTTGATGAGTTGTAAATGAGGCTGATATAGTTGTTAATCGGATTGATATTGTTGTAAATCGACTGATTTAGTTGTAAAAAAATTGTTGTAAATGTAATCGATTTAGTTGTAAACGAGTAAAAAAATTGTTGTAAATGAGGCCGATTTAGTTATTAAATTTTAATCGCATTTTTTTCGAAAAGGGCTTCCGTGAGCCTTTTCTGAAATTGACAGAAAGTTAGGGCCCTTTTTGGATTCTTTTTACCAAAAAGGGCCCCGGATTTTCCCATTAATTATGTTATATAGTTAACAATATTTTAGAAGGATTATATATTGGGCTTTTATTTTGGGGTTTTTTCGCTGGGCGACTTTGTGCTCTGCAAAAAGTCTTACACTTTTTTCACTGACCAGACCAGATAGGGAAATTCCGAAGGAAATGGAACCCCAGCATAGTTCATCGACCCTTTCTTTCTTGGAAACCATGGGAATCACCAAGCATGTTCCTGAAAATTGCAGTACCTATGACTACTACTCTGACATCCTTCGCAGTTGTCTCAAGATCGACCGTATCGAGAGGGGACGAATCACCTGTACCTTCATCATCAAATCCCCTCTCAGTGTAACATATTCTATCCTCTATTTCCATGTTATTGGTGGCTGAGAAAATCGGTGAAGAAGTTTCGTGTTTCAGAATTTAATGTTAATGACTGCATAAAAAAAAACGCGGGTTGTGACAATATTTGTGAAGGGAGAAAATAAATTGAATATTATTGATACAGTGGTGTGTTTATATACCCAATGAGATAGTTACATGTGAGTAGTTACATCATAACTAAGTGGTTACATCATAATTAAATGGTAAAACTGGATATATAACAGAATAATAAAAATAACAAGCTAACTGATATGTTACTCCTATCACGGGTGAATTGCTAAAATACTAGTATTCTTACAAAATTGTCTTTACTGATTCAATTGACAGCGTTTAGAGAGAATAATAGACCCCTCCCATTTTTATCTCAGGTGCAAGATTTAATTTTTCAGTCTGTTTATTGAAATTGCAGAATTTTTTCAAATCCCTGCATGGAGGAGCTTTTGCAGCTGCAGTTGAATTGGTGTCTATTGCTTGCGCTAGAACTGTTGTGTCTGAGGATAAGGAACTTTTCCTTGGTGAAATTTCCTTGGCTTACTTATCTGGCGCCATGCAGAACGTGAGTCGTTTTGGATTGAATTGTGACTAGTCTACTGTCATGTATTGTAGATCAGTACATTTATTAAATATGGAGTTCAATCCTTTAAAATATTTTCTGTCATAGTCTTTGGCCTTTCACACAAAAGCCATTTGTGCATTAAGTGTGGATAGAACACGAGTCTACATGAAAGGTTTTGAATTTGAATTGCTTATTGATTCAATATGTTTTTTTGTTAGTTGTCTTTGTCTAATGAGTGATATCCCTTACAGTCTCGTATTGTGGCTCTCCAAACTAGAAAGAGTTTGAAATATAATCGTACCACTTTCTGCCTAAATATAAATCACTTATAAGGATAAATATAAGTCATTTGTAGAGAAAAAGTTTGAATCAAAATATAAGTCACTTGGAAGGTAATTTATAATGTTTTGTCAATTTTACCCCTAATTGATTTCTATTGGAAAGAGAGAAAGAGAAAAGAGATGTGAAAATCACTTGTAAAGTAGAGAGAGATAATAAAGGCAAACGTAGAAAATTGTATCAATTTAATGCATTCCTTGATATGCAAGAATGGGGTAAAAGTGGTTTATCTATACTGCTAGGAGTCATTTAGATGTTCAGTACGGTCACAATGTACATATTTGTGTGAGTCTCCCTGTTTCTTGATTATTTCTTAGGGAAGCGGAAGACTCCAATTTTGATGCATGCTCCTCTTTTATCGCTAAATCTGTTTGCAGACGGAGTTGCAAGTGAACGGCTCTGTGGCAAAAAGTGGGAGAAATGTGACTGTGGTTTTACTTGAGTTTAAACAAAAGAAAACAGGGAAGTTAATTTATACTGCTCGTGCTACCTTCTACAACATGCCAGCTGCCAAGTTATGAACGTTGAAGTTTTTCTGTTGAACATATTAAGAATTTAAGAGTAGATTCTCAATCTGCTGTTCTGAAGAACGGTAATTCATTGTCAAATTCAGAGTTGCAGGTCCTTATTATGCTATCCAATTCGAAGTGATGAAAGTTAGATCTCACTTGCAGTCATGTTTGATCACACCTGTACTTAGATGCTGTCAAAGCATGCGGGTTGAACAATTTGATTGTGAGGTGATGTGTTTTTGGGCTTCTCTTCTTTGTTATGCTTAATGCTACATGTCATTTGATGGTAGCTTATAATACTAAAAGTACTACTTACACTATCATAACTCTGGAAACCCTCTCAACAGTTACCTGTATGTGGTATACAACTATATATGTAGAAAGAGAAACCCATTGACGCTAGTGTTAATCATAAGTGTTTCGGATTGATATGTAACTTTATACAGGATTGGTTTAGATATTGAGCTGGGATTCTTTCCCTCATTGATAGGTCCCATTGGGCCCTACCGCTCCTCTCTTTCTCTCTTTCTCAAAGGTCCTCATGATAGGTCCCATTAGGTCGCTTTATACTGTTTTTTTTTTTTTTTTTTGCCATCCACTTTATTGTG
This sequence comes from Acacia acuminata, assembly GCA_019022655.1. Taxonomy (NCBI): domain Eukaryota; kingdom Viridiplantae; phylum Streptophyta; class Magnoliopsida; order Fabales; family Fabaceae; genus Acacia; species Acacia acuminata. Next base: position 861,934 of record JAFJYI010000300.1, on the reverse strand, counting down.
GTTTGTGTTAGAAGCCTTGACTTCATCAATTATGAATACTTATCACAGTTCTGTTCTCTTAATAATATGTTTGGTTTAAGAGAAGGAGAGGGAGGGAGTGGGAGGGAAAGTTGAGAGAGAATATTTCTCATCTTTACAAAATTGCCCATAGATAATTTTCAGTATTCCTAAAATATATCTCACCAAAAAAGAATATTTCTATCATTAATGACAAAATGGTCAATGTCCTCCCAAAAGATTTTTTCCTCCCCTCCTCTCCCTTCCCCTTCCCTCAAACCAAACATACCCACGTCTCATATTTGGGCCTGTTGTTGAGTGGTTTCTTCTCCTCTTTCTCTTTCCCTTTCCCTTCTCTGTTCTGAGTTTTAAATTTTGATCATTTCATTTCTCTGGGTATTTTCTTGCCATCACGCTTTCCTCTGTTCACCTTCCTATGTGGCTCTTTCAAGCCATATATGAAGGGCAAAACAGAAGCATTTAGAAATGAAGGAAAGACGAAGAACCAAATGCAAGAGGATGGAGCCATTTTTGCCTTTGATACTTGATAAAGTGCTTCCAAGAGATAGAACAAAATGGAGATAAAAATTCTGAGGCAAGAAAACGGGACTTGACTTTCTTGCTTGAGGACGCCCAAATTCATTCTGCTGGCTAAATTAGTAGTATATACGGAGTAATACAGTATACGAACGAGATTGAAATTTTATATGAAGACCAGAGGTGAGGTGGTAGAAATTATGTTTGGCAAATCGTAATGTATAAATAAAATATAAAGGGAACAAAAATAATTCATATATTTGCTTTTAAAAAATAATTACACATTCAAAATAATTATTGTAAACAAAAAATTTCATTCTGATTTCTGAACGATGCACTTCCCCTACTTTTTACGGGCCTACCGAACATATTTAGATTCTATAAAAGATATTGATGTCAAAAGAGAAACTAAAGACAACATCAAAATGCAAATATATTTTTCCAAAATAGATAGTAGGGATGAAAGGGAAAAGTGGTATAAGGGTACAACAAATAAACAACGAATATAATGATTAAACAGGATCCTAGCTTAATATTTTTTTTTAAAAAAAAGGTCACATGCAATCTCACCCTTTTTTCGCTTAAACAATTAGATGTTCATAATTGATCTCCTGAAAATTAGGAATTGAAGAGTGTTACAAATTGTAGTGTACTACAGCCGAAGAGAATGTTCCTCTTGATTTAAGACAATGAAGCATGAATTCACTGTTTACATTTCCACTGTATCACTCAATATACAGTCCAATCAAGGGGATCCTCCTCCTAATTTAGATTTTCCCTTAATCCCATTGACAGTAACTGACAGCCATTGACATGCAAAGCATCTCATATCTCTCAAATCTCAATATACAGACCAGGCTCTTTGCAAATTGTCATCTCTAAATTACATGTCTGATCGGTCTCCTAAAACGTGGTCTCCCCCATGGGACATTGCATTCTTCCTTACAGTCAACTTGTTCAACCAATAAATCCAGATGATTGTATGCAATCCTGCCAAAAACATGACAATGAAAAGGATTATACTTTTTTCTGCATTATTATCATAATTTAAAGCACAAATTAGCTATATGATGCACGTACCAGACCCTATACTTGAACTACGTAAATATGGCGTCCACAAAGGCCTCTGCATCAAAAGGTTGAAGGTCTTCAACGCCTTCCCCAACACCCACAAATTTCACAGGGATTCCAAGTTCATCAACCACACTGACCTGCCATCAGAATTAACTATCATAATTTTTTACCACGATCACTCCAACAATAAGAAATAATATCAATGAGGATTTAATACTTTCATGGATTAATTCTAGGTAATAAATGTTTGCTTTTAGCCCCAACCATATAAACTAGAACTGTGGTTCAAATAAAATCGAGAGATTACCACACAACCACCTCTAGCAGAACCATCTAGCTTCGTCAAAATTAAACCAGTGACGCCAACAACCTGTATCAACATCACATTCAAAAACAACAATCACCGATAAAACCAAATAAAATGAGAGTTTTGTCGGATCAGAACTTGATACATAGGGCAGGAATAGTTGAAACAATCAAGGCAAAGAGAAGTATGAGTTAGAAAACTCTCAGCAGCACCACACAGTCAAATAAAGCATATATACAAGTGGCAGGACATTCATTTGGCTGCAGATAGAAGGAAATTAAACACATATCCCAATACAAATAGACTTATAATTAAAATCTCATGCCCGGTGAATATTCCAGAGCACCAGCATTTCATACTCAAAATCATTTACATCATTTTGACCATTGCAGTGAAATTACATAGGAAGCAATGAAATGATCTTTGATACCCAAATCCTTAGCTTCAAAAATTGTATATCTACTGCAAAGACGTTAACCAAATGGATCTTCATGTGGTTACAAGAGGGTTTTAGATATGTAAAATAATCTTTTAAAACAGAAACATTAAGACAAATATTCAATTTAGAAAGCAGAAGTGGATTTACGTCATTAAACTCTCGTGCTTGTGGTAACATATTCAAACCAGTAGTGCCATCCAAAACTTGAAGAATTTCCTGCAAATATTGTCAAAACGCAGTCAACACAATAAAATAATAATAATAATAATAATAATAAATAACTTATTATACTCGGAAAGTGATTCAGAATATTTGGAAGTCATAATAGGATTTAATTTGATCAAAACTATTGCTTGAACCTATACATGAAAAGCATTGATACTGACATGGATATGGAACAGAATGTGATATGAACACCATGCCACGACAAGATATTTCAGTGTTTAAACACAATTTTAAATGCCGTATCATATTTGACATGAGCGCCATATATGCATCAGTATTCTAGTTCATACATGATTCGTTAAAATATATAAAACAAATTATGATAAATTGTCCTGAACAAATTCTGTTGCAAAGACTAGATGATACCCTTCATCTCCCTAATTATAATTCGGGGTTCAAGCTGATTAAAAATTCAGCTTGCAATCAAGCCCTAGTACTGTGGTGCTTTCCCTTGCCGGGAGTAATTCTTGAATGCTTATTGATTTGCATCTAATAGTTCTGTAACATCATTGTCCTTGATATTTTCTTCAGCGTCACAGCTTTAAGCCATATCTTGGAGCCCTAATACTCAGTTCTAGCCATTTACTGTGAACTACAACTCTAATTTCGACTTGTTTATATTACTTCTGCATCCCCGCATCACATTGTATTGGCAATGGATAAGAACAGCGAGGTATGATCTAATTAGCGGCCTAAAAAATTACCAATTACCAGCAACCAGAGAATTAAGAAGAGCAAAAGGTTGAATGCGTCAACCACTTGCGCTTACATTGGGTGCACCAGGAACTACTTTACCAACAGCCTTTTTACAAGAAATCAACTCTTCCATTAGTCTGTAGTTGGTGTGCAGGCCTGAAAGGACAAAAATGAATAAAACCATCAAAGTAGTTCAATGAAGTACACATTAGCTAATAATAAGTTTCTATACTTACGTCCAGATGTATCACATAATACGATATCAAAACCTTGTTCTTTCCCCTTTTTAACAGCCTGTGATAGCACTGCATGCAAGTAATATGATAAGGTCTAAGTTTTATCCATCACAAGTCATGTATAGCAGTGAACAGTTACAAAGACAAGAAACAAAATGTTATCTAAATGCAGATCCTATAAAACTTGAAGATGAACAGTAGAATCAGCCAATTCATTTACACCTGATGATGCTTTGGCCTTCTCCTTTTCAGCCACAATTATCTCACATCCAGTCCTCTCAGCCCATATTTCCAGTTGGTCACTAGCAGCTGCTCTAAATGTATCACCAGCTGCCATCAATATCTGGTGGATTCGTAAACATGAGAGATGTTATTCTCCCATTGAAAATTGAAGTGACAGGAGGCAATATAACCAAAAATATTAGACATCAAACAAAATAATGCCATAATCCTTCTAGTTTACCTCTCAATAGTAACTAAAACAGAGAGATCAAAGCTACACTTAACACAATTAAAAGAGAGATGGAGGGGTGGAAAATTGAAGTTGCCTTTTGAAAGAGAAATTTAAATGGCACATTTTTTATCAAGCATGTAGGATGTTGGGGAAAGGGTAAAAGAATACAGAACCATTTCACTGATATTTGAGAATAAGAAGCATTAAACCAAAATGGTAAAAGCTTTTGCATTTTAGGAACACAGAGCAGTTCAATATTCAAATAAAAAAGATGATTTTGAAGCTTCTCTTCTATGACCTCAATCAGACAAGTCACTATAAAGTATTTACTGGTCCCAGGTGAAACTTTTGACACAAGCCCTTCATGGAAGAAGGAAATCCAGTAGGTTTAAGCTAATTAGAACAGTTGAAGCTTCTGGTAATTGGTTCTCCGTGTTGATCAACCAATTTTAATTCAGAGAATAAAACAAATGCCACAGCGAAACTCAGATAACATATTCCCACCTTTGCCCCTTCATTCTTCAATCTGTAGGCCAACTTACCTGCAAGTGAGATGATCAAATCGGCATGGTTTTGGTTGGTTAAACTGTAAAGATTGTTTTTTTCATTTTCCTTTCTATTAGAAGGTTGGGTTCATATAAAGATTATTAGTTTAAGAATGTACCCTGCATATATAACAATAACTCTATAAAAGATTTAAAATCTCCCATCCCAGCTAAAGATAATGAAACATAAACCATTTTGTGTTAGTCCACGATATCTTGGGAGAGAAGACGTCTCTCAGATTTTCATTTTGTTATATGACAAATAAAAAGGTCAAGACCTCAAGTCCTTTTCTTACCCAGAGATGTTGTCTTCCCACCACCATTAACACCAACTACCATTATTACTGCTGGTTTCCTGATGACATTCAAAAAATCAATTCAATATCAATCACAACCAGAATCAGAATGCAACGAAAATTATTCATAACAATGTCGAAATCAATAGTTAAAGAAGGTTCCCACCTGAATCCAAGTTGAAGATCAGTTTTACTCCCCTTACTGGTCAACAAATCCAAAACATTCTTCTTCAATGCTTCCTAAAGCCATTTCAGTACAGCACAACACATTTCATATTGCGAGATTAAATTGTTTGGTTGGCAATATGCATATGGCAGGCGGAGAAATTAAGTTTAGCTCAACGGTCAGACATTATAGCATGAAATTAGCGTGTTAAAAATTCCTTAACTCCAGGTGCTTACCTTTATCTCATTCCCTGATTTAAGCTTCCCAGACAATATATCCTCACGCAAGTTATCAACTATCTTGAAAGTAATTTTAGGCCCGAAATCAGACACCAAAAGAGCCTGAAAAGAAAAATCAGAAATTCCAATTGGAATTTTCCCATTATATTTACATGTAAATTTATCCTTCGCAATTTTCAACCAAAATCCCAAAAATACTCCACAGATACAGAAATGACGCTGAAGCATTTTTATGTTTTTTTTTTAATCACACTGCTCATAGTTGTCAGAACAACCAGTGCTAAAGGGGTAATTTTTTTAATTTAGCCGGGGGGTGGGGGGACCCAGAACAGAAGCCACTTGAAATTAAATGCAGTCATTTACAAATAGCACTACATTAATCACTTTCGTTCAAAGACAGAAATTCCGTAAGCTTAAAGCCATTTCATATCCATCATTCAAAGCAAACTTCTAACTAGCTACCAAAACTCACATTCTTGTTCTCTTCGCTACAAGGAATCATTTTCAAGATAAATAATAAAATCCCTGAAAATCACTTCACAAGCTAAGAATAGAAACCTCTTCGAGTTCATCAAGGACTCGGTCTGTGTCAGCCAGGTTCCAGTAGAGGAGTAGCTCGTCGATTACAGCCAGGTTGTTTCGGGTCTTAGAGAAACCAGAGAAGATCTTATCAACATCACTCTTGGCCTTCTCCTTTATCAACCGGCCGATTCGCGTGAAAAACCCAGTCTGCTCCGCCGAGCACTTGAACCGAGCCGTATCGGTTCGAGAACGGACTTTTCTGGTTCCAGGGGAGTTGAAGTAGAAAAATTGCGGCGGATAATGTCTTGAATTGACATAGAAGCGAGGGAGGGAAGCAGGAGAAGTAGCAGCCATTTTTGCTGCTACAAATTTTCTGAAGGAGAAGATAAAAGTAATTAAAAACAAAAAGGCCGTTTTTAGCGCTTAATAGCGGGATTGCAAACGACGTCGTTTGCTTTTAGCCTTCGTTCTCATTTGAGTCATTTCTAAACGTTTCTCTGCTGTATGAGAAAACATGCGGACGAAGGATGTTACGCTGAACTAAGAGAGATCGCGACAACTTCGATTATATAGTTTTTTCTGAGGTATCAAAGACCTAATAGCCTAATAATATTGGTACTTTCCAACTAGCAGGAAGTCGCGGGTTTGACCCCGTTTGTTGTAATTCAAGTCATTAATACCTATCATCTTATAATTAAAAAAAAAAAAAAATAGTTCTTTTCTGAAGTGTTCTAAATAAACACACACACGCTATAATGCAAGAGTGCGAAAAGGGAAATCTTTATTGCTAGACATGTTTGAAACTTTGAATTTTTGGATCAACCAGTCTGAAGAAAATTGTTAGTTTAAAGTACATCTAATGTTGTTGTCTTCAAAAGATGTTTTGATCTGCCAAACGTGTCGTACAAAATTTAACTTGCAAAACTCCGCATGATGGAAAGCAACGTCAAAACCTTGTTATAAGTCCTCAATTGGGACAATAGTCATTACATCTTTTCACATTATCGTCCCTATCTAAAATGACATTAATTCTAACCTCTATGACTTCTTTGTATGATTCATTATACTAAATATGGGTAAATTTAAAAGCTTTTTATTTTTGAATAAAGTTCATGACTTAACCGCTCCTAGTTTTTTATGATGTGGCTATATATGCCTTATAATAAAGATGAAAAAGGATAGTGTTCAGTATAGCTCGTTAAGTGAAATAAAGGTTAGATTTTCAGCACCTAAAATTAGGTGTTTTTTCAGGACAAAATACTAGGTGTTATTAATTAGGGAGAATTCCAAATAAATATCAAATGAATTCGTAAAACCCTCAGATACCCCTCGAATTTGCAAAAAGACTGAGAGGTGACAAGGACTTTTGAGGGTTATGCAAATTCATGGAAAATGACCCTAATACCCTTCCTTCCTCTCTTCCTCTTCCCCCTTCGTCTCTCTCTCTGAACTAGAACCAGTCGCCGCACGTTGGTTCGCCGCCGTCTACCTCCGCCGTTGACGCCAACATCGCACCCTCCACCTTCGACGCCCACCCACCTAAGACACGGTGAAAAAGCAAACAAAAAACTGAAACACGACGCGAAAAACGAGAAACAAGAAAAAAAAAACTTTGATCGGTCGATCCGGAAGAAATTGGAAGAAGAAAACGTGAAGGAAGGAAGGAAGGAAGAAGAAAAAAGGAAGGAAGGAGGAAGAAGGAAGAAGAAAAGAAAAAAAAAAAAAAAAAAAAAAAAGGTCCAGTGACGCGAGAATGCCCAAGAATTTTACAACTATCACCATTTACAAATAAACAATCGCCATTTACAAGCAAATCATTACCATTTACAAGTAAACAATTGCCATTTACAACTTATTTCTTACCTTTTCCATTCTTGCCTCAATTACAAAACATAAACTTCATCACCATTTACAAGTAAACCATCGCCATTTACAACTTATTTCTTGCCTTTTCCATTCTTACCTCAATTACAAAACATAAACTTCATCACCATTTACAAGTAAACCATCGCCATTTACAAAAGTAAACCATCGCCATTTACAACTTATTTCTTGCCTTTTCCATTCTTGCCTCAATTACAAAACATAAACTTCATCGCCATTTACAAAACAACCATCGCCATTTACAAGTAAACCATCGCCATTTATAACTTATTTCTTGCCTTTTTCATTCTTTGCGCCAATTACAAAACATAAACTTCATCGCCATTTACAAAGAAACCATCGCCATTTACAAGAAAAACCATCGCCATTTACAACTTATTTCTTGCACAACTAGAATAGGCTAACTTGATTCTTAAGCAATAGCAAAAGCTGAAATTATTATTGTACCAAAAAAAGCTGAAATTATTATGATTCCTACATTAAAACTTGTCAATATTTAATTAAATATATAATTTTTGCATTTATTTATAAAATCATTCATTCAAAGAGCACGTGTGGTACGGGACGTAGTGAGACCCATTGACGTCGTGTCATGAAATCTCTCTCGGATTTATACAATCACGCGAGCGGGGCCCACCTCCATCACATCCAATGGGTTGTGACTGTAATAAAGATTCCATTAAATTATTTTGAGTAAGTTAAGAATTATATTCGATTTTTGTTATAAATGGCAATTGTTTACTTGTAAATGGTAATGATTTCTTTGTAAATGGCGATTGTTTATTTGTAAATGGTGATAGTTGTAAAATTCTTGGGCATTCTCGCGTCTGGACCTTTTTTTTTTTTTTTTTTTTTTTTTTTTCTTCCTTCTTCCTCCTTCCTTCCTTTTCTTCTTCCTTCCTTCCTTCCTTCACGTTTTCTTCTTCCAATTTCTTCCGGATCAACGGATCAAAGTTTTTGTACTTGTTTCTCGTTTTCTCGCGTCGTGTTTCGCTTTTTGTGGTGCCGGTGGGTGGGCGTCAAAGGTGGAGGGTACGATGTTGGCGTCAACGGCGGAGGTAGACGGCGGCGAACCAACGTGCGGCGACTGGTTCTGGTTCAGAGAGAGAGACGAAGGGGGAAGAGGAAGAGAGGAAGGAAGGGTATTAGGGTCATTTTCCATGAATTTGCATAACCCTCAAAAGTCCTTGTCACCTCTCAGTCTTTTTGCAAATTTGAGGGGCATCTGGGGGTTTTACAAATTCATTTGGTATTTATTTGGAATTCTCCCTATTAATTATCATCATAGATGTTTTTTATTTTGAACAAGAAAAACCCTTTATCGTATGCTCAAGAGGAAAGAAAACCACTTTATATATAGCCTAGTGGTATAAAATCTTCCCACTGGGTTGGGAAGTTGCGGGTTTGGTCCTACTTTTTTTTTTTTTTTATATGAAAAAGTTTAGGTGGGTTCGACACTCTGGTCCTCCACCAAAGCGGGACATCGCCCTCGGAGGCTTTTTGAGCACTTACAGGTTTGGTTTGGTCCTGCCTGTAATTAGTAATATCTATCTCTTAAATTCAAAAACAAAAAAGTGTAAACGACCAAACACTAAACTCAGGCCATGCATGTACATATGGGCTTTGCCCAAGTCTCAAGAAAGCGGGCCACTCCAGCCTGATCCTATGGACTCTTTCATTTTTTGTCGGCCTTTTTTTTGGTTGGTGTCGTAATTACGGTTTTTTTTTTTTTTGGCTAAAAGGTCGTAATTATGGTTAGGTAAAACAGAAAGGCATCAGTATCAAAAAAAAAAAAAAAAAAAAAAAAAACAGAAGGGCATGGTATCTGCGATAAATCAAAGTTTGAATGGTGAAAGATGTACCCATACGTCGTACCCAATAATGCCTATGTCTAAAAAGATTGTCTCTTTTATGGCTCGTGTATCCCGCTACCGACAATTAGAGATTAATTCACTTGAAGTGTAGAGATCACCTAAGTAGGTTTTCCCCCTTGCAATAAAGCATTTTCCATGCTTAAATTGTGGCTTATATTTTATACGACAGCTACACTATTAAATTAGAAAAAATTGTCAAAATATATTTTGTTCAATTTTGTTTGGTTTATTCTTAACAAAATTTCTAATATATGATGGAATAACTACAGGTGAAAAAAATAAATGTACATAAAGGAACTGTTTTTTAACGCGTACATCTAAAGTTCTTTCAATAATTATATTATTTCTTGTTGCAAAATAGAATTCTTCTTTTACCATTTACATGTAACTTCTTTTTTTATAAGTAAATTGGACCCCATGCCATAAAATCAAAGTTTATACTTGCTTGAAGAATGGTCAGTTTCTTGTTATTAAAATACAAATTATTTGAACTTTACCGGCCATATTTTCTTCACCTTTTTTTCCTTTTTCATCAAAAGAGTTTGGACTTGGTTTAATATATTCCTCATGATTTTAAATAATCTAGCTAGGTCCGCTCCGCACCCATCTGAAAAACATGTCGTATTTTATTTTGACTTCTTTAGATATAATTGAAAAGGTTCAGACTCTTTATTAATTTTCAAAATTAATATTATTTTTATTTGTTATCTTCAATGAACCAAGGTGTAGAATATTATTCACTTTTTAAATATGTTTTTAAATAAAACAGTAATGATTTAAATAAAAAGGCACCAAGCAGAAGTAAAATTTGAACTTACCAAATCAATTCAAATCAAATTGCGATTTGATTATCCAGAGGTGTAAATGGCATAAGCGTATTCCAAACAATATGCACTGAATTGGGACTCGACTTTATATGTTAGGTCCTGAATTTCCATATTGGAGTTTGGTAGCTACGAAAAATGAACACCAATTCCCAACTCAGGCTTGAAAATTCCTCTCCTTGCTAACGAAATTGTGTGCATTTTGCTCTTTACATGTGAATGATTTTTGTGAGATTCTTTGTTTTAATAGGAAAATTGCATGACAATGTTATGATTCGTTTAGTTATCATTTTAGTAAATATATAAATTCTATTATTAGAAATATGTGGAAGAGGTATGAGGGAATAACAAAACATAATTTAGAAGAAGTGTATAGCCGGACGAATAATCTGCATGCTACTCCTTTCCATCTTAAATATAGGATATAGTTGAACTTTTTAGAGATATTAAAGAAGTTAAATAGGTTTCTTAATCATACCATATGTTGTGTATTATTATATCAGTTTATAAGTTAAGAAAAATAAGTTAGAGGAAAAAATGATAAATATAAATATTTTAAATTAATTTAATTAGATTTCTTAATACTACCTCTGGTCTTAATTATAGGAACACTTTTATAGTGCAATTTACACTATAAAAGTGTTCCACTAATTAGGATCGAAGAGTATCTCTAAAAAAAAATCAACTCATGTCTTATATTTAAGATGATAAAGAGTATTATTTTATGAGAAAGATAAAAGAAAATTATCATTTAGTCGCAGCATCAGTAATATGCATTACATATTTACATCACATGTGATTCCGTCACCAAACATGCTTAATTCTCATTTTTAATTAGGGAACAATTGTCTGGAATCTTTGTATTCGGTAAACAACTGAAGGTTGTATAGTAAATCATATATTGGAAATATGAGGTGGCAAATAATGCTAGTCTGGGATAATACGAGAGGAAAAGGATAAATAATGGAATCGTAACGGAATTCTCCCATAATTATTCAGGTCCTGATTAAAGTAAGTACTTGTTTAAAATTAAACTAATTATGTATTACCTGTATATTTTACGCCGGCCAAAAAACTACTCAATCCGGTTTTTTGTCATAATAAATTAAATAAAAAATTTGATCCTTTACACATTTTCCACTTCATACAATTACAGGGAAATGATAAGCAATAAGGGCCGTTTGGTACACGGATTTGGCAGAAAGGAAAATGAAGATTAGCTAGTTCCTTTGTTTGATACGCATTTTGTGTCAAATCTTTCTGAGAATCCGGACTCACCAATCTTTTCTTATATGTGGGAAGATAAGATCCCATCAAAATTGGTGAGATCTCAACTTCTCAACAAAGGACACTTTTGTACAAATTTACCACTCATAAAATATATTTTTTATAATGTAAGAAAATAAGATTAAATTCAAATTTATGCAATAAATTCGAACTTATGTGATATGTTCGAAATTGGCGGGAATTTTTTAGACAAATTCAAACTTGGCGGAGAATATTTTAGACAAAATCTAACTTGATAAGAGGATAGTGTTTTAAAATATATTTTAACAAAAAAAACTATTTGTCCTTTTCATTTTAAATTAATTACTTTTGAGGGTAAAATAGGTATTTCTTAATTTTTTACCCACTACTACCCTTCATTTTCTTCCTACCAAACAAAATATATTCCTTCTTCCCTCAAAATCTTCCCTTTCCTTCTTTTCCCTTCTCTAAGTTTATTTCTCTTCTCAAATTTTCCTCATACCAAACACCAAACGGGCCCTAAGGCTACCTCTTTTTCTCTATTAAATTGCAATTGTACAAGCAAGGCCAAATTAAAAAATTCCATCTCATCCATATCAACCTTGTAGAGAAGCAAGTTCCCAAAAAAGCAAGGGTGTTGACTTGGTTTGACGTATCCTAATTAAATCCACAAGATTTTGAAGAATCTTAATAATCCCATACGGGTCTAAAAAGTACTTATATATATATATATATATATATATGATATTATGTAATTTTTTTTTTTAAAAAATAAGATTTACATGCTACAAAACAATCTGGACTATCTAAATAAAATATGCACAAAAGTTACATTCTTAGAAAGCGTCGACCATTAATTAACTCTGAACAAACACTCAGTCAGGTCCTGAACTTTCCCTTGGAATTTGGTAGCTACGAAAATGACCACGAATGCCCAGCTCAGGTTGGAAAATTCCTCTCTGACAGAACGCAATTTCCATGTAACTTCCACCGTCAACTTTGACGCTCACTGTTTTGAATAATTGGCCTGAACGTCGCCGTTTGAATATAAGGAACGCAAATTCCTCCCAAAACGTCGCCGTTACGCTGGCCAAACCCCCACTCCCGCCAACACGCCGTTAGTTAACGGTCCTCCTTTTCTCAGAAGGTTCCCGCCACCATGAACAGAAACAACCTCTCTCTTTCTCTCTCCCTTCCCTCAACCTTCCTTCCCAAACACGTTATAAAACAATTTCCTCCCTCTCATTCTCACATCTCCACACATACAATCTCCTTTTTCTCTTACCGAAAAAAGAATCGCCTTTTCCATGTTCATTCCCAAACAAACCATGTCGCACAAACTAGAGATCACAGTGTTATCGGCAGAAGACATCCGAGTCAACGGCAAGCACGTGAAGAAGAACGTATTCGTCTGCCTTCAGTCGCCGGATTCAGGGCGGCTGGACGAGACATGGACGACGGGGATGGAGTCGGAAGGCGGCGGGAGCCACCCGAAATGGAATGAGAAGGTGGAGATGGAAATACCAGTACATGCAAGGTTCATAATAGCAGAGGTGAAAGCGAAGAGTTCGATAATGGGGTCTGTGACAAGTATTGGGATGGCGAGAATACCAGTTTCAGATTTCATAGGAGGTTACGTGCCGGAAAATCAAGTTCAGTTTCTGAGTTATAGGTTGTGGGATAAAAAGTGTACGAAAAATGGGGTTCTAAATCTTTCAGTTAGGGTTAAAGTTTCAGAACATTGTGGTAAAGTAGTGAAGGGAGTACCAGTAGGTAATAGTGACGATTGCTATGGGGTTGTACGTGGAATTCCAGTTTGGTTGAATACTTACCCAGCAAGGCTTTGAACTTTGAAAGTCTTGTTTAATTTTTTATTCTTCTCAACCAAAAATGGTAGAAATCAAAAAAGGAAAAATAAGATTAACGAATCATTTTTTCTTCTTTTAGAATTAATGAAAATTATGTTGAATAGAAGAAAAAATATATATGTTGGTCCAAAGATCCTATTGATTTGGTAAATTAATATCTATGCATGTGATTACCAAACGTACGTACCCGGTACACTATTAGTAAATTTTATTAAGTATATGGTTAAATTCTTTTGATATGTTTGAATTTAACCATAATCAACGTTTCAACAACTAATAAATTCGAATTAATATTTTTTCACGGGTATACTATTCCTTCTTTTTTTTTGCCAACATAGAGAATCTTAATGCATTTACTATTCCGTCTTAAAATAATATTAACCGTCATGCATTAGAGGCTGCCCCTTGCTTATTGGATAATGGTCATGTGTGTTGAATTTTTTGATTTTTGTGTGGGAAAGGCAAACATATTTACAAGAGATTATCTTGCTTTGTTCTCAATATATCAAGAGAGCTCAATCTCTGTTGCTCACAGGGTATACTCTTTATTTTGCCATACAAAAGTTTTCTGAAGTTATAATTTCCAACAAACTAAAACTAATAATTCCCCAGCATAAAGCCTTAACTAGCTAGCTTGATTCCATTTCATCCATCTCACGGTCTAGTAATTATGGTTTAAAAAGGGAATTCTCTTTCTTTAATTTATATAATTTATTACCTTTTAACAATTACTATAAAAAATAATAGTAACCCTTTCTTTTTTAATACTACATTCTCCAATTTTTAATGTAAGATTTAGTTTGTAAGGAAAATTGTATTACCCAAACTAATATATGTGATTAGAAGATATTTCAACTTTAAATTATGTTCGTTTGATTTTTGTTGCAATGTGTTTATTTGGTTCATTCATTAATGTTTGTTTGATTCGGGTCGATATAAACCAGTGTGTCAACAAGAACGTTGGGCCCAAAGGTGAGTGGAGTATTATGTCCCAAATCGAATGGTAAAGGGAACAAAATATACCTTATAAGGATTTAGATCCCTCTCTCCCTCTTGACTCATTTTAAAGCTGTAAGAGGTGATGAGGTCCTAAAGCGAACAATATCAAGGGAGAGGAGCTTGGATGTTACAAATGATATAACTAGCGAGGATGTTGGGTGATATCCCTCTAATAGTCGAGTTGATGTACTAACGAGGACAGCTAGGTGATATCTATCCCTCGAGTTGATGTAGCAGGAATGACGGCCGCTGGGGTATGTGTTGGATGCCTCCCCCTCTTGACTGAGGGGTGACAGGGCCGCAAATGCTCTCCTTTTTCTTAACCATGTCCTACTTTGCTTCTAAAGCACATTGGGTACTTGTTGAATGCCTTCCATTCTTAACTCATGTTAAAGTCGTGAGGGGTGACAAGGCCATAAACAATATCAAGGGCGAGTTGTAGTGGAAACTGATTGAGGGAGCGGAGCATAGGAGTGCTGATGGATAAACAGTGGTTCATAAGCTCTCATTTTCCTTAACCATGTCCTACTCTGTGTCATTAATTTGTTCCAGCAACATACAAGATTTGCCTATTTTCCTTCCAAAGCACGTGGGGGTAGGTGTTGGATAATGGATTCTGCTTCTATAGTCTGTACACACGTTGCCACATTTAGTTAATTTTCCAAAAGTGCCATCCATGCATGACCTCATTGGCTCAAATCAAATAAGGTTATTAGGACGACGACACCATGAGTCTGTGGGCAGGCACGTTGGCTTTGGTAATTTCCTTCTCCTAACTAGTTCATACAGTATATAGACTGTGCAAATGATGTCTTTGGTGAATACAAGTTTCCAATTAGATCTTCATCTCCGCGTTTTGTCTCATTATTGTTGCTGCACATACAGCAAAATTTCTGACACAACAATATCCACAATAATATGTTTCGGCTGCTTCATTAGGCTATGTTTGTTTTCTCTGTTTGAAAACACTCAAACATGACATTTGTTGAGGATAATTAATTAATTAGAGCTTAAAAGCGGACACAGGCTCTTCATAAATAAATCCCGAGCCAGGCCAAACTTAACATTAATTAATTAGCCAATAATGCAATTACTTGCCCAATCTCAGCTTCTTAGTTCCATCTTTCGTGGATAAGTAATCTTCCAAGCAACACAGACTATACGCGTTTGACGTGGTCAGCGTGTCTTATTAATTAGTCCACTTAATCACACCACTTTCATTCCATTTTACTACCTACTCCATGCACACCCACCCACACTTCTTCAAAGAATCTGATTAATTACTTCATCCACTCTCTCTTTGACTCTAAATACAACGTAAAGCTAACTTTTTAAGAGAAATTAAAGAAAATAATTAAATTACTTTAGAAATATTTTTATTTTTATTTTTTCCTTGACTAATTAGTTCGACTAATAAACGATATATAAATACATAATATATGATATAATTAAATAACTTATTTAACTTCATTAATTTATTCAAAAAAGTCAACACTATACTATATCAAGCAGAGAACGTTGTGGCGTCTATTATAACGTCGTTCGCGAACGTTGGAAATTACACCTTAAAACGTAGTTAGTTGACATAAGTTATGTTTGGTGGGGCATAGTACGATCAGCTTTGACGCATGCACAAGTCAACATTGTTTATAGGTTGACCACCCAGAGAAAAAAGCTTTACTTTCTGGTCTTCGGATGTTTACATATGATATGATTAAGTAATTTATTTAGTTTCCTTAATTTCTTTTAAAAAAGTCGATGTTGGGAATTACACCTTAAAACGGATAGTTAGTTGACATAAGTTATATGACGAGGGGCATAGTATGATCAGCTTTGACGCATTCAAAAGTCAACATTGTTTATCGGTTGAGAGGTTGACCACCCAGAGAAAAGCTTTACTTTCTGGTCTTCGGAGGTTTACGCAAAGAATCTATGCTAATATTTTGCCACGCAATTTCTGAGAACATGCATGCATTTATCCACATAACCAATAATAAGGGAATAATGGCGCGGCTATCCTCTTTAATTAATTACATCCCGTGAAAGAAGAGAAGATAATAGTAACTAATTATTTCATGATTTAATTATTTATTAGCTTGAGATGGTTAATTAGTCCTTATGGTTCAAATCCTTTTTGACGTAGCTAGTGATAACAATGGCTCGACATCTTCTTACATTAACTATTATATATATTATAGGACTTAAATTAGATTTTACTTATAAAACTTAAACATAGGCCATACTAACTTGGCCATGAATCAAATCGCGAGAACAATCCAATCCTTGTCATTCTCTATAAATTAATTGACATAAGATAAGTGACGCAAAACATACACTATCCGTAGAATCACGAAAATCGACCTTCATTACCAATTATCTAAGCAATATTTCCACGTTTGACGTGGTCAATTTAATTAAGCTGTTTGGACATGTGCCATCTGATCATTTTCCTAGCTACTTCCAATAGTGTGTGTGTGTATACACGCACATTGTATTTCAAAATTTAATGTGCTATTATACACATATACATGAGAATCATATGTACTATGATGAAATGAAAAGTATAACAAGAAAATAACAATATATTATGACAGATTTTTCTATTTCGTGCCAACTGCCAGTTAATTAAGACTTAAGCCTTTGAAGACCATAGTTTGCTAGCTTGTATTTTAACGCCATTTTCAGTTCTCGCGTTCAAGGCTCATCACCAAAAGCAGCTTTAGAAGTCATAAATAAAAACCCAGGCCAAACTTAACATTAATTAATAAGCCAATGCAATTACTGGCCCAACCTCAGCTTCTTAGTTCCATATTTTGTCCATAAGTAGTCCTCCAATTGTTTGAGCAACACTACTATACGCGTTTGAACTTTGAATAATTACCCAGCAAGGCTTTAATTTGAACTTTGTTATCCGCAACTAATTAAATCGATCTCTTCACAGTAAAAAGGCACAAATAATTCATAGAGACCGTACATATGTCAATTGAAAAGAAACAAAAATTTTGCTAATAATAATACTACCTCCAATTCTTAATATAAGAACCAATTCAGGATTAAATTTGATACTAAATATAAGAGTTCGATCCACTATATCTTATAAATATAAAAACGATTGAGGGAGTATCAATAGAGGTAAATTAAAAAAAAATGACAAATATTAAAACCATGTCTTATAATTAAAATCAAGATCAACTCCTCCAATATGTGTTATGATGAGTATAGGAGGAGTAGTAACTACACAGCAAGTTTTATTTTATTTATGGTCTACATTAGCATCGTGAATATCAAGCGCCAGTGAAATCTGGTGGGGGAATAGTACCCTGCCACGGTACATAGCCGGTTAGATTCCTGGCTGGTGCTTCATTGTGTGCAAATGATGAATTCCTAGAGAACTGATGAGAT
Source organism: Acacia acuminata (assembly GCA_019022655.1). Lineage (NCBI taxonomy): Eukaryota > Viridiplantae > Streptophyta > Magnoliopsida > Fabales > Fabaceae > Acacia > Acacia acuminata. The sequence goes on along the minus strand of JAFJYI010000300.1, from coordinate 844,102 downwards.
AGAATAGTAGTTCTGGTGACCTCCATTTTTCGCATCGGATCAAATCAAATAACGTTGTTAGGACACTATGAGCGGTGGGAAGAGGAAGAAGATGGAGAAAAGGACTCTGAGAAAAAGAGAAGCTATTTTTTCTGGCTTATACCACTACAAGAAAAATCAAGTTTTGCTACGGAAAAATTCCATAGCAAAACAGGCTTTTTCCGTAGCAAAACGAATTTGCTACGGAATTTTTCCGTAGCAAAAACCGGCGTAGCAATTGCGACGGAAAATGAAAATCCGTCGCAATTTGCGACGGAAATTCATTTCCGTCACAATTTGCTACGGAAAAAAATTCCGTAGCAAATTTGCTAAAAATTTCCGTAGCAAATTTGCAATTTTTGCTACGGAAAATATTCCGTAGCAAATTTGCAATTTTGCTACGGATTTCATTTCCGTAGCAAATTCGAAATTTTGCTACGGATTTTTTTCCGTAGCAAATTCCCAAATTTGCGAAAATTTGCTACGGAAAAAATTCCATAGCAAAACTAATAAATTAAAAAAAATATTTTTTTTATATTTTTTTAATTTTTTTTCAGAAAAGTGAGTACAAAAAATAGTGTACCATGGATATAATAACAATTACAAAGAGTTTACATAGAGAAAACAAAATATATATAATAATGTTGCAAATAGCAAATAGTAAAAAGTATCCTAAACAATGACATTGTGATCATCATCATCACCAACATGGTCATCATCACCGGGAGCCGACCCGAAACCCTTGTCTTTCATTAAAGACTTGAGTTGAAGCTGCATCTGTATCATCATCTCCGCTTCTTGAGTCATCTTCTTGTATCATCTCTCGTTCTGAATCGACGGCCCATTTCTTTGCATCATCTCCGCTTGTTGGGTCATCTGTCGCTTCTGCATCATCTCTCGTTCTGAATCATCTTGCCTCATTATCTCCTCGTTCTGAGTCACCGCCTCATCGGCTCCCCGTTCTGAGTCATCCGTGTTTGCTTGCTCCCGCACCAAAGCCTTCATCTTCTTCACTCATCTCGCAAAAACATTATGAAGTACATTTATTAGTTGAACTTCATTTGAATGGACAAAGAGAATGGAAATTATCTATATTAAATGTATTACATTTACCCGAAGAAACACCTTCAATGTCGCATAAGGAGCGCTTTGTTTGCTTCGGTCGGTGCGGCGAGAGGCACCGTATCCAAAGACTCTCCCTTTCTTGTTAAATCCGCTTGTAGCCTCAAAGAACACTCTCGATATCGGACCGAGAGGATATGGGGTCTCTCTCCCGTGACAACTTCTGAAAGGTTTCCTACAAGTACAAAAATACATAACAAATAAGACATGTAAAATGAAATAAATATGGTGGTGCACAAAATAAAAAGGAAATAAATGTCTAACCGCTACTTGCTGCGCCTTTGGGTTAATCCACCGCCTCTCACTTCCTTCGATCAGGAAATGGGTGCGCTCAAAGGTAACCCACTCAATCGATCCTACAGAACTTCCCCGGACTCTAACTGCAAACGCAAATGATGACATTAATTAATCACTTCAAAGTACAAAATATTGGATACCTAAATAGAAAATAACGTGTACTTACAACTTTTCGTCGATGCTCACTAATTGGAATGGAGCCGCCAACATATGACGGTCCTTCCATTTTAGCCCTATTTTCCTTATTTTTCGCACTTGTGTTATGAAACTTCGCATCGGTGGCCCAACTCTCAAATAATTCGTCTGCGATCTGTGTGGAATCCAATCTTTCTTGCCTCTTGCTGTCTCAATGAATAAAGCTTTTGAGACAACCAACGACCCGCCCCGTGGTTATAAGCTTTTTTCGGATCTTCACGATGTTCGAACAACGACATATGCTTATCCCGAAAATCAATAACGAACAATTAGTGCTCCAAATTTTAAAAGTACTTAATTAATAACCATAAAACAAATAACTTACCAAGAACTCATTGAACCAAGCATTTCGATTGTCCTTAGGAATCTCTTTCCACTTGGTCCAAGGATGATTGTAATTACGGAATAATTGGGCCGAGATGAAATCCCCCACCGGATTATGAGGCACAATGTCAAGAAACGAGGACATCATGCAAATATTAGCATACAAATCAATTATAGAAGAAATTTGTAACATTATTGGTAACTTGGCATGACTTACTCATCGCCGTCGACAGATCCAAAGCTTCCCTGTCGAAGGATCTGTTGTGCCCCATATTGGTGTATCGGAGGAACTACATTCTTCCCCGACGTGGCTATGAGGCGACCCGGTGTGCTAAGGAAGGAATGTGAAATATTGAAGATATTTGTACATAGATGATTTCAGAAACTAAAAATACGTAAATCAATCGAAATGGTAAAGTAAACATGTTGTCTCCCTTCTTTGTGGATCGGTGTGGGTAGACGGTGACGACGACATATGAAGCGTCGACGGTGAAGATGCATTATAACCCGACGGTGAAGATGACATATCAAATGGCACCTGGGGGAAGTGCGACCCCTCTACCTCCAAATGGAGCGGATGGCGTCGCCCTACCCCCTCTTATAGGAAGGGGTCGGGCTCGACCACGACCACGTCCACTACTTGAACGTCCTCCCGGGATGCTCCATTTCGAACACTTATAGACATAATGTCAAAAAATATAAATAAAAAAAATATATTTGGTTAATATTATAGTAGCGAAGTAACAATGTATGTAGTATAACAGATCGTCGAAACAAAGAACTAACACAAATCAACCGGACGATTCCCGTTCATCGACATGCGCTTGCACGGCTTCCTCGAAGTCTCATAGTCATCGAACTCGATTCACTATCGAGTACATCACTTCGCCTCATCGTCGATTCCCGATCGTCAATTTGTATAGGAATCAATTCTAAATCCGCGAGTAGAATCAAAGAGATTCCTTGGTACTTCGTCGTCGAAGATGTTTATGGGCAATACATGTTCCACATCAGCTTGGAACGGTTCCTTCATGCCGTCATTTGCTTCCGACTCTTTCGACTTAGGTATAATATTCCGTGCTTTGGTTTTGATAACTCCCACCCACCCTTGGCGGGATGTGGGGTATGATGTATAGTAAACTTGTTACTTTGTTGAGCAAGGATGAATGGGTCATAACTAACCGTATATCTCCTTGTCCAGTGGATCTCAATATTTCCATGTTTGTCCACTTTTGTCCCACGCGGACTGTTATCAAACCACTCACATTTAAAAAGGGTCACCACCTTGTCCCACGGGTAACTCAACTGAATTATGTCAACTAACTTCCCGTAGTAGTTAGTCTCCACCCCGCCAACTTGGTCACCTCGACAACATACACCGTAATTGCAACATAGTGTACTGCGTCCGCGTCAACGGTTGAAAATCGATACCCATTGATTATATATTTGTTGCATCGGGTAACACTAATTGCAGCTCCATAAGATAAACTCCACGCAACTTTATTGGGATCTGGTCGATTTTTCACGAAATATTGACGAAACCATTTTGGAAACTCAGAGTTCGTGTATTGATCAACTTGTGACACCGACATTGAAGGATTGTCCGATCGGACCCAATTAGAGTAGAAACTATAACAAAGAACTGAAGTTAATACTTTAATACTTACCGTAATAGTAAAAAAAAAAAAACTTACTTTAAGTACTGGGCGGCCTCTTCACAGTTGTTTAGAATGTACCACTCTGCTACTTGCTTATCTCTTCCGTCAAGAGTTGACCTCCAATGTTTTCCCATGACTCGCCCTGGATAATTAAATATTGATATTTGATCACTCGTATCACCGGCAAAGATCGTTGCGGGTACCCCTCTCCATCTTGTCATCATTTCGGGGGATAATAGTATGACGCAAATTTTGCGGCCTCTTCGACTAGATATGCTTCGATAGATCCTTCAACGTACCTTGGATTTTTGATCTTGTGTTTAAGTGTGTGTAAAAACCTACAATGGAATATCGAGGGTATTTATAAATTAAAGCACCATGTCGGTCAATTAATAACAAATGAAAGACATATATGTATTACCTCTCAAACGGATACATCCACCTATATTGTTGTGGCCCTCCTACCCTTGCTTCGTAGGCCAAGTGAACAGGCAAGTGTTCCATTGAGTCAAACATGCTAGGAGGAAACACCATCTCTAACTTGCATAGCATTATGGGCATGCTCGTCTCCGGTGTCGTAACTTTTCAACATTAAGCTCGAAGCACATATTTCTCTAAAGAACATGGAAAATTCAGTCGAGAATAGACCATATATGATTCGGTAGTGCTTTGAAGGCCCACGGCAACAATCTCTGAAAAAAACATGACAATCATGACTCTTCATCCCGAATAACTTCCCCTCGTGCATGTTGACACATCTTTTCAAGTTTGACGCATAACCGTCCGGAGTTTCAGATCTTTAACCCATTGCAACAATTCTAAATTCTGCTCTTTGTTGAATGTGTAAGGCGCTCTAGGTTTGGAAATCCGTCCGTGCCATTCTCGGCAAATGCAAAGCGGGCCTTTTGCAAATCGCTTCTATGTCTAGTCTTGCGTTGACTGTGTCCTTCGTCTTGCCCTTGGTGTCCATCACGATGTACAGAATATTGCAAAACACATTCCTCTCAATATGCATGACATCGAGGTTGTGTCTTAACAATTGATCTTTCCAATATGGTAGTTCCCGGAAGATCTTTGCGTTTGTTCCAATGATGATCAACGCCATATCCCTCGGGTTCGCTAGGAAGCAGCCCCCTCTTCGACACTTTGAATGTACTTGACCCCCGTCCCATATTTCTTGGCCACTTAAACGACGAGGTTGATCTGCTTGTTCGACAACATTTCGCGTAAAGTCTTTTCTATTTCTCCTGAATGGATGATCGGGGGGTAGGAATCGCCGGTGCCTATCAAACCAACAGACTTTGTGACTGTGTTGCAAGCTAAAACCCATGTTCTGTTCAAGACATACCGGGCATGCCAGCTTTCCGGACGTTTGCCAGCCACTCAACATACCATATGCGGGGAAGTCATTTATCGTCCACATTAAGGCGAAGACGCATTGTGAAATTCGGCTCAATGATATATCATACGTCGAACCCCTTCACTCCACAACATCTTCAACTCGTCTATCAAAGGCCTGAGGTACACATCTATCTTCTTTTTTGGGTTGGATGGCCCAGGGATTAACGCGTTAAGGAACAAAAACTCTCTTCTCATGCACATAGAAGGTGGGAGGTTGTACGGTGTCACAATGACGGGCCAACAGGAATAATTCCTGCCCGTATTGTCAAAAGGAGCGAACCCATCCGAACATAGACCAAGACGGACATTACGGGATCCATAGCAAAGGAAGGATTCACCTCGTCAAATTTACGCCATGCTTCGGCCTCGGATGGATGCGTCACAAAGTTTTCATCCCCGTGATGCTCCCGATGCCATCTCATGTGAGTAGTTGTTTGTTCGATGCATACAATCTCGAAGTCCGGTAACCGAAGGAAAGTACCACATCTTGCTTAATGCTTGACGGGTCATTTTCCTTCCTTTCCCCACAACTTTATATCTATCATGTCCACGAAATTTACAACCGGTCAGCTCAAGATCATCCTTGTAATACAACATACATCCTCTAGGGCGACAATGGATTTTTTCACATCCAAGCCCAAGCTCTTTCACCTTTTTTTTTTTTGCTTGGTAAAAATCCTTCGGCAAATTATTGTCTTTGGGAACAACCTTGCTTATGATCTGCATCATTTCGTTGTAGTTCCTCTCACTCATATGGTGATCGGTCTTCAAGCTTAGTGTTGCTAGGGTAGCCGATAGCGATGAATATTCACTATTTTCAAAGTGTTCGCAACCTTCCCATAACGGACGTTGCGCTTCTTGGAGCATTTTATAGAACCTATCGGCTTCCGGATGAGGATCCTCTCCCATGTATGATGGTTGACTATGTGTATTGGTCTCCTCTCCCATGTATGACGGTTCATCATGAGTAACGGGATCGAAATATCGGCCGATCGACGGTCCCGCAGCGTCCATAACCAACTGCTCATATTGATTAAGGTTGTCTCGATGACTCTACCGTCCCCGTAATAACCACTCGGTGTCGGTGTACGTCGGACTTCGCCATGACATTCCCAACACTCATAATCTTTCATGAAGCCCTTTTTACACAAATGGATTTTAACCTCCTCAAAATCTTGAAATCTTAAACACCTACATTTGACACACGGACACCGATCTCCCTACTTGAATTAGGTGAATGTGCCAAAGCAAATTCGATGAACTCTTTCAAACCCGCCAAGAATGCTAGAGTTAGTTGTCTTCTCTCGGTTAGACGATTGTACATCCAACTTCTATCATGGTTGCCTTCCATATTTCCTAGCTAGTTCGGTTACTAAATTAATTAACATCTCAACATGCAACAAATATATAAAAGTGGTCAATTCAACGGAATAAGTATTTAATATAAAATTTATCAATTTACAAATTATTTTAATAAATAAACCATTGATTTGAAATTTTAAAGTGCAATTGGTATTTTTTTTCCATGTATACTTTTTTAGAAATATTTATAAGATATTTTTAAAAAGAATAAAGAATATTTAGCCGAATAAATTTTTTTTCCAATTTTCGTTTTTATGACTTCTAATGTTTATTGCAATTTTTTGCTCCTTTTTTCATTTAAGCGTGAGTTTATGTTGCAAACTTAAAATTCCAAACAAAAATTAGTAAATTAATAAATTTTTAATATTGAAAATACTAAAAATGCCTTGAAAGTACAAACTTTCTATAAAAATATTTTTTAAAAAAAAAGTATACTTTCACCTAACATAAAAAGTGCTAGATAAATTAATATCCTATACATTTGGGAATATTTTATTTTAAAGGGAACAAAAAAAAAAAAAAAAATAACATGTACACAAAGTAAACTAATTAAAATAAAATATTATTACCAACATAGGGTTGGTTTAGCGGTATAAGGCTTTGATTACTTTTGTAATTTATTTTCGTCCCAAAAAACAATGCAAGATTAAAAAAATCAAAATTATTAAAACTCAATAATTAAAAAAATCATGAAATCTTCTACACACTATAACTATAATCCAAATTAATAAACACATTGAGTATAGAGATCTTTATGTAATTAATAGATTCAGCCAAAGAAGATACTAAAACAAAAAAAAAAAAATCTAAACTCATATAATTGATAATCTTCTGCCAACATACATATTTCCACTATGTAACAAAGCAAATCTAACATAGATATCATATAACTATAAGCAAAAAATATACTTCAAGCTAACCTGTAAAATTATAAGTGTTAGGATTTGTTTGATAATTCCCTTGTGAAGATCTTAATACTAAGTCTGGAAGTACCTACAATAATTTTTTATCTCAGTAATAAAATTATTTAGAAGTGTTAAAAAAAAAAAAAAAAAAAAAAAAAAACGGATCGGAGGAGCCGAACGTTCTTGAAGGGGGAGGAGCTAGGGGCGCGAGATGGTGGCGAGCCGAGGGGGAGGAGCCGAGGGGGGGGGAGCCGAGGGCGCCGGAGGGGGAGCCGAGGGGGGAGGAGCCGAAGGTCGAGGCCGGGGAGGAGGAGCCGAGGGCGCGAGCCGAGGGGGGAGGAGCCGAGGGCGGCCGGAGGGGGGGCCGAGGGCCGAGGGGGGAGCCGAGGGGGGGGAGGAGGGGGGGAGGGGGGAGCCGAGGGGCGGCGCGGGGGTGGGGAGCCGAGGGAAAATGGCGTCGGGGAAGGGGGAGGAAGACGAGGTCATTAATGACCTCGTCTTTTGCGACGGACTCTTGGTCCGTCGCAAAAATGCATTTTGCGACGGAATCGGTCCGTCGCAAAATGCTTTTTGCAACAAAAGTCCGTCGCAAAAAGCAACAAAAAATGCCGCCCTTTTGCGACGGAATAGGGGTTTGCGACGGACTTCTTGTCCGTCGCAAATTCCCTTTTGCGACGGACAACAAGTCCGTCAAAAAGCCAAAAAAAGGGCGCCATTTTGGCCGCCCTTTTTGCGACGGATTCTCGTATCCGTCGCAAAAATTGCGACGGATATAGAATCCGTCGCAATATCTTGGAGTATGGGCGGCCATTTTGGCAGCCCATTTGCGACGGATACCAATCCGTCGCAAACTTTGCGACGGATCACTAAATCCGTCGCAAAGTTTGCGACGGATTTCAATTCCGCAAAGTTTGTGTCGCAAAATTTGCGACGGAATTCAAATCCCACGCAAATTTTTTTACTTTTGCGACGGAAAAACAATTCCGTCGCAAAGTTTCAAGAATTTGCTACGGAATAAATTCCGTAGCAAATTCCGTCGCTATCTATAGATTTTCTAGTAGTGTACGGTGGATTTTAACTTTTTCAGTTATCCATCATTTGTCCCAGCTCCTCATGCGTTATCTTCTTTGTGACAAAAAGAAACACAACTCTCCCTTCTTGTTCTTGATATCTCTTCTCTGGGTGATGTGTGCATATATTCGTTTGGGTTGAGGTCTCCCTTCTTGTTCTTAAAATCACCATCTCATCGCCATGGCTCACGAGCAGCAGTGAACTCTTCCCTGTTATAGATCAAGCAACATATTACAGATCCCATATTTATTCATCTTTTTAGTTCTAGATATTTCATATATAGCCATTATTCCGGTTGTCTTTGATATTTTGGTAAGTGCAACATCAACTCCGATCCTTTTTGATCTCGGATGAGATGGAGAAGGAGAAAACCCAACACCCATGAGGACGGCATACTCTCAGACACTAATATCTGGAATCGAGGGCTTGGGAAAGTGATTGAGATATTGGGAAACACAGGAGAGAGAGGCTGGAATGAGTCTGAACTCTGAAATTTTTGCCCTTAATAATCCACAAGGATGAGTGGTCAAGAGAGGGGAAGGGCGGTGGAATGAATTGAGGATTTGGGATTTTGTTTTTCGGAGGAATTTGGGGTTATAATGCTATGAAGATGAAAATTGGGAAAGGAAAAGCACCTACCATATTTCTTTTCATTTATTTTTTTTTGTTGTTGATAAAATTCATTCATTTATGTATTTTTCAGTTAATATTTTTTTATTTTATCATATAGAACTCTAGATTCAAATAAACAAGTTAGATCATGTATCTCTAATCTTTAGGGATTGTTATTTTTTATTGTATTTATTTAAAAGGGATGAGCGATACAACTCTTTGATATTTACTTATTTATTTAATTTGAAAATTTGATAATATTCCTATGATTTCTATAATTATATACAATTTTCTCATTAAATTTATTTAATTTACTATTCTAGCTAGTGTTTTCAATTTTTTTTAATGGGATTAAGATTTCTTCAGTCACTGGAGATAAGGTTATCTCCAGTAACCCCCAAACTACACCGTTTCGCTAAAAAAAAATTAAAAATATCTCTCCCAAATAACCCTAATCCCCAACCTAAGCCATCCTTCATTCCATCGTATGACGATTCACCAGGTAAGTGAAGAAGCTGCGTTGCTTTACAGCCCAATCGAAATGTCTCGCCCTCAAAGAACAATACAACATCGTTTTCCTTGTATTCCTCGCTACTCCCCTCAAATGTGACTTTAGGTTTTCCGATTTGGTTATTTTGAAATTCCACAAAGACCCTATTTTCCTTGGTCTTGCGAAGTAATCTTGGCTTGGTCTTATCAATGGAAGCAGGTTTAAATTCATCTACACAACACAAATTTCAGAATTTTCTAACGTTAAACCCCCCAAATTGAAGATAAAGAAAACCAATGAATACGCCGATTTCCCAAAATCAATTGAAAAATCAAACATATATCTTCTTGTTTGCCTGCTATAAACTAATAAATAGGAAAGAATGATCAGATTTTTCTGTACAAATACTTACAACGCAGAGTGCAATATTTGTTGGAAGATTCATCTTTGAAGGAAGAACCAAGCGTGAGATTGTACCAGCGATTTTAATTTTTTTTAGTGAAACGGTGTAGTTTGGGGGTCACGGGAGATAACCTTATCTCCAAAGGATTTGGAGAAATCTTAATCCCTTTATTAATTATAAGCTAACTATTTTTATTTTATATAATTTTATTTTTTCCTCTTAAGTTATCAATATACGAGGGTGTGTGTATAAATTATTTAATAAGATTCATGTCATTTTCTAATTAAAATTATTTTTTAAATTACCATTTAAATAAATTTTATTTTAAAAAAATCTACTTTCATGACTGTTAATCAAAATATAAATTACATTTACAATATTATCTTCTTCGGGTGAGTGCATTTCAATTTCCATGTAACTTCCACCGTTGATCCCTCCCAAATCGTCGGCGTTTCGCTGGCCAAACTAGCTCCCACTCCCACCAACACGCCGTTAGTTAACGGTCCTCTTTTTTCTCAGAAGTTTCCCGACACCATGAACAGAAGCAACCTCTCTCTTTCTCTCTCCTTCCCTCAACCTTCCTTCCCAAACACGTTATAAAACAATTCCCTCCCTCTCCCTCTCACATCTCCTAACATACAATATCCTTTTTTTCTTACCAAGAAAAAGAATCTCCTTTTCCATCTTCATTCCCAAACAAACCATGTCGCACAAACTAGAGATTACAGTGTTATCGGCAGAAGACATCCGAGTCAACGGAAAGCACGTGAAGAAGAACGTATTCGTCTGCCTTCAGTCGCCGGAGTCGGGGCGGCGGGACGAGACATGGACGACGGGGATGGAGTCGGAAGGCGGCGGGAGCCACCCGAAATGGAATGAGAAGGTGGAGATGGAAATACCAGTACATGCAAGATTCATAACAGCAGAGGTGAAAGAGAAGAGTTCAATAATGGGGTCAGTGACAAGTATTGGGATGGCGAGAATACCAGTTTCAGATTTCATGGGAGGTGACGTGCCGGAAAATCAAGTTCAGTTTCTGAGTTATAGGTTGTGGGATAAAAAGTGTACGAAAAATGGGGTTATAAATGTTTCAGTTAGGATTAAAGTTTCAGAACATTGTTGTAAAGTAGTGAAGGGAGTGCCAGTAGGTAATAGTGACGATTGCTCTGGGATTGTACGTGGAATTCCAGTTTGGCTGAATAATTACCCAGCAAGGTTTTGAACTTTGAAAGTCTTGTTTACTTTTTTGTTTGGTGGAAATCAAAAAAGGGGAAAAGAAAAGATTAACGAATCATTTTTCTTCTTTTAGAATTAATGAAAATTATGTTGTATAGAAGAGAAAACATATATGTTGGTCCAAAGATCCTATTGACTTGGTAAACTAATATGTATGCATGTGATTACCAAACGTACACGGTCCACTATTAATTAGTAAATTTTATTAAGTATGTATATGTTGAAATTCTTTTGATATGTTTGAATTTAAGCATAATCAACATACATACGTTCAACAACTAATAAATTAGAATAAATACTTTTTCACGGGTTTACTATTCCTTTTTTTTTTTTTTTTTTTTTGCCAACATAGAGTATCATAATGCATTCACTATTCCGTCTAAAAATAATATTATCCGCGTCATGCATTAGAGGCCCCTTGCTCATTGGATAATGGTCGTGTGTGTTGAATTTTTCGGTTTTTGTGTGGGAAGAAAACATATTTACAAGAGATTATCTTGCTTTGTTCTCAATATTTCAAGAGAGATCAGTCTCTGCTGCTCACAGGGTATACTCTTTATGTTCGCCATACAATAGTTTTCTGAAGTTATAATCGCGTTTTTTCCAACAAAATAAAAATAATCATTCCCCAACATAAAGCCTTAACTAGCTTGTTTCCATTTCTTTCATCGCATGGTCTAGTAATTATGGTTTAAAAAGGGAATTCTCTTTCTTTAATTTTATATAATTTATTCCAATTTAACAATTACTATCAAATATAATAGCACCCTTTTCTTTTTTGATACTGCACTCTTCAATTCTTAATATAAGATATAGCTTGATAAATATTGTATATGGTTAGAAGATGTTTAATTTCAACTTCAGAATTCATGTTATTGATTCTGTTGCAACATGTTTATTTGATTCATTCATTATTCATTAATGATCGTTTGATTCAGGTCGATGTGGCCATGTGGGCCATTGTGCCACCAAGGAAGTTTGGCCAAAAGATGGATAAAGTATTATATCCCACATCAGTTGGGGAAGGAACACGAAATATACCTTATAAAGACCTAGCATAGATATCTCTTCTCTTAACACATTTTAAAGCCGCGAGGGGTGATGACTGATGAGGCTCCCAAGATGGACAATATTAACAAAGATGCGTTGAAATATTACAAATAGGCTCAGGTGAGGTCGAGTTGTGGTTGCTAATTAACTGATTCAGGGATCGGAGCATAGGAGTACTGATGGATAAACAGTGGTTCAGATGATCTCCTTTTTCTTAACCATGTGTTACTCTGTGTCATTAATTTGTTCCAGCAACATATAAGATTTGCCTATTTTCCTTCCAAAGCACGAGGGGGTACGTGTTGGATAATGGATTCTGCTTCTATAGTCTGTCCACACGTTGCCATTTAGTTAATTTTCCAAAAGTGCTATCCATGCATCACACGATAACAAATTCCACAAAATATATATATCATGTTGACTGTGAAAACGATATGTGTTTTATGAATACAAGTTCCCAATTAAACCTTCAGGCCAATTATATCATTTTGCACTAAAACATTAAAAATAAATCTCCGCGTTGTGTCCCATTATTGAGCCCATTTAGATCGCGCTTTTAGACCCAAAAAGCCTAGTAGGGTTAGCAGTGGGAAAAAAAAAAAAAAAAAAGCACACAAAAAGGTGTTTGGGTAGCTTTTTACTTTTAGGCATCTTAAAAAAATGCCCATTTAGAAAAAAAAAAAAAAAAAAAACTATGAGACTAAACTTTTGGGGTGTTAGACGTTGAAAAAGTTGTGTGGGGCCCATTTTTCCTTGCTTTTAACTTTATTTGTGGGCCCATTTTCTGTTAGATTCAAAAAGTACCCGTGCTTTACTGAAGGAAGGATTTATTTTGTATAAATATTATATAATAATAATATTTGATTATTTATTCATTATTCTTTTATTTCCTAAACTAAATTAAAAAATTATATTTTAAGTTGAAATCTCACAAATAATAAATTCCCATTTTTAGTTATTTTTTATATTAACTGACTTTTCAACCACTAATCCAAATATATCTCTATTTAGAAAAAAACTCACTTCCGCCAACGTCAATATAAACATAAATCACATTTACACTATGACTTTTTTTTTTTTTTATTGAGCTTCTACAAAAATCGATAGAAAATAAGTCACCGTTCACACCGCTTAAGCAGGCCCATTGTTGCTTCCGACACAACAATCTCCACAATAATATATTTTGGTTGCTTCATTTGGCTACGTTTGTTTTCTCTGTTTGAAAACACTCAAACATGCTAGTTGAGGATAATTAAATAAACCCCGAGCCAGGCCAAACTTAACATTAATTAATTAGCCAGTACGCAGTTACTTGCCCAATCTCAGCTTCATACTTCCATGTTTTGTGGATAAGTAATCTTCCAAGCAACACAGTACAGACTATACGCGTTTGACGTGGTCAGCGTGTCTTATTAATTATATTACTCCACTTAATCACACCACTTTCATTCCCTTTTCCTACCTACTTCATGCACACCCACCCACACTTCTTCAAATAATCAGATTAATTACTCCATATACTCTCTCCAGTCTTAAATATAAGACAAAGTTGACTTTTTTAAGAAAGATTAAAAAAACTAATTAAATTACTTTAGAGTATTTATATTTTTATTTTGCCATCAACTAATTAGTTTGACTAATAAACTGATATATAATTTAAAGATACATAATATATGATATGATTAAGTAACTTATTTAGTTTCCTTAATTTCTTTTAAAAAAAGTCAATGTTGGGAATTACACCTTAAAACGTATCGTTAGTTGACGTAAGTTATGTGACGAGGGGCATATATAGTACGATCAGCTTTGACGCATTCAAAAGTCAACATTGTTTACGGGTTGAGAGGTTGACCACCCAGAGAAAAGCTTCACTTTCTGGTCTTCGGAGGTTTACGCAAAGAATCTATGCTAATATTTTGCCACGCAATTTCTGAGAACATGAATAATAAGGGAATAATGGCGCGGCTATCCTCTTTAATTAATTGCATCCCGTGAAAGAAGAGAAGATAATAGTAACTAATTATTTCATAATTTTATTATATATTAGCTTGAGATGGTTAATTCGTCCTTGTGGTTCAAATCCTTTTTCACGTAGCTAGCTAGTGATGAAAATGGTTCAACATCCTCTTACATTAACTTTTATATATATACTAACTTGGCCTTAGTGCCTTACTAACTTGGCGACGAATCAATATGGCGACAACAATCCAATCCTCGTCATTTTCCACTGAGTGGGATAATGAAATGCCCTATAAATTAATTGTCATAAGATAAGTGCGACGCAACACATACACCATCCGTACAACAACAAAAATCGATCTTCATGACCAATTCTTTTTTTTTTTTTTCTGATACAAATCTTCATGACCAATTCTTTAAGCAATATATTCAACGTTTGACGTGGTCAATTTAATTAAGCTGTTTGGACACGTGCCATCTGATCATATTTCTAGCTTGTATTTTAACGCCATATTCAGTTCTCGTGTTTAAGGCTCGTGACCAAAAGCAGCTTTAGAAGTCATAAATAAACCCCGAGCCAGGCCGAACTTAACTTTGATTAATTAGCCAATGCAATTACCGGCACAATCTCAACTTCTTAGTTCCATATTTTGTCCTCCCAATTATTTGAGCAACACTACTCTACGCGTTTGAACTTTGAATAATTACCCAGCAAGGCTTTGATTTGAACTTTGAATGTCTTGTTTTTTGATCTTCCGAACCAAAAATGGTGGACATTAAACAAGAAAGGAAAAAATATTAACGAACCATTTTTTACTTCTTTTACATTGAATATTATGTTGAATAGAAGAAAATGCATATATGTTGGTTGAAACATCCCATTGAGTTGGTAAATTAATATGATGTATGCATGATTATAATACCAAACGTACACGGTACACTAATAGTACATTATATTAATTATGTATGGTGAAATTATTTACATTTATTTGATTTTTTTAAAAATATAATATACATATAATTGAATTTAATCATCAATAATCAACACATACAACACATCCTAAATTTGAATAAATATTTTTTTTTCACGGATTTACTATTCCTTCTTTAATTTTTTTTTGCCAACATATCTTAACGCATTTACTATTCGGTCCAATAATAATATATTAACTTTCATGCATTAGAGGCCCCTTTCTTATTGGATAATTATGTTCATCATGTGTGTTCAATTTTCGATTTTTGTGTATGAAGAAACATAATTACGAGAGATTATCTACATTTTGTTCTCAATATTTCAAGTGAGATTAATCTCTGCTGCTAACAGAGGATGCTCTTTCTTTTTGCCATAATTTGTATGCAAAATTTTTTGAAGTTATAATTGGGTCTTTTTCCTGACAAAAAAATAAAAATTCCTCAACATAAAGCCTTAACGATTTTTTTCCAGTTCTTTCATTACGGTCAAGTGATTATGGTACCAACATGTGGTTGGGCGGCCAAATAATGGCGATCTTGGGATAAATATTTGGGGGACCAAATGTATACTCATTAACTAATTTAATTTTTTTATAATTTTATAACATGTTTAAAATATTCGAGTTATGTTACCTTCCTCTATGTGATCACTAGCTTTTCTCTTGAAAAATGAATCAATTGTTTTATTTTTTCATCGTGAGCTATTCTTAGATTTTATCACTTTCCAAATAACCTTGTAAACAATTTAAACAATATAATTAACTATTATCATACTAAATATAAATAGAGAAAAAAAAAATCATGGATTCTTGAATTTTGGCCCCTAATGCAGCATTGCTAATCAGAAAGACTTGTCTAATCAGGGTTCAAAATTCTAATTTCTTTCCCAAATCTAATATTTGGTATAGACCAAGCAAATGCATGGGAGTAACAAATCCAGTTTGAGTTATGAAGACAACAAAGATATCTATTAATGCAAGTTTCTCACCGACAAGAACAAAATCAAAGAATGAAAAGAAAGAAGGAAAGAAAGTAGAAAATTTCTTATATAAGAAAAGAACCAAGACTAGACAAAGTAAATATGAAGTTGAATCAGAGCAAAGAAATAAGACTAGACAAAGTAAATATGAAGTTGAATTAGAGAAAAGAAATAAACAGTGGTTCAGATGATCTCCTTTTTCTTAACCATGTGCTACTCTGTGTCATTAATTTGTTCCAGCAACATATAAGATTTGCCTATTTTCCTTCCAAAGCACGAGGGGTACGTGTTGGATAATGGATTCTGCTTCTATAGTCTGTCCACACGTTGCCATTTAGTTAATTTTCCAAAAGTGCTATCCATGCATCACACGATAACAAATTCCGCAAAATATATATATCATATTGACTGTGAAAACGATGTGTTTCCCAATTAAACCTTCAGGCCAATTATATCATTTTGCACTAAAACATTAAAAATAAATCTCCGCGTTGTCTCATTATTGAGCCCATTTGGATCGAGCTTTTAGACCCAAAAAGCCTAATAGGGGTGGCAGTGGAAAAAAAAAAAAAAAAGCAAAAGGTGTTTGGGGTAGCTTTTTACTTTTAGGCTTCTCTTTAAAAAAAAAAAAAAAAAAAAAAAAAAAATTATGAGACTAAACTTTTGGGGTGTTGGACGTTGAAAAAGTTGTGTGGGGCCCATTTTTCCTTGCTTTTAAACTTTATATGTGGGCCTATTTTCTGTTAGATTCAAAAAGTACCCGTGCTTTACTGAAGAAAGGATTTATTTTGTATAAATATTATATTATAATAATAATAATATTTGATTATTTATTCATTATTCTTTTATTTCCTAAACTAAATTAAAAAATTATATTTTAAGTTGAAATCTCACAAATGATACATGCCCATTTTTATCTATTAAATTTTTTTTTTTTTTACATAAATTTAAATTTTTATCTTTAACTATCACAATATATACAACACACACACACACATATATATATATATGCCATTTTTAGTCATTTTTCATATTAAATGACTTTTCAACCACTACCCCAAACACATTTCCATTTGGAAAAAAACCACTTCTGCCAACGTCAATATAAACATAAATCACATTTACACTATGACTTTTTTTTTTTTTTTTTTTTTTATCGAGCTTCGCAAAAGTCGGATAGAAAATAAGTCACCGCTACGACCGCACCACTAAGCAAGCCCATTGTTGCTTCCGACACAACAATCTCCACAATAATATATTTTGGTTGCTTCATTTGGCTATGTTTGTTTTCTCTGTTTGAAAACACTCAAACATGCTATTTGTTGAGAATAATTAATTAATTAGAGGTTAATGGCAGACATGGGCTCTTCATAAATAAACCCCGAGCCAGGCCAAACTTAACATTAATTAATTAGCCAGGACGCAGTTACTGGCCCAATCTCATCGTGTGACGTGGTCAGCGTGTCTTATTAATTATATTAGTCCACTTAATCACACCACTTTCATTCCCTTTTCCTGCCTACTTCATGCACACCCACCCACACTTCTTCAAATAATCTGATTAATTACTCCATATATTCTCTCCGGTCTTAAATATAAGATAAAGTTGATTTTTTTAAAAAAAAGATTAAAGAAACTAATTAAATTACTTTAGAGTATTTATATTTATATTTTGCCTCCAACTAATTAGTTTGACTAATAAATTGATACATAATTTAAAAATATATAGTATATGATATGATTAAGTAACTTATTTAGTTTGCTTAATTTTTTTAAAAAAAAGTTTGGGAATTACACGGATAGTTTTGTTGACATAAGTTATATGACGAGGGGCATAGTATGATCAGCTTTGACGCATTCAAAAGTCAACATTGTTTATCGGTTGAGAGGTTGACCACCCAGAGAAAAGCTTCACTTTCTGGTCTTCGGAGGTTTACGCAAAGAATCTATGCTAATATTTTGCCACGCAATTTCTGAGAACATGCATGCATTTATCCACATAACCAATAATAAGGGAATAATTGCGCGTCTATCCTCTTTAATTAATTAATTGCATCCCGTGAAAGAAGAGAAGATAATAGTAACTAATTATTTCATAATTTTATTATATATTAGCTTGAGATGGTTAATTCGTCCTTGTGGTTCAAATCCTTTTTTACGTAGCTAGTGATGAAAATGGTTCAACATCCTCTTACATTAACTTATATATATATATATATATATATATATATATATATACTATAGGACTTAAATTAGATTTTGCATTTGAAACTTAAACATATATAACTAGGCCTTACTAACTTGGCGACGAATCAATATGGCGACAACAATCCAATCCTCGTCATTTTCCACTGAGTGGGATAATGATATGCCCTATAAATTAATTGTCATAAGATAAGTGATGCAACACATACACCATCCGTAAAACAACAAAAATCGATCTTCATGACCAATTCTTTAAGCAATATATTCAACGTTTGACGTGGTCAATTTAATTAAGCTGTTTGGACACGTGCCATCTGATCATTTTCCTAGCTACTTCCTCTAGTGTGTGTGTGTATACACACGCACATTGTATTTCAAAATTTAATGAGCTAGTATACGCATATACATGAGAATCATATGTAATATGATGAAATGAAAAATATAACAAGAAAATAACATTATATTATGACGGATTTTCTATTTCATGTCAGACTTCCTAATAAATAATAAATAGTTATTTAATAAATAGTTATTCCTTTTATTTAGTTTGTTGTAACTAATTATATCCTAATAATTAGATCGGTTGGTTAGCATCGGAGTAATTAGATTAGGTTGGTAGTTATTTAATAAATAGTCATTTTATTCCTTTTATTTAGTTCGTTGTAACTAATTATATCCTAATAATTAGATTAGGTTGGTTAGCCCATTCTCTATTTATATAGAGACCCACTGTACATGAAAATCAATTAATGAGAATACAATATTTTTCTCTCAATATTTCCTTTTTTCAGTTTCAAATCCTGTATCCGTATTACTTCCATTAAATACTTCAGCCTTTGAAGACCATGGTTTGCTACCTTGTATTTTAACGCCATATTCAGTTCTTGTGTTTAAGGCTCGTGACCAAAAGCAGCTTTAGAAATCATAAATAAACCCCGAGCCAGGCCGAACTTAACTTTGATTAATTAGCCAATGCAATTACCGGCACAATCTCAACTTCTTAGTTCCATATTTTGTCCTCCCAATTATTTGAGCAACACTACTCTACGCGTTTGAACTTTGAATAATTACCCAGCAAGGCTTTGATTTGAACTTTGAATGTCTTGTTTTTTGATCTTCCGAACCAAAAATGGTGGACATTAAACAAGAAAGGAAAAAATATTAACGAACCATTTTTTACTTCTTTTACATTGAATATTATGTTGAATAGAAGAAAATGCATATATGTTGGTTGAAACATCCCATTGAGTTGGTAAATTAATATGATGTATGCATGATTATAATACCAAACGTACACGGTACACTAATAGTACATTATATTAATTATGTATGGTGAAATTATTTCCATTTATTTGATTTTTTTAAAAATATAATATACATATAATTGAATTTAATCATCAATAATCAACACATACAACACATCCTAAATTTGAATAAATATTTTTTTTTTTTTTTTTTTTTTCACGGATTTACTATTCCTTCTTTAATTTTTTTTTGCCAACATATCTTAACGCATTTACTATTCGGTCCAATAATAATATATTAACTTTCATGCATTAGAGGCCCCTTGCTTATTGGATAATTATGTTCATCATGTGTGTTCAATTTTCGATTTTTGTGTATGAAGAAACATAATTACGAGAGATTATCTACATTTTGTTCTCAATATTTCAAGTGAGATTAATCTCTGCTGCTAACAGAGGATGCTCTTTCTTTTTGCCATAATTTGCATGCAAATTTTTTTGAAGTTATAATTGGGTTTTTTTCCTGACAAAAAAATAAAAACTCCTCAACATAAAGCCTTAACGATTTTTTTTCCAGTTCTTTCATTACGAGCAAGTGATTATGGTACCAACATGTGGTTGGTCCAAATAATGGCGGATCTTGGGATAAATATTTGGGGGACCAAATGTATACTCATTAACTAATTTAATTTTTTTATAATTTTATAACATGTTTAAAATATTCAGAGTTATGTTACCTTCCTCTATGTGATCACTAGCTTTCCTCTTGAAAAATGAATCAATTGTTTTATTTTTCATCATTGAGCTATTCTTAGATTTTATCACTTTCCAAATAACTGTAAACAATTTAAACAATATAATTAACTATTATCATACTAAATATAAATAGAGAAAAAATCATGGATTATTGAATTTTGGCCCCTAATGCAAAAGCATTGCTAATCGAAAGACTTGTCTAATCGGGGTTCAAAATTCTAATTTCTTTCCCAAATCTAATATTTGGTATAGACTCGGCAAATGCAGGGGAGTAACAAATCCAGTTTGAGTTATGAAGACAACAAAGATATCTATTACTGTCGTTTCTCACCGACAGCAAACAAAATCAAAAAATGAAAAGAAAGAAGGAAAGAAAGTAGGAAATTTCTTATATTAGAAAAGAACCAAGACTAGACAAAGTAAATATGAAGTTGAATCAGAGCAAAGAAATAAGATTAGACAAAGTAAATATGAAGTTGAATCAGAGCAAAGAAATAAGATAGGAGAATTTACCTGTAGCAAGCAAGAGCCGAAAAATCACAAATGAGTTATCAAGGAAAGGGAGATTGGAAGAATAATAGACACGTTATCAAATAAGTTATCTTTGACATAATTGGAATAATTAATCAATCAATCACATTTAATTTATCGTCGTCCATTAAATTTAATTAATTGGTTGAACAATTCCCATATTCTCATTACTTAAATTAAAAGATCTCACATTTAATTTGTATGACTAATTTTTTTAACAATTTTTTTTTTTTGGGAGGGCCGTGGCCCCCTGGCCTTATCAAAGATCCGCCACTGCTGCTCGTTCTCGCATGGGAGACCGCAGTAAAGGGCTATCACATTGTAGGAATGGCAGGGATGGGGGACCACTTCCCCTTTACCCAACATGGTTATGGAGATCGTTGAGGATTTGAAGGCTTTAGAGAAAGATGTTGAAGCCGACATGAGCTTTGGTGGTATCGGTGGGAATTGAAATCAAAGCATTGCGATTATGTATTTCACGTTTATTTCAACTTCATAAGAAAAGAGGGGCAAAGAACTGTTGAAGAATTATACTTCAAGTACTTACCTACACTCAAAGACTTGCCACAATATCTTTCCAATATTGTTTTGTCGTAAGAAATCCTGCAAATGATGACAAAGACGTAAACAAAAGTATTATATGACAAAACACAAAAAGAGAACTGTGAGAAAATCTGGAAAAAAAAAATTAAAATTAACAAAAGACGAAATTAAAAAAAAAATAAATAAAACCTCGCGAGGTAGTGGAGCAAAGCTGGAAAAAAAATTAATATTAATAAAAAAGGAAATTTAAAATAAAATAAAATAAAAATATAAAACCTCACGAGGTAGCCCGCTACGTCTCGAGGTAGTGGAGCAAATCTGGAAAAAAAAAATAAATTTAATAAAAAACGAAATTTAAAATAAAATTAAATGAAAAAATTCAAAACCTCGCGAGGTAGCCGAGCAAATCTGGAAAAAAAATAAAAATAATAAAAAACGAAATTGAAATTAAAATTAAATAATAAAAAAATTCAAAACCTCACGAGGTAGCCCGAACAAATCTCAAAAAAATGATTAAAATTTAAAAATAAAAATAAAACCTCGCGAGGTAATCCCGCTACCTCGCGAGGTAGTAGAGCAAATCTGAAAAAAAATTAAAATTAATAAAAAATAAAATAAAATTATATTAAAAAAAAAAATTCAAACCCTCGCGAGGTAGTCCGAACAAATCTAAAAAAAATGATTAAAATTAAAAAAAAAAAAAAAAAAAAAAAAAAAAAAAAAAAAAAAAAAACATTGCGAGGTATCCGGACAACCTCACGAGGTAGTGGAGCAAATCTGGAAAAAAAATTAATATTAATAAAAAAGGAAATTTAAAATAAAATTAAATAAAAAAAAAAATTGAAAACCTCACGAGGTAGGCCGAACAAATCTCAAAAAAAGGATTAAAATTTAAAAAAAAAAAAAAAAAAAAAAAAAACCTCGCGAGGTAGTCCTTCTACCTCACGAGGTAGTGGAGCAAATCTAGAAAAAATATTAAAATTAATGAAATGAGTAAAAAAAAAAAAAAAAAAAAGAAATTTTAAAAAAAACTAAAAACCTCGTGAGGTATACCGCCTACCTCGCTAGGTAGTCCGAACAAATCTCGAAACAATGACTAAAAAAAGAAAAGAAATTTAAAAAAAGGACCTCCCGAGGTATCCGCATTACCTCGCGAGGTAGTGGACCAAATCTGGAAAAAAATTAAAATTAATAAAAAAAAGAAATTTAAAAAGAAATTAAATAAAAAATTGAACACCTCGCGAGGTAGTGGAGCAAATCTGGAAAAAAATTAATATTAATAAAAAAAAGGAAATTTAAAATAAAATTAAATAAAAAATTAAAAAATAAATTCTAAACCTCGTGAGGTATACCCGCTACCTCGCGAGGTAGTTCGAACAAATCTCCATAAAATGAGTAAAATAAAATAAAATAAAAACGAAATTTAAAAAAAAAAAAAACCTCGCGAGGTAGTGGAGCAAATGGAAAAAAATTAATATTATTAAAAAAGGAAATTTAAAATAAAATAACATAACAATATAAAAAGAAAAATTCCAAACCTCGCGAGGTATACCAAATACCCGGCGAGGTAGTCCGAACAAATCTCAAAAAAATGATTAAAATAAAAAAAAAAAAAAAACTCGCGAGGTAGTCCTTCTAACTCACGAGGTAGTGGAGCAAATCTGGAAAAAAATTAAAATTAATAAAAATGAAATTTAAAATAAAATTAAATAAAAGAATAAAAAAATTCAAAACCTCGCGAGGTATACCCTACCTCGCAAGGTAGTCCGAACAAATCTCGAAAAAATGACTAAAATAAAACGCGGGGGTTGAATTTTGGATTTTCCCCCGCAATTTAGTCGACTAAGCACCGTGGCTTAGTGACTAAATTGTGACAGGGGGATTTTTTAAAAACTTTTATCACGTTAAACACCACAGATTTTCACTTTTATTCAGCCATATTAATTAAAATATTAATAATATTATAGGAGAGATTATAAGAGATTATAAATTATCAAATAAATTAGTACCTCCATTGATAAATTCCCCTTTCATTCTAATTAATTAAATTAGAGTTTTTCAAATATATAACATCCTACAATTTAGGACTCTATATTATCTTTTTTAAATAAATTAAAGCTCATCATTTAATTATTAAATATATTTGCTTTCTAGAAACCAAGCATGTACCCAATAATGATCTCATCAAAATTTAATTTCCCTATGATGAATAATTTAATTCAAGATATTTAAAAATAAAACCAATAAAATCTCTTAATGAATCTAAGGGTATAAGATATACATTATCTTCCCTTTATTAATTTAATATTCATCAAATCCTCAATAAAATAAGGAGATATACTAGGAGATTTATTAACTACCATATCAATCAAATCTAATATATTTATTAACTAAAGATATTCAAAACTTCAATGAAAATAAATTCATCATGAAAGTAATCAATAATTAAATAAAATATTGATTTCTATGCCGCACATCAATACTTGAGAAATCGGCACATCCAATATTGAAAGCAATAATCGCATAATTGAATTTTTAATAAATGCCCACCAATATAAATTGTAGGATGTTATATATTTGAAAAACTTTAATTTAATTAATTAGAATGAAAGGGGAATTTATCAATGGAGATAATTTATTTGATAATTTATAATCTCCTATAATCTCTTTATAATATTGTTAATATTTTAATTAATATGACTAAATAAAAGTGGAAATCTATGGTGTTTAACGTGATAAGAGTTTAAAAACTCACCTCGCGATTTAGTCGACTAAGCCACAGTGCTTAGTCGACTAAATTGCGGGGAAAGTCAAAAAAATTCAACGCCCCGCGTTTTAGTCGATTAAACTTAGGGTTAGTCGACTAAACAGCAGATTGAGAAATAGTTTGGAAACATGGGCATTTCAAGAATTAGTTATTTAATAAGGGATAATTTAGGAAAAAAGGCCCGTATAAGTGGGGCTACATGCCACAAACGACTCAAATAACGTTGTTGAACATTATTTTTCAGTTCCCAATATTTCACGGGGTTTTTTTTTTACAAAATAAGGTTTTTTTTTTAAAAAACCGGACTACAAAATTTGTCGTAAAGTATTTACCAATCTAATGCGATAATGGCGTGCGTTGACCGACGCCATTAGGCCGTGTCGGATTGCACACGCCACGTGGATGTGGCGTGTGATGACAGACGCCACCTCCGACAAGGGCGTCGTTTATGGACGCTACCGTGGCGTGTGTTGACTGACGCCACAGCTGGCGTCCTTCCATGCACGCCACCTACAGCTGGCGTCCTTTCAAGCACGCCAGAGGTGGCGTGCTTCCATGGATGCCACGGCGGCGTCCCGCATGGACGCCCGGCCCTTACGTCAGAATCCAAATCGGGGTTCGACGCCGACGAGTCGTCAGAATCGATCGATTCCCGAACAGCCTCCCCCACATCCCACGCAACCCCCCTCCCCCCAACCACACACGTCCCCTCCCTCCCAATGGCCAACACTCCACCCCTACCCCAAAAAACAAAGACACACACACCCAAAAAAAAATCACACACACACGCCACACCCCCCAACCCCGCACACACACACGACGACCCCCCCCCACCCCCAACACCGCACCTCCACCACCTCCAAAACACACCCACACACAGATTCACCACACACGACGCCCCACCCCACCCCCAACACAAAGACCTCCACCACCTCCAAAACACACACACACACACACTTCAACTCATCCATTCCTTACTTTTTTCTCTCAAAACCCTCTTTTTCTTCATGTAATGTTCCTCATTTGCCTTCCCTTTCCCTCATTCGATTCACTCATTTTATTTTCTTCATTGTAAAAACTCCCACCACCCTCCATTTTCTTCATTCTTCTTCGGTCATCCCTTCAAAAAACTCCCTCCATCCTCCATTTTCTTCATTCGTTTTCACTGTCCCTCCATCCTCCCTTTCTAGCTAAGAGAGACTGAAAAAGTTTGAGACATAGAGAAGCAAGAATCAGCAGAAGGAAGAAGAGAGAATTACTTCAAGTTTGCGTAGGTAACATTTAGTTTTTTTGTTATGTTTATTATTTAGTAATTTAGATTTAACTTGTAATTATGTACATTTATTTATAATAGATGCTTAATAAATATATTACGGTAGGATAGATGATTATTTCCTTGTAAATTATTAATAATTATAAATAATAAAAAGAGTAAAATAATAATTATAATAAATGATTAAGGGAATAACAATATTTAAAATTTATTATCAACCTTAGGATACAAGAGTAAATTAATTAATTAATGAATTAACTAATTATTTAATATTTTGTAAATTAATAATTTCGTATATGAAATGTAAAATATTATGCTTTGCTAAATTTGATTTAAGAAATTTGTGAGAATATTAATAATAATTAGTGAATTAAAAAAAGATCTTGTGAAATTAAATTTTATATTATTATTATATTATTATTTATAGTACCCCTAAGATAGATAAGATTAGTTTAAATAGAAAATAATAATTACTCAAATAATTAATTCAGTAATTAATTATTTAGAGAATAATAATTAGTGACATAATAATGTGTTGTGTTATTGTAAATTTTTATTAGTCAAATGGATGACCGACACGCCCGCAATATTGAGCCCGGCCCCAAAGAGTGGGGAGTTCTTAATGAAGAGGTGCAACAATCACACCGATCACAAGTGGTGTGGAACACGAGACCGCAATTGTTTGAGGGTGAGGCGAGCCTCACACGTGTCTTTGGGAGATATCGAGGACCCAAATCTCATCCCCGTAGAAGTTGCAAAGAAGACCTTATGCGCTGCGGGTTTCGCACGTGTCTCGCATGAAGAGACTCCCTAGATGTTTTAAAATTCTTTATGTAATTAATTATACGCTTGTTTGTACATGATACGAATAATATAGAACCCTTACATATCCTACTTTATGTCTAAGTGTGCATTGACAAATAGCTTATTTCTGCTTTGGTTGAGAGGTGGAGGCCCGAGACTCACACCTTCTATATGCCTAGTTGGTGAGATGACTATTACTCTACAAGATGTAGAGGGCATTTTAGGTTTGTCCACTAAGGGTCAAGTAGTTTCCGGTCCGACACACGCCAACTGGACAACAGTTATTCAACAATACATGGGTCGGACTCCACTCCCAACTCATATCATTGGCGGAAACATCAGGTTGACCTGGTTTGAAACTTATTGGGCCCACTGGGACGAGTTACTCGGAGCACTTAGAGAATTTGGCCGAGTTGCGGAGCCTGGGCCTAGTGCACCAAGTTGTTTATTAGTAAGTGTACCAGATCCCGCTTTAGAGGTCCCGCCCCATGCGAAGGAGGGACATGGACTGGGCCAACGACGACCGCGACACGAAATGGAGCCATATCAGATACCCCCGCTTGGTCTACGAGGCGGAGGTGTATATAGACCTCTTGTATGGCCAGATCAAACCTATAATGAGGTTCCGTGGTACCCGGAGGAGATGCCAACAGAGGTGCATCCCGAGATACATGTACCGATCCCTACTTACCCACAGCCAGAGACGATGTTCGCTTCGGAGACACAGGTTCCGCACTCATATCAGTGGCCTTCTCAGAATTCCCAGACTGGTTTTCCTACATTCAACCCTTACCATCCTGGACCGAGTTTTTGTGCATATCAGCCTCCATATGGTGTTCCTGGCTTCAATACTTTTCAGTCTACACCAGGTGGTTTTACAGCCTTCCATCCCTCCCATCATGGACAGGGTTGTACTGAGGCCGGTTCTAGTAGTAGCCCATACTGTGCGGACACCACACAAGCGACGGCGAGGGTGACCCTTCGATGACTTTATACGGGCAGCTGCTGAAGATTTCAATTTTAGCCGCAATCCTGATGGCATCCGTAGGAACCCTCAGCGGGATGCCCGTTCGAGGTGGCGGCCTCCATTTACTCCTTCCTGAATGTGTTCCATGTCATGTATTATGTCATATTTTCTGGGATTACTGTATGATATCATATTTGCCGGGATTACCGTATTACTGTATTATGTCATATTTGCATGGATTGAGAATGTATTTGGTTTGTTTAGTTTCCTATCGAACATATAGGTAATCAACTTTGACCATAATTCTAAATTCATAACTATGTCATATTACGTAAGCGCGTTGTAGGACATGAACGCCTATTATGTCCGAATCACATATACTACATCTAATTCGACTGGAGCTAGGTTGGACCTCTTCCTCATCCATTTCATTACGAATGCGTCTAGCTTGAGGGCGGCCCATACCACGCAATTTTGATTCGTCGGGGATAATCTTTGGTTCGGAGGAGGACGGTATTCCTTTTTCGCTACCGATCGTGAAATGGTGAGGAGTAAACATTCATAATATTATAGATTGAGAATACTGCATCCACGTACTGTGCAGCATTATGGGATACTGCCAAACATGCAGCCAGTACATGACTACAAGGGAATTTGAATGCCTGAAACTTTCCACATTGGCATTTCCTCTGGGTCAAGTTCACCGAGTATGTATCCTCGTGATCATCAACTTCAAACGTCGTACGCGCCACATCAAACTCCCGAACACGCATCGATGTAGCACGCTCTCCATTCTTTGCCATAGCTTCTCCAATAACACTTGTAAGAAACCTTCCGGACATTGCATCTTTTTGTGCTTTGGTCCCCCTTTTGACCCAATAATGAACAAGTCGACTATAGGTGCATTTCACCAACGCTAAGTTATGGGCATGCTCCTTGCTCCCCTAAAAACCTTATTGATTGATTCGCATAAATTGGTTGTCATATGACCGTATCTTCGTCCATCCTCGTCATAACTCCTACACCATTTCTCTTTTGGAATTCTTTCAATCCATGCAGCCGCTTCATGACTGTAACTGCAGAATTCGGCATACAAAGCATCGAAGTTTATTTTGTTTGGTTCATATCCTGTAAAAAAGACAGAAATACAATAGTATCACGTTGTAGTAATAAAAACAATGAACGTCAGGGCACATCAGTTGGAGTATAATACCTAATCTCATTAACTTTTTCTTCAACTCCTTGTTCTTGAAGCGAGTATTAAAATTGCTCGCAACATGACGAATGCAAAATACATGGTACGCATTAGGAGGCTGCCAACCAATCATCTCATTGTCGACTGCTGATATTATGCTCTTGTGACGATCAGAAATAAGACATAGATCAACCTTACTTGTAACATACATTCGTATGAAATGCAAAAAATACTCCCATGCTTCCTTAGTTTCACTTTCCAGAATTGCAAATGCAATCGGAAGGATCTCATTATTTCCATCTTGGCCGGTGGCAATCAATAATGTCCCCTTATACTTACCGTATAGATGCATACTTTTCCACTTGTATGACTGGTTTGCACCATTGGAACGCCTCACGACATTGTCTAAATGTCCAAAATGTACGTTGAAAAACCCGAATCCCATTAACAACCTGTCGATCAACAATATACTCTCCATGTTGAATATGATAAATAGATCCCGGGGAAAATTTCAACATGCACTCGAACCATCTTGGCAGGAACGCATATGAATTGTCCCAATCACCGTAAATCTTAGCAATTGCCTTTTGTTTTGCCTTCCATGCCTTCCTGTACGAAACATGATACCCAAACATTCCAGTTACCCTTTCTTGTATCATGACCACAGGTACCGAAGGTGTTTCCTTAACCATGTCTGCAAAATCAATCGCAAAAGTTACACATTAGAAATGTTATTTATGTTCACTCGACACACAAACATATTCACAAATTATCAAATGGTATTGTATCATACCTATTATGGCCTCTAAATAATTTCATAATCAAGTTGTTTGTGATATTGGGAGACAATCTCGCCTCACACAACTATGGTTTCCAACACATTTAGTTATCACCCAAGTGTTGCTATTTTTTGGTTTAATTGCTCTTACTCTCCAATCGCAACCTTGTACATCATTCCGACATTTCATTGAGTACTTGGCTGTAGTACTCTCAACCACTTGAGCTTCATGATGTCCCTTCATGCAATAATATTTTATTGCGGCTTGGACATCATTCTTGGACCCAAACTCTTGTCTAAGATATAGTCTATCTCCTCTTGCCCACAGATCCCGGCCCAAACCTTCCACATCCAAATTATATCCTCATGCGGGTAATCTTCATGAACAAATCATAATGCGGAATGTCTTTCCAAAACGGTGTAACATCTGTATATTCACACATAATACAGCTTTATGCGAAATCATGGTAACTAATAAAAAATAATTTAAATAATAATACAACTCCGTAACTAACCTAATGATAACATACCAATCTGTTGTGACATGGGATTATGATGATATTCATCCTCTGTATCACTATCATTCTGATCATGGTCATTAGACAATAATGTGTCTTCATTATCTTCTTCCTTTTGCTCTTCCTCATTGTCAGGTTCTTCATCTAGCATATAGTCAATTTCTTCTCCATGCACAACGGTTGATTGTGTTTGTACACCCTCCTCTAACATCTCAATATCCACATACAACTCAGCAAATTGGGACGCAGAGTTTTCCTTGAATGTTTGAAAAAAAAATCCACATCCTCATCATCGGATATCTCAACACCCGCATAGTGGTTTCCAAATTGCACTCTACTCGTCACTGAAGATATTACCTGATTTTGTTGCAACTTTAACTTTTGACGGATCTTTTCATATAAATCTTCAGCGGACATGCCTCCAATAATATACATTGTTTTTTTTCTCACCAACAAAGCTCAACTCGTCTGCTACAATATTTTTAGAACCATTATAATATATAAATGAAGGAATTCTATTCATTTTTTGTAAAAAAAAGATGAAGAAAGGAGATAGACGACGGAGGGAGTTTTGCAGATAAGGTAAAGATAAATAAGAGAGGGAGAGTGAATAATAATAGAGAGGAGGAAGGAGTCACAAATGAGGGAGTTTTGTAGCGTATGTTGAGAGAGGGAAGGAGTTAAATAGGAGGAAAGGGAGCAAAAAAAAAAAAAAAAAGGACGAAAGGGGAGTCACGGGTGAAAGGGGTGGGGGGACAAAAGTCGACCCCTTTATGGCGTCAGGCCCGACGCGCACCAAAAGGCTACTAACACACGCCACAGCTGGCGTCTCTGCACAGACGCCACTATCAGAGGTGGCGTCTGTCATCACACGCCACATCCACGTGGCGTGTGCAATCTGACGCAGCCAATGGCGTCGGTCAATGCACGTCATTGATCGCATTAGATTAGACGCAAATACTTTCCTCGACAAGCTGTAGTCCGGTAATTTTTTTTTTTTTTTTTAAAAAACTTATTTTGGTAAAAAACCCTATTTCACATGCACCGTAATTAACTCGAACAAACAATCAAATCAAGTCCTCTCTCGACAGAACGAAATTTCCATGTAACTTCCACCATGAACTCTAAACCTCACTATTTGAATAATTGGCCCGAACGTCGCGCGTTTGGATATGAGGAACGAAAATTCCTCCCAAAACATCGCCGTTCCGGGGCCAAACTTCCTTCCCAAAGAACACGCCGTTAGGTAACAGTCCTCCTTTTCTCAGAAGTTTCCGGCCACCCAGAACAGAAACAACCTCTCTCTTTCTGTCTCCCTTCCCTCAACCCTCCTTCCCAGACACGTTATAAAACAATTCCCTCCCTCTCCGATCCTTCTCACATCTCCCACATACAATCTCCTTTTTCCCTACCGAAAAAAGGAATCTCCTTTTCCATATTCATTCCCAAACAAACCATGTCATACAAACTAGAGATCACAGTGTTATCGCCAGACGACCTCCGAGTCAACGGCAAGCACGTGAAGAAGAACGTATTCGTTCTGTCTTCGTCCGTCCGAGTTAGGGCGGCTGGACGAGACATGGACGACGGGGATGGAGTCGGAAGGCGGCGGAGCCACCCGAAATGGAATGAGAAGGTGGAGATGGAACTACCAGTACATGCAAGGTTCATAACAGCAGAGGTGAAAGAGAAGAGTTCAATAATGGGGTCAGTGACAAGTATTGGGATGGCGAGAATACCAGTTTCAGATTTCATGGGAGGTTACGTGCCGGAAAATCAAGTTCAGTTTCTGAGTTATAGGTTGTGGGATAAAAAGTGTACGAAAAATGGGGTTATAAATGTTTCAGTTAGGGTTATAGTTTCAGAACATTGTTGTAAAGTAGTGAAGGGAGTACCAGTAGGTAATAGTGACGACTGCTCTGGGGTTGTACGTGGAATTCCAGTTTGGTTGAATAATTACCCAGCAAGGCTTTGAACTTTGAAAGTCTTGTTTAATTTTTTGGTTGATTGTGGAAATCAAAAAAGGAAAAAATAATAATTAACGAATGATTTTTTTCTTCTTTTAGAATTGATGAAAATTACGTTGAATAGAAGAGAAAAGATATATGTTGGTCCAAAGATCCTATTGATTTGGTAAATTAATATGTGTGCGTGTGATTACCAAACGTACACAGTACACTATTAGTAAATTTTATTGAGTATATGGTGAAATTCTTTTGATATGTTCAACAACTAATAAATTAGAATAAATATTTTTTCACAGGTTTACTATTCCTTCTTTTTTTTTGCCAACATAGAGTATCATAATGCATTTACTATTCCGTTTAAAAATAATATTAACCGTCATGCGTTAGAGGCCCCTTGCTCATTGGATAACGACCATGTGTGTTGAATTTTTCGATTTGTGTGTGGGAAGCAAACATATTTAATTTACAAGAGATTATCTTGTCTTGCTTTGTTCTCAATATGTCAAGAGAGATCAATCTCTGCTGCTCACAGGGTATACTCTTTATTTTCGCCATGCAAAGTTTTCTGAAGTTATGATCCTGTTTTTTTCCAACAAAATAAAAATAATAATTCCCCAACATAAAGCCTTAACTAGTTTGTTTCCATTTCATTCATTGCACGGTCTAGTAATTATGCTTTAAAAAGGGTATTCGCTTTCTTTAATTTTATATAATTTATTATGTTTTAACAATTATTGTCAAATATAATAGTAACCCTTTATTTTAAATACTATATTCTCCAATTCTTAATATAAGATTTAGTTTGTAAGGCAAATTGCAACACCCAAGCTAATATATGTGATTAGAAGATGTTTCAACTTCAAATTAATGTTCGTTTGATTTTGTTGCAACATGCTTATTTGATTCATTCATTAATGTTCATTTGATTCGTGCGGATCTAGGCCAGCATGTCAACAAGGATGCTGGACCCAAAGGTGAGTGGAGTGAGTGGAGTATTATGTCCCACATCGGTTGAGAAGGCGAACAAATATGTCTTATAAGGGTCTAGACACCACACTAGTGCAAAAAAGGGCTTTAAGACCGGATGAAAGAGGTATCGTAAGACCGGATCTCTGCGACCGCTCTTGTTCCGGATGAACGACGAACTTTTGAAATCCGGTTAATAAAAAAGAAAGAAAAAAACCCAAATGATACAATCGGTATGAACGAACTTTTCCAAATCACCAGATCTCGTAACATTTTGAATGTCCCTCCGCATCATGGACAGAGAACCAAGAGAAGATTAGAAGCAACACCAACAAGAAAAACAAAAAGAAGAGAAGATTGGAAGCAACACCAACAAGAAAAACGAAAAAGATGAATACAAAGTCCGGGAAATAAGAAAACATAACAAGAAATAGAAATCATTCACCATGGAAATCGAATTTGAATCAATATAAAATCGGAGGTGAAATTGAAGTTCAGATCTACAAAAAAAAAAAAATCACAAGCTTAAAGCAACCAAATCGAAAGGATCCTCTTGTCGATCTTTGGCAAAGCTTCAAGCAACCAAAATCAAAGTCCAGATCTCGAGCGGAGCGGTCAAGGTAGGAGCAAACACTTAAGCAACAAAAGATATGGGTTTGATTTTAAGCCGATCGTGCGAAGGCGGTGTGGGAGGAGCCATAGATCGAAGAGGAAGGAGCCGTCGTCGTCCCGAATCCTCGGCGACGCTTGCGCCTTGTCGAAGATTGGAGTTGATGTCATTGCAAAACCCTCGAAGCATCTCACTGCCAACGTTGTCAAGGATTTGATTGTATGGTTTTTAGGATGACTTACGAAGATTGCAAGTAGGTTAGAGGAAGAGGATATCATTTTTGCTAAGGATTTGACCCGTGAGGCTCTTGGGACACTCGTTGAATCTATAACTAAGCAAATGTTATATCACCAAGAAGACAAGCACGCTCCGACTTAACGAATTTAGTTAGAATTTAGTTTTTTTAACACTTTTAAGACCTGTTGTTTGTAAAAACAGGTCTTAAAAGTATAGTTTTAAGATTGGAACCTTCATAATTCGGTCTTAAAAGTGTTCTATATATTTACGAAATACCACCAGTCATACTTTTAAGACCGGATCTTTTATAATCTGGTCTTAAAAGTCTTCTATATATTTATGAAATTGTCATCGGTCATACTTTTAAGACCGGATCTTTTATAATCCGATCTTAAAAGTCTTCTATATATTTATGAAATTGCCACCGGTCATACTTTTAAGACCGGATCTTTTATAATCCAGTCTTAAAAGACCTCTATATATTTACAAAATTGCCACCGGTCATACTTTTAAAACCGAATCTTTTATAATCCGGTCTTAATAGTGTTCTATATATTTGTTGGAAATTCAGATTTAATTAGTTAGCATATACAATTATATTGTGCAATTATCTTAATTAAGTTGTTAGAGAGATTTTAAGAATTAAGTAAGCAGATCATTGTTTTTTGAATTTCGTAATTATATTCCCGATTGTAATCATCTTAATTAAGTTGTTGGAAAGATTTTAGGAATTAAGTTAGCGAGATCATGGTTTTTTGAATTTCGTAATTATATTCCGATTGTAATCATCTTAATTAAGTTATTAGAGAGATTTTAGGAATTAAGTTAGTAGATCATGATTTTTTGAATTTCGTAATTATATTCCTAATTGTAATCCCTAGATTATAGGAACTGCCCAGGTCAGAAGATTATTTACTTATTAGCATCTATATATAATTCCAATTAAGCAAAGGAATAAATCATCGCATTCTTGGACTCATATCTGATCAGTGTCTTCTCACAATATTTACGAAATTTTCATCGGTCATACTTTTAAGACCGGATATTTTATAATTCGATCTTAAAAGTGTTCTATATATTTACGAAATTGTCACTTAGGTCATATTTTTAAGACCGGATCTTATATAATCCGGTCTTAAAAGTGTTCTATATATTTACGAAAGTGCCACCGTCATATTTTTAAGACCGATCCTTTATAATTCGGTCCAAAAGTTCTTTATATTTACGAAATCATGATCGGTTATACTTTTAAGACCTGATTCTCTATAGTCCGGTCTAAATGAGGCGGTCTTAAAGCTCTTTTTTATACTAGTGCCACTCTCTCTTGTATGTTTCAAAGCCATAAGGGGTGATGAGACTCTAAAGCAAACAACATCAAGGGCAAGGCCCTAAAAGTGGGTGGATGGATGTTATATCCCACATCCCCTAGGGTAGGGGTGAAAGGGCTGCAAAGGCTTTCCTTTTTCTTAACCATGTCCTACTTGCCTATTTTCCTTCTAAAGCACATTGGGTACATGTTGGATGCCTCCCTTCTTGACAACTTTTAAAGTTGTGAGGGGTGACAGGGCTGCAAATTAAGCAGACAATATCAACGGTGAGTTGTGATTGCTAACTGATTTAGGGACCGGAGCATAGGAGTACTGATGGATAAACAGTGGTTCAGATCTCTCCTTTTTCTTAACGATGTCCTACTCTGTGTCATTACCAATTAATTTGTTCCAGCAACGTATGAGATTTGCCTATTTTAATTTCCTTCCAAAGCACGTCGGGGTAGGTGTTGGATAATGGATTCTGCTTCTATAGTCTGTACACACGTTGCCATTTAGTTGATTTTCCAACGGTGCCATCCATTCATGACCTCATTGGATCAAATCAAATAAGGTTGTTAGGACACTATATGAGTCTATGGGCAGGCACGTTGCCTTTGGTAATTTCCTTCTCCTAACTAGTTGGCTTGACGACATACTGTGAAAACGATGTCTTTGGTGAATACAAGTTCCCAAATAAACCTTCAGGCTAATTATATCATTTTGCACTAAAACATTAAAAATAAGTCTCCGCGTTGTGTCTCGTTATTGTTGCTACACATACAGCACAATTTCCGACACAACAATCTCCACAATAATATATTTTGTTGCTTCATTAGGCTATGTTTGTTTTCTCTGTTTGAAAACACTCAAACATGCTATTTGTTGAGGATAATTTATTAATTAGAGGTTAAAGGCGGACACAGGCTCTTTATAAATAAATCCCGAGCCAGACTTAATATTAATTAATTAGCCAATAACGCAGTTACTTGCCCAATCTCAGCTTCTTGGTTCCATGTTTTGTGGATAAGTAATCTTCCAAGCAACACAGACTATACGCATATACATGAGAATGATATGTACTATGATGAAATGAAAAATATGACAAGAAAATAACAATATATTATGACAGATTTTACTATCTCATGTCAGACTGCTAGTTAAGACTTAAGCTTTTGAAGACCATGGTTTGCTATAGCTTCTATTTTATCATCTTAGCACCCGTAAGTATACCCTAAAAAAAGACACCAGTTGCACTATTTTTGCACCAAAACAGTGATGTTGTGAAGAAAAGGATAGGAGCCAAGCCAGTTCCACACAGAGACCGCATAAAGCAACATTTTGGGAGGCCATTGCCGACACATCCTGCCACTTATATATGTCTATGGAAACAAAATTTATGTCAGCACCATACCACTCTTTTTCTTTTTTATAAGCCATTCGTATCTCATTCTCGCAAAACAAAACAAAAACATTTTTTTTTAATACAAAAATTTTAGGAAAATGTTCACCAACGATCCATGGGTAGAGCGAAACCTCTCTTCCAAAACAAAACAAAAACATTAAATAGATAATTTTTTTTCATGTTTACCCTTATTTATAAAGGGTGCATATCTTCTCTCACTGTTTTTTCTTTTATCTCTCTACATTTATGTTTCTCTCTCTCCCCTCTATTATTAATGAAAGGCAAAATTATCAAAAGCACATTTATTACCCTTTGAGTAATTTATATCTTGAAACAAATTTTTTAGGTACAAGTAATTTTTAAGAAGGAAGAGACTGGCATGTTTATATATATTGAACGGTACGTCAACTTGAGCCCTGTTTTATTCTAATTTTGCATCAGTAATAACAACATCAGGCACCAGTGGTCTAGTGGTAGAATAGTACCCTGCCACGGTACAGACCCGGGTTCGATTCCCGGCTGGTGCATCCCAGGGAGCTGTGATGATTCCTTGCACAACCTGCGTTTGATGTTCAATCGCACTCATCTGATCCGACAGATGCTATATCGTGCTTCTGAGCTCCTCTTTTTGCCCTTTTACGCGTTTGACGTGGTCCCCTCAATTTCATTAGTTAGGACAGTAGCTCTCTGAGCCTATGGGCAGGCACATTGGCATTTCGTTGGCTCTTTTCTTGCATTGAGATTTTGAAAACGATGTGTTTGGTGAATGCAAGTTCCTGATTAATTAACTAAACCCGTCAGCTTTGTCCAACTTCTACACTTGTCTTCTCTTCTTCTAAGCCAGTAAGGTGCAATGCGAGGCATTTTCTCTTACACATTGAACTCAGACCTGCTATTCGCAAATCTCATCCTTCTGCATGCAGGTTCACCCTCCGAGTCTTCCTCTTTTTTCCTTTGTTTGTTGAGGTTATATCATTTGCACTAACACATGAATAATGTCTATTGTTGTTACACAATTTCACAGCAGACTCAACAATCTCCGAAATGTTTTTGGTTCCTTCAAGAATATGGATTGAGGATAATTAACGGTTAAAGACACAGGCTTGCTCTTCTCAATTAGCCAATTCAATTACTAGCTCACCCTTCTCAATTCCATGTATATATCTTGTCGATAAATAATTGTAATATTAATCCTCCAATTATTTATGCAACACTACTATACGCGTTTGACATGGTCAGCTTGTCTTATTAATGAGTTCATTTAATCACCACTTTCATTCCATCTTCCTACCTACTTCCGGCATACCCACCCACACTTCTTCAAATAATTTGATTAAATTACGTTGTTGCTTTTATTTTAACAACGTCCTCGCCCGTTAGAAATTATACTTTAAAACGTAGTTAATTGACATAAGTTATGTGACGAGGGTCGTAGTACGATCATCTTTGACGCATTCTCAAGTCAACACTGTTCATAGGTTGAGTGGTTGACCTCGTTTCTAGTCTACGCGGATCGATTTTACTCAAAAAATGCTAATATTTTGCTACGCAATTTCTGAGAACATGCATGCTTTTATCCACATGACCAATTATAAGGCAACAATGGTTAACTGGTCCTTGTGGCTCAAATCCTTTTTGACGTACGTAGCTAGAATTGTGAAAATGGCAACATCCTCTCACATTAACGCCTTTCTAACTTATTAGCCATGAATCAATATGATTGGAAAGAATCCGACACTCTTCATTCTCTCACTGAGTGGATAATAATATGCACGATAAATTATTTGACATGAGATACGTGACGCAACATATACACCGTCCGACCCGTAGAACCACAAAAACCGACCTTCATTATCAATTATTGAAGCAATATATTCCACGTTTGACGGGGTCAATTATACATGTCTTGGTCAATTTAATTATAAGCTGTTTGGACACGTGCCTTCTGATCATTTTCCTAGCTAATTCCTATTGTACACACACATGACACATGGTATTTAATGCTAGTACACATATATATGAGAATCATATGTACTATAGATGAAATGAACAATATAACTAGAAAATATAATATAAGATATGACAAATTTTACTATTTTGTGTCAATCAAGCAAGCACCATTTTCAGTTATCATGTGTGAAACTTTAAAACGTACGTAATTAATTGACATAAGTTACGTTGACGCAACGTGTATATTATTGCGTGGAACCAGCACAATCGATTTTGACATATTCTCAAATCACCTTTGTTTTAGGTGAACCCGTAAAGTCCCTTCTTTTCCGTCTCCGTCTCCGGATGTTTGCCAGAAAAAGAGAGGTAAATACAGCAATATTTTGGTACAGAATTTCTGAGAAGATGCATTTATGCGTGTGAGAAATTACAATTCACTGCCTAAAGGAATTCAAAGTTTAATTCTTGTTGCTTAATTTAAATATGGTAAAAAAAAAAATACTATATCCTATATTAAGAATTGGAGATAGTATAAAAGTTTTTTTTTTTATATGAAAAATTTAGGAAAGGGGTTGGGTTCACCCACGATATAAGGGCAGGACGAAATCTCTCTTCCTCCTAGGTTATACCGATATTGGGCAGGGCGAGCCGTCTATTACCCTCAGGAGTTTACCTAGGCATCTAGGAGTTAGGATGCCTCCCCCAGCGCCTTGACCAACTCCAGGATCGAACCCTCTCCTTTGATGAGAGTATCGGACCCCTTGCTAATTGAGCCCAAGGACGAGGGATGAGATATATAAGAGTTAGTTAAAATGTTGGATCTAATCCAAAGTATAACATCCAAATCTATTTTATCTCATATATTTATCATTATTCTCTCAATTTAATTACCTAACTTATAAACTAACACATGATTTAATATTATATAGGGATATTATAGGTATATTAAATCACTAATTTGTTCAAATGAACTAATTTATTTATTTTAATGGATCAAAATTAATTAATTACATTTATTTTATTAAGGATAGGAAGAAAAATATAATTGGGAAAATTCTAATTAAATACAATTTGAATTTGCAAAACCCCCAAAACATAAAGCCTAAACTAATTTTTTTTTTACTACGCTCTAGTGATTATGGTTTTAAAAGTGGAATTTTCGTTTTTTAATAGTATCATATAATTTAGGGAAAATCTTAATAAAATCGAAAATCAAAATTAAGCCTACTTTCAACAAATTCTTAATTAGCTCAAGAGGTCTAATTCGGGATTTTTGAATGTTACACCTCTACCGGTCTCGCCCTTTCGGGTGGCGGGTTAGAGGCACTACTACAAACAAAGCATAATAACGTCCTGAATTAGAGGCAATTAACGTCCTTTTTGAGAAGGACGTCTGACCAGGGGTAGTTGAAAAAATAACCTATAAGGCGTCCTAGGCTTAAAACAGGACGCCTTAAAAAAGGCGTCCTATGCTTAATATAGGACGCCTTATTAAGGCATCCTGAACACATTTCAGACGCCATATATAGTTTTTTTTTTTAAAAAAAAAAAACTCCAAACCTCAGGTTTGAGGGTTGGCCGTGGAATTGGAAGAAGAATCAGTAAGAAAAACACATCAACAATCAATATTATCCGAATACCGGCAAGAACAACACATTAGCAATCAACAATAAAAAAACCAAAGGAGAAGCTATAGATTCGGAGATTCCAATATTATATTATCACCACCAAAATTCATAGTTACATACTTATATCGACAAACAAGTTCAAATTCAAGAACAAAGAAAGTAACGCCAACAAAAAATATATACACCATTTTTCTCGCACAACTTCGGATCGGATCTTCGATTGGTGGCGACGATCTAGCCTTTGCATAGGCTTCGAATGCGGAAGCAACCCGGCGCCGGCGACGTCATCTCGTCACGACCTTCCAATGCTGGATCTTGATTGGTGGTGGCGAATCTAGGCTCTGCACACCTTTAGATCGAATCTCGTCATCTCACACGCGTTGCGTGACGGTGCGGGAAGCAGTGCTAGTGAGGAACCACAGTGTGAAGAGATCTCGCGCTTGTGGAGCCGGACGGATTTGACGTTGAGAGAATTTTGGCTTTTGAAGAAATGAAACCGGCGTGTGTGAAGAAGAAAAAGAACCGATGTGGTGATTGAAATAAATTGATTGTGGGCTGGACGGAAATTTTGGGAGATCGAAAAGTTTTTTTTTTTCAATGCCACGCCAAATCCAAAAGAGGTATTCTCGTCCTTTTCGGTATTTTTTTTTTTAATGCCACCCCAATTTTATGGGAAGTTGGACTCCGATTTGGCGCGATTTCCCTAAACTCAAATAATTCAATACCTCGCGTCCGCATTTGGCGTGGCGTTTAAAAAAAAAAATTGGCGTCCGAATTTAAAATCTAGGACGATAAAAATGCTTTGATTGTGGCGTCTGAACTACTTTCGGGACGCCAAAAAAATTTCCGGCACCAAAAAATCCTCAAAATGCGCCAAAAATAATTTTAGGCGTCCTAAAATTATATTTAGGACGCTAAGTCTCAAAATTCAACCAAATAATTACGAGAATGCCACCGCCTATACTTTTTACTTCCTTTTTTAAAATAAGGACGTTTTTTATGGAAGTAGTATCCATTTTTTGTAGTAGTGAGGGATTCCTTTTTAGAGATTACCTATCCCTTATTATTAGTCCATTTAAAGATAGATCGAGTACGCGTAGCGGGCACGGGATCGGTTTAGACAAACTACGTGCGGTAAAAAGTATACGTCAACAAAAGTAAAGTCCCCGGAGGGTTAGGTTCGATCATCCGACGGTAAGTATTCGAGATAATAAGTACGGTCATCCAAAATATAAAATACAAAATACGATAGGGCATCCCCCATCCTTCATCCGCCCGATCATCACTATCTTTGCAAAAGGCCTTTATCAATCGAGAACGATCTCCTGTGTCACCACAAGCTCTTGAGGTCCAATATTGGCCCTCAGAGTAACTGTCAATACTCATGCACTATATGTGATATGTGTATGCATGCAACCACATGAATATGTAAATATGGATAAACATGCCAAACATGCCACAATATGCAAACGGACATATACACAACAACACGTCTTCAAACCGTCGGTCGCCTTACCAAGCGGACCGGAATTACCAATCATCGGCTGTCTCCGTTGAGTCACCACGTTGGTTGAACCCGGCAAGCACCCTCAGCGTTAGGGACACATCACAAATATGATCTATATGCATATTTGGCAAACAATACAAAACAACACATATGGCGTGCAAATACATACATCAAACACATAAGAGTCTCTTGGAGTAAAGAGGTTACTACCTGGTGTGGTGGATCCGTTTTACTACCTTTTGCTCTGTGGCCTTTCTAACAAGTACCCCTTTGACCTAAAACATTAAAGTACACCTTTTTCAGTATTTACAAAGATGCCCTTACATTATTTTTTTGCTAAAACCGAGTCCACATGCAATTTCCCAAAATTCACTGTTTTTGTCCCAACTTCATGGATTTTTCATAAATTCCACAAAAATCATGTTGATGTGAAACCAGTGCCATTCAAACCGTTAATAAGTCTATTTTACAGGAAAAATATGTTTAGACCCTGAAAGTACAAATATTTTGGCGTGTTGTTTGTTTTGTCCCCTCTGGTCCAGATTCATGTCATCCTAGCCTCTTTTCAACCATTTATTTCACCTAGTAAATCTTATCCAAATCCATCATATCATATATGTAAACTCATGCCCCAGATGTCTAGTTTCTACATAAAAATATTTCAGCTTAAAAACGTGTTAGAAGGGTCGCTGCCCAGATTCACTGAAGCTGGCAGCAAGCCCTCTCATGGGGTTTTCGGTGTTTTCGGCTTCGGAAACTTTAACCATAGCTATACCCTATACAAAACCTCATTCCAGAGCCTTTGAAGACCTTAAAAATGCAAAAATCCAACCCCAAAACCAAGCTTCTATCATTTGCACGAATTTTCCTTTCATAAGAACTCAAGAGAAGAAGTTGTCGGGGTTACCTGAAATCGGAAGACCGGTGAATGAACTTGGAAGCTTGAGCTTGGAGGGTTAGCTATGGTGGCTGGCTGGAGCTTCTTCTTTCCTCTGGAAATTTCATGGCTAAGGGTGAAAAAGAAGAAGAAATTACCTTTTTAACAAAGGCAAATTTGATCCGGTTGAACTGGAATTAACCTCGCGTAAGTTTACGGGCCGATAGGGAGTAATTTGGATATGTAATTTTTGACTTAACCTCCAAGTATTTCTAGAAAATTCCAGGGGAGTCCAGCATCTTCCATGTGGCAAAATTCACCTGAAAATATCT
This sequence comes from Acacia acuminata, assembly GCA_019022655.1. Taxonomy (NCBI): domain Eukaryota; kingdom Viridiplantae; phylum Streptophyta; class Magnoliopsida; order Fabales; family Fabaceae; genus Acacia; species Acacia acuminata. The sequence goes on along the minus strand of JAFJYI010000300.1, from coordinate 801,681 downwards.
ATATATTTGCCTGCTTTTGGGGCAAATTACGTGTTTGGCCCGAAACTTTTAAAAATTATGATTTTGGCCCAAAACTTTTTAGTAATTACCAATCCTTACCCCACATTTTTTCTTTTGCCTAAAAATGACACATGTGGCCCCATTTTGGGCCCACATGCCTGCCCAAACCAATTTTTACCTATTTATTCCCATTTTCCCCTGTTCTCCGAACGTGGGACCCGCTGTTTGACTTTTACACTGACTTTTCTTTCTTTTCCTTCAGGTAAATATTTTCAATGATTAAAGGGAGTGTGTGACGCCTAAGAGGCTCCACACATTGGGTCTCGACATTTAATTCCTTTTTCCTTCACTTTTCTCGGTCCAGTTCACGCTCTACCCGACAGTGTGGGTCCTACGGCCATCAGAGTGGTTCCCTTTGTACTTTTCTTTATCTTTTCCAAACTTTTCCTTCTTGAATAGACACTCCTATGTGACACTTCTCAAACTTCGTGGAGTGGCCCCACACTTGACCTGCTCAGTCCCAAAGGAACCCCTAATCGGTCCTTATCGGTCCCCTTTCGTTAGTTATTCACCTATGGGACCCGAATGTCGCGTTTTGGCCAAAGTATGACTTATATTACCTGGTTTTCCTCTTCTTCCCATGGTAATCAAAATTTAAAATTATATGGTCCAAAAATTGACTGTTTCGCCCTTGCTTTTACTCCTTTTTTATCATTACACCACTTAATTGATCAAAATAAAATAAAATAATGCTAATAACGACAATAATTGAAAATAAAGCTCTTCATTAATTCCACAATAATTACAAGTACAAGGATTACAACTGTAGGGGTGTTACATCGAAAGTTGTTAAAAGATCATAATATCCCCATATTGTTGAGAAAAAAAAAATGTTGAAGGTAGTTAAAAGGAAAAAATGATTTTTAAATTAGGCCTCATCTTATTTAAATTAATTAATAATCATTTAATATAATCAGCATGCATTTGTTGTTCAGGCTTTGACCTTTGACAGATTCTTTTGTTGAAAAATATGATCTTGTGTCAGTTGTGTGTGTGTATATTATAACATATGCAAATAATAACAAAAACAGTAACTTATAAATAATACCACTTTTTTTTTTTTTTTTTTTTTTTCATTTCATATAACACAAGATCCATCCACACTAATTTAAATAATAAAAATAAAATACTTAGCATAATTTTAAAAAATTGTACTTTGTTTGCTGTGAAGCTTTTTATAATATGAGTGGGTTCTAGTTCATCGTCTTCACAAATCATCAATTTTTTATTTCATAATTCATTATGTTATGTTATATATATACATGTGTGTATGTGTACGTGGGACTACATGCCACAAACAACTCAAGTAACGCCTACAACATTATTCACTTGTCAGTTCCCAATATTTTACGTACACATATATACTCCATCCTCTCATCCAATGAAGCAAAATATTATAAATGTTGTATTATTTTCTGTGAAGGAAAACATTATTAAGTCTAGTTAAACCAGAGAAGCTATATATGCTAGAAATTATATGTGAAATCCTCCAATTTTTATTATATTTAAGTGATTTCTTTCTTTGATTGAAACATGAACATGATGTTATGATCCACAAATAATTTAAGTATATCATCATCGATTTAGATATAAATAGATTAATTTCTTCATATATTTGCCTTTATTTATGAAGGGTGTGTATCATCTCCCACTAATTCCTTTTAGGGAAAATTTCATTTAAATACCAAATGAATTTGTAAAACCCCCAGATGACCTCCGAATTTGTAAAAAGACTTAGAGGTGATATGGACCTTTCAGGGTTTTGCAATTTCGTGGCAAAAGACCACACTACCCTTAATAACACGGAGGAATCTAAATCACATTCACGCGCTCACTCGAACCACTTTCATTCGCTCGTTCAAACTTCGCTTCTCTTCGCGCGCGAGCTTCATCTTCTTCTCCGTTGATCGCCGACTTAGGACGGAAAGATCTCGGCCGCTAGTCGATCATCGTTGAAAGGAAGGAAGTCGATTTCAGCCTTCGATCGATTTGCTTTGCGTCGCGGGTCGATCTTGTCTCCAGAGCTAGGGTTGAAGAAAGTGACGGTCTCGTTTCGTTCTCGCAGTCAGTGGCCACCTGAGGTATGGTAGAAGAAGATATCCACTTTCGTTGCCTACGGTTTGGAAAAAAATTTGTTGCTGAGGTTAAAATTAAAGCTTATGTGAATCGAATCTCGGAGTCGATGTAGAATTATCTGAAATTTAGGCTAAAAAGGAGATTTGTTTAATAGATTATGGAATTGTTGATATATGGTTGGATTGATGTCTAAATTAAGTATGGAGACTTGAAAATGAAGGTCTAAATCTTGCGATTGGGGTTGGAATTTTCGGAGGAGTTGTAGAAATACTATTGGAATGAATTTTTATTATTAAATCATTACCCCATTATTAAATCCTCGTTGAAATGATTGATTACTGATGTATGAGAGGGGTATTTGAATGTTATATGGATGTGTTAGTGTTTACATGTTGAGTTTATGCATCCCCTTGTATGCTAATAGTTGGTGTTACTACTTGGTGTAGCTTGAGAATTGAAAGTCTTCCTGATAATTCTGTTGGCGGAAAAAAAAAGACATTTTTCCAAATTGTTTGTTGTACTTCACACTTCTCCAATGATGTAACTGATACATTGCATTCTAACTAGGAAACAGCAAAAAAAAAAAAATCAAAAAAAAATCTGCATATCTATTGTTACTCTGCTTTGTACATCCCAACTACATTATTTTCTGCATTGAATTGGTTTGAGAATCAAAACTGGGGAGGCTGCACTATATAAGGTTAATTGAAGGACTGACTTAATGAATTTTGATATTAGTAGAAAGAATTTTAGGTTCCATTTTTGTGTGCATTGCCACTCACCGAATGTTGGTGATAATTTGGGAATTTGGAACGATTAACACTATTTAAATCATTTCAAAACCACTTACTTGTTATAATTTGCTATGTTCGGGAATTTTGGGGCTCTCTCTGTTTTGGATATCATTGTTTTGCTGTCATTATGAAAACGTTCGCTGCCTGAAGTGAAATGTCTGTTACCCTTGCTCATGCTGCCATGAGCCATGTATTTGCTAATTAGAATCTCATGTAGAATGATTACCGAAAATGATGGGTGAATTTTCAAGGTATTCTATCATTTTCTAAAGATCTTTGGGACTCACCATAGTGCCATAATCTTATTTCATACACCGGTCTCAATTTTTTCTGAGTTATAGTGCTGGTTTTGTCGTTTTTTCAGGTTTATACATAGTGCATAGGAAACTAGCATTGTATTGGATTGATTTGAAACAAAATTGTTGGATTGTGCTTTAACTGTTGTTGTTGTCACATTCATTAGAGGATCATCTCTCCTAATTTTGTGTCCTGTCATTTCAATTTTGCAGGTTTAGCAAAATGTACGCTAATAATGCTTACTTTTTGTTTCACAATGAGTTTCACAAAGAGAATCAAGTTGGTGACTTTGACGACATGAATAGGGAGTCCGCAAAGGCGTGGAGGGCTTTAAGCGTCGATGAGAGGAAAGTATACTTTGATAGAGCCAAAGAAGGAAGGCCCGAGAAGAAGAAGGGCACCTCCCAAGTCCAAGTCCCTTTTCCATCACGATGCTCGTTGAACAAATTTTGCAAGCTTGTAACATTTGTGAACTCCCAAGAACCACTAAAAAAAAAGGTCCAGCAGTTAGGGGTTTGGACAATTGCTTCAAGTTCAAAATATGAGACTCGCCACGGAAATGTTAGTCCCGATCTTGAGAGCTTATGATCCCCCAACCAATCAATTCCGAATAAGGGGCAAGACAACTACAATAGAAGCAACAGATGTGGCTCAGTTGCTTGGGGTGCCAGATAGTGGCGAGGAGGTGACAATGAATGTGATAGACACAGATCCGGTATTTCTACGACTTAGAAAAGAATACGGTAAAATGAAGTACGATGAGATACTGAAGGTCATAACTGAAGGGAAGTCGGGTGACCAATTTGAGATGTTATTTATGATGCACCTTTTGGGGAATTTTCTGGCGCCAACATCAAGCACAACTCCTAGTTTGCAGTTGCTGAAGGTATTAGCCTCGACCAGTAAAGGATTTGCCCGCTTCGACTGGGCCACATATGTTTCAAATGACCTCCGAAACGCGCTCACTTATTATGTCAACGCAATTAGGAAAAACAAAGATTGCAACTCCTATGTCGGAGGGTGCATATATATGTTATTGGTAAGTATTATCATATGTGGGTTAACATTTTTTTTTTATAACATTTAAATGTTCTACCTTGTTGTTGTAGTTATTGTTCGGGGAGCGCTTCCCAATAGAAAAGGCAGTCCAGCACAAAGGAAAGAGTCCAATTCAGTTTTGGACCAAAGAGAAGGTGAGGGAGATGATGGACAAAGAGAAGAAGAGCAACATAGGGATTTTGTATGCGACGAAGGCCGGTCAAGACAAGGCTAAGAAGGACACTCCGGAAAGGAGTTTTGTGGCCTCTTTAGACCCAGTAAGTGCTTCCACATAATGGGATGATCTTCATGCTTGGCCATGTTAATGACTTGTGATAAATTGTGTCATTTTCAGGTTTTCAAGGCCATGCATCACAAGTTGATGGGTATCATCAACGATAACCACAAAAAGCTTGTTCTTGCTTTGTAGAAGATGAGCTACGAAAGGCACAAGATGACATTGGAAGGCAGCGGGAGCAAAGCAAGTTGGTGGGCCGAGGATGACGTGATGAAGCGATGATAATGGCCAAGACGGTGGCCAAGACGGTGAAGGTGATGAAGAGGGCCAAGAAGGTGAAGGTGACGGTCATGATGAGGGCGATGGTGGTTATGATGAAGAGGCATCGTCGAACGCCAATCGACATTGATTTGAATGGGAAAGTCCTACCGTAGTCGGAGAAACCAACGAAGGACAACAATCAATTGTTCCGCACCCCATTCAACAAGAAGATGCACCACGGAGGTCGAGAGGCCGAAGAAGCCTAAAAACATGTCCCCTTGGACTTTGACAAAGCCACTAAAGTGGCCTAGGAAGGCAAAAGAACAGAAGGAAATGTTCTTTGACCTTATCTCCGGATCCTGCACCAAGGATGAGGCTGAAAAGTAAGTCATAAAAAAGTTAATTTCAATGAATATTCAATATTGTATGTCAGCTGTTTTGTCTGCATTAGTTAATGTATGATGACATTGTTTCTCTTTTACAGGATTCTCTTACAAATGGACGATGAAGACATAACCCGGGAGCAGCTGCAAACACTAGGCCGGAGGAATAGATTAAGCAACCGTGTACGTAGTAAAAAAAAATGAAACAACGCTGCATTTCGACCTTATCTCGTTTTGAACCTCGCTTATCGAATTGTTCACACATGCAGGTTATGTCTGTTGTATGTAAGACATTGATGAAAGACATGCAAAACCAGGGCGAAGTGAAGAGGCACATTTTTAGTGCTGATCATATGGTAAGTGTGCATTTACAAGTCCCCAAAATATGCAAAACCATTGGCATACATCTATATGACTTCAATATTTGTTGCTTATGCAGAATTTGTTGGCCGAAAAACCACCGGATGGAACGTTCTTTGAGTGGAAAGAACAACTATTGCCTCGAATTTATAGGTTACAATATCGGTGATTGTGAGTTGATGATGGGACCGGTATTGGTTGACCACCACTGGTTTTGCATTGCCATTGATCCTAGGACAAAGAATTTTTATGTCTTAGATTCAATGAAGACAAATGTCGTCATGAGCAAGAATTCGCCCGGTAAAAAGAAGAAAACCGCACTTACAAATCCCCAGACAACGGCGATTAAACAAATTGTATGTTACCTGTGTTCAAGTTTTATTTTTGATTGACTGAAGTAAACACTTATTTAATGCATGTGTGTTGTTTACAGAGGGATCGTTTTGAACAGATCATTGAACTTGTGAAACCAAATGACAAAGCCAAGATGGGAAGATCAGAAATTTGTTGGCCATCCGTTCCACAACAACCGAATTTGTGAGTGTTATTCGTGATGATAGTCAATAATGGTAGGTTATTGTAAATTTGTTAATTTGTGTGTTTCTATGTTGTGTAGGCAAGACTGTAGGCGTACATGTCTTGATATGGCTGCACAATTGGAAACCCAACGTAAGTATGCGATGGTGATGAGGAGCTGAACGAGTATAGGTCCAATCTCATGTGGTGGCCGGTCAACCATGAATTGAATGAAGCCAAAGACGCCGCATTGAGCCTCTTGACTCCTCCCGCAACCCAATTGAAGAGACGGAAGAGATGAGCATAATTGTTACAGTGATCAGTTTCAATTATTTTCATAGTCAATACTTAGGAATGAATCCAATTTTGTTGTGGTGGATGTTTGTAAATGACAAGTTGTTCGGGATTTCACTATTGCCTTTACCAGTTCTATTGGCATTTACAAGTTGTTCAAGTGATTTGAGTATTGCCTTTAAGGGAAAATTTTGTACATCAGGGATGTTAACTTGCTTGAATCATTATTATCAAAAGAATGCATTATTACAAAACCAAAAGAGAAATTTACAAGTCCAAAAGCGCAATTTATTTACTCTTCCATCCTTGAAGCGCGATTTACTCTTCCATCCATGTTTTGTAAAAAACCAAAGGAATGCATTATTACAAAACCAAAAGCGAAATTTACCATTCCAGAAGCGCAATTTACCATTCCAGAAGCGCGATTTACCATTCCATCCATGTTTTGCAAAAAACCAAAAGAATGCATTATTACAAAACCGAAAGCGCAATTTACCATTCCAGAAGCGAAATTTACCATTCCAGAAGCGCGATTTACCATTGTTTATCAAGGTTTACACTTTTTACTCTTCCATCCAGGTTTTGTAAATAACCAAAGGAATGCATTTTTACAAAACCGAAAGCGAAATTTACCATTCCAGAAGCGAAATTTACCATTCCAGAAGCGCGATTTACCATTGTTTATCAAGGTTTACACTTTTTACTCTTCCATCCAGGTTTTGTGAAAAACCAAAGGAATGCATTTTTACAAAACCGAAAGCGAAATTTACCATTCCGGCGAAATTTACCATTCCGGAAGCGATTTACCATTGTTTATCAAGGTTTACACTTTTTACTCTTCCATCCAGGTTTTGTGAAAAACCAAAGGAATGCATTTTTACAAAACCGAAAGCGAAATTTACCATTCCAGAAGCGCGATTTACCATTGTTTATCAAGGTTTACACTTTTTACTCTTCCATCCATGTTTTGTGAAAAACCAAAGGAATGCATTTTTACAAAACCGAAAGCGAAATTTACCATTCCGTTTACCATTCGAGGTTTAAATTTACCATTCCGAAATTTACCATGATTTACCATTGTTTATCAAGGTTTACACTTTTTACTCTTCCATCCAGGTTTTGTGAAAAACCAAAGGAATGCATTTTTACAAAACCGAAAGCGAAATTTACCATTCCAGGAAAGCGCGATTTACCTTTGTTTATCAAGGTTTACACTTTTTACTCTTCCATCCAGGTTTTGTGAAAAACCAAAGGAATGCATTTTTACAAAACCGAAAGCGAAATTTACCATTCCGAAGCATTTACCATTCCATCCATGTTTTGCAAAAACCAAAAGAATGCATTATTACAAAACCGAAAGCACAATTTACCATTCCGTTTTACCATTGTTTATCAAGGTTTACACTTTTTACTCTTCCATCCATGTTTTGTGAAAAACCAAAGGAATGCATTTTTACAAAACCGAAAGCGAAATTTACCATTCGAGCGCAATTTACCATTCCGTTCCGCGATTTACCCATTGTTTATCAAGGTTTACACTTTTTACTCGTCCATCCATGTTTTGTAAATAACCAAAGGAATGCATTTTTACAAAACCGAAAGCGCAATTTACCATTCCAGAAGCGAAATTTACCATTCCAGAAGCGCAATTTACCATTGTTATAAAATCACTCTCCGAAAAAAAAATAAATCAATAAATCACACTCCAAGTGTTCACCGAGTGTGATTTATCACACTCCAGTGTCTTCAATAAGCAAAGTCAAAAAAAAAAATTCCCATACTCACTCTAGTTTTAAAAACACACTCCTAGTGTTCACTTGGAGTGAGATAGAGTACCCGAGTGCCCTAAACCCACGAAGGTCATCCCTCACACGTGACTTGAGAGAGCGCCGATCTCATCCCTAGACGACGACGACGAAGCTTGAGCCCCTTCCCTAGGACGACGACGACGAAGCTTGAGCCCCTTCCCTAGGACGACGACGAAGCTTGAGCCTTCAGTGATTGCGTTTTTCTCTTCTTTCCTCTCTCGAACCAATTTTACTTTTGCTTGATTGCGTTTCTATCGATTTAGGGCAAGGATCGTCTTCCAGGTGAGGTGTTTTTCACGATGTGCAGGTCGTGAGGATGACAGAGTGATATAGCTCGCAACTGAAGTGGGTAATCGTCATTTTTTCCTCTGTAGCTTCTCCTCTTTGTTGCGCTTCGCAATTTTCGAATGATTCATGATAAAGAAGCGAAATTTCCCGTTGTCTTTTTTTTAAATACGATTGTCAATTGTTTATTAGTAGTGTCCTTTCGTTATAAGCGTCCGATAGTGTTGATGTCCTTCCCCTGTTTTGCTTCACTTTGGATTTAACTCTTCTTCTTTTTTTTGGGGAATAACAAAGGATATATGGATAGATATATGTCTTCCACATAGTAGAGCCACTAACCATTATATTTTCTTCATTACATAACGCATTCTCATGGAGTCTTAGATGATTCATTTGGGTTTATGGTTTATTGTTTGAATATATGCGAAGAAAACTTTCTACCAAAAATTGCATTTGACAACTAGAAGATAGTGTCGAACAAGTTCATTATTTTTATATCTTGGTTATATCAAAAGTGGATCTCAATGGCGAGAACAAAGGGTCTGAGGGAAGAATCACCTCGGGCATCAAAGAAGGCCAAGACAGAGAAGGCCAATAAGGAGGCCAAACCAAAGAAGCCAAAGTTTCGGCCCAAGGTTCTTATGGATACGGTCCCTATGCCAAAAGATCTCTGGATTCTTATGAACAAACCAAGGAGGCCTCAAACTCGATCAACCTCATCTGTACCTAGTGACAGAGGAAAGGGGAAAGCCGATCAACAATCAGAAGAAGAGATATTGGTAGAAGCTTCTCTTAGACACACCTCCGTACCTAGTGCGGATCACCACTCAGAAGAAGATGAAGAAGAAGAAGAAGAGGTAGATGTAGAATCTTCTGTGGGTCTTATCACTACTCCAATTCATATATCAAACCAAAAGTCTTTCAAATTTCAATACGGTGAAAGGAAATTCTGCCCCACTGTGTATGTTGATCGGCTAAATTGAAATCTGAGTGCAACATAGACTTGTCAACGTGGTCAAGCAATATGAACCTTTGTTGAGTATAAGAACAGTGTATTGTCCTACGGTGGTCAAATTGTTTTATTTCAACATGACAGTTGCCAATGAGACCGATGTCGAGGGTAATATTATTGAAGAGATTCGGAGACGAAGTGAGGGAAAGTACATCAAAATCACTGCCGAGTCTATCAACAATATTTTAGGGATTTTAGATGTTCCAAATACACCTGTGAAGCTCCTATCAGAGGCAGAAATTTTCTCCATACTGAGGCCAGGTGAACCCGTGGGAACACTCAATTTCCCACCTTCTTCTATGTGCGATACATTCCGGCTGATATGGTTTATTTATACAAGAAACATGGTAGAGAAGGGTAACAATTTTACCCATTTCACATCACGAGATTATCATCTGTTTGCTTCTATCATATCTCAAGAGCCCCGAAATGTTGGTCAATGGGTTTTGGATGAGATGCGACATTTTATTAACAACTCTAAACTGACACCCACTGTTCCATTTCCCAATGTGGTTTCATTTATTTTGTTCGCACACAACGTGTGCTATCTTATTGATGAAGAGAAACCTGTGAAGCCAAAAATGTTTGGTAAACATCATGTACACAAAATGCAAATTTCTTTTCCTGATGGTCATGGTCAGTCAAAAATGAAGGTAGCTGAGATGAAGACTAAGATGAAGACTTCATTGAAGTCGATCCCCCAAGCAAAGACCATCTCCTACATTTGGTCATTCTCCCTCCTTATTTGGGACCTCCTTGCAGTCTTACATCCAGGATGCCTTAAAAAATGCTTTGTTGATACAAGAGATCTAATGCATCCATTCTAGCAAAGATCGCACGAGTCCATTGTCAAGGCAAATGATGATTTTGTAAATCGAATGGAAGGGGCCACGTAGACAAATTAGTGACAAGGTTGGAGGATCGTATAAAAACCATGGTCATCGCATTGATCACAACTTCCGTAATCTTTGAACGTCGGGATGAGCATGATAAGAGAATCAACAAACTTGAGAAGAATATGGATGCATTGGGATTCTCAGCTTATGATAGATCTGTACCATCACCTTCCAGCCTTGCCCCCATGACAAAGAGAAATCCAGAGAGTGAGCTGTCTTGTATTTGTATTTAGGTTGTAAACGAGGTTTTATTGTAATGAACTCTTCTTTTGGATTACATGATTATGAAATCAATGACAAGTTTGTTATGCCAATTTACAAATCTCATTACCCATTTACAAATTCCATTCCATAACACCACTTAATTTTACTCATTTACTTTTATTGGAGGTTAACACCTAGCCTTGAACAAATAAAGAAATCAATAGTACATGACTATCAAAGATATCACAAACCCATACAATATACAAATCTTATAACATACAAATGTAAATGTAACGCCCCATTTTCCATTTACAAATTACTTTTCACCTCTGTCCATAAACGCAAATTACAAAACCTAAGAGCTAAGTGCAAATTACCAGTCCATATACGCAAATTATACCATAACATTGATGCCCTCATTGAACAAATAGACAATATAGTAAAATGACAAAACCTAGCCTAACAAATAAAGAGTATCGATAACAATAGTCATTGTGTCATTGATAACTTCATATTTGGCATTTACAAAAAGTTGGGATCACAACATGTACAAAATAGACAATAGAGTAAAATGACAAGTGAACATTACGATCACATTGAGGTAATGTTTCCCCGTCGATCTACTATGTCATTCCACTGTGACATTTACACTAATTACATATTACATTACATATTGAGAGCATTATAGCCCTTCTAGCCAAAAAAGACAAAAAAATATGTTAAGGGATCCAAGTCATTGTATATATACCAAAAGATGACTTGTAATTTACCCTGATCCCAACCAATCACCAACCAATCAGGCAAGTTACTAAGGGTTTGGATTTTTGCAGGTTCTTCTTGTGTGTCCTTCTTTGTGGCATGAGCTGCAATGGTAAATCTTCTTGTTGCGAAATTGTGACTCTATCCTTTCAACTCTTGGCCTTCCAGCGGACGGGTAGTCTTGGGAGGTGCCAGGAACACTTGACCTCCTAAGTCATATAGGCGGAAGTCATTTGGATTTGGCATGTCTATTGTGACAACGAGTCATGGTCCGGCTATAAATCTTTTCTTGGGCTGTTAACGTAAGGCATTCATCAATATAATGGTACACATTACCATGCACACCCTTTATGGCTGCACACGCATGAGGACAAGGAATACCTGACATTTGCCATGCTTTACATGTGCACTCACGCAAGTTCAACTCAACCTTTAGCGCCCCACTTGCCGTACGGACCGCACCCTTCCTCCTCCATATACCGAACATTCATGTATTCAGCCCGTGCCACATTTTCCAAAGCACTTGTTGTTCGATGTTCGGGCCAACACCATTTTTCCACTTACTCATTGCCATGCTTGCTGCATACATCTTCTTTGCAACTTTGTCACGATGCTCATGTATAAGCTGGGCAACATTATGATGTCTCTCCTTCACCATCCAAGCATTGAAGGACTCAAATTTGTGGTAGTTTTTTATCCCGGGTTTGTGGTAATTTTATCCCACAGTTGAAATGGGAACTTGCTCATGGCCCATCCGTCAATAACACCATGATGGATCAGCCACTCAAATGCTTCCTTATTGAAAAGCCTCATTTGTTCCATCGCGAGAATCGAAATCACAATCAAGTCTCGCATATGCAATTGCATCAAGCAACCGAAGTGCGGTTTGCCTTTGTTGCCCACATATCTTCCTCTTTCCTCTATTCAATTTAATCATTTCGGCGCTAAAGTTCTCCTTAATGTGCCTATAGCGAGATGCATGTCTCTCGGGCCCGAACACTCCACGACAAAGCGATGATAATTGCATTGTGTCGGTCGGACACAATTGTAATCAGTAACCCTCCAAGTGTCCTTCTCACCATTTCAAGGAACCATGTCCAGTCCTCAATTGTCTCTCGATGGACAATAGCAAGGGCAAACGGTAACAACTCATTGTCTGCACCAAATGCAGAAGCTGACAGGAGAGTCCCCCTATATGGTCCACTTAAGTGGCTTCCATCGATGTACAAAACAGGTCTCGCACCAAAGAATGAACCCCTCTATACAACAACCATACGATATAAATACACGCTCAAAGGTGTTGCTCCCACTAGCCACCCATTCAGCCACGCCTTGTCATCAGTTCCTTCAACCTATCACATATCCATGGTATCAACATGTATGTCTGTTCAGGTCTACCGTGAATTTCCTCCATGGCCTTCTCCTTTGCCCGATATGCTTGCTTATATGTCAAGTGCACACCGAACTCTCTTGCCAAACTATTCTTTATATCATTCGGACGCTTGTCTCGTGTGATTTCTAACCTCGTCAATAATAATTGTACTTGTCAAGGCAAAGACTTCGAGCATGTGTCACCGCAAGATTGTCTTGTGCCGTATGATCATGGTATTCGGTGTATCTTCTCACACGTAAGAAATTATTGCTCTTCCCAATTGCCCTTGCGCTTATCCTCCACGGACAATCTTCAACCTTGCATTTAACATAGACACGGTCCCTTGCATTCTTCACATATGTGTACTCAAATTTGTTGGCAATACGAACTTGTGTAGCACCTTCTTGAACTCATCGAATTTGCAAATGTTTGATTCACTCCTATGACCAAGTCCTTCCACTTCTTAGAGTTCATCTCTGGCATCGGTGTTGGTGCGCTTTGACTTGCACATGGAAGGCTCAGAAGAGGTCTTCCACTACAATCATTTCTTATGTCATCATCACTCGGTCAAACCACATCGCCTCCTCAATGTTAGGCATTTGCTCTATAGGACCCACGAATTGATGATCCCTGCATAAATAAGGACAACTTTTTTCAGCAAATTACCAACAACCCTATATGACATTATTACTTCTCTAACTAAACTAACTATGACATACCCGTCTTGATCATCCCTTTCCCTTGCTGCAAAATGAGTACCTTTACATCCGACATACACATGTGCACTTCTTTCATTATAAGTAAACAGATTTTCCATTTCGTAATCATCAATCATGTCTACTAAAACTTTTTCATCAAAGCTTAAAGTGTATTTAATGTCACAACCATGACCATCTATACCAAACCATTGTCCTATCATTACCCTCAATTCTTCAAGTTTCAGCTCCTCCTTCAACGATTTTACCCTCACACTCCCACCATTATATTTAACTTCACCTTCACCATTGGCTACAAACTCCCCCCCCCCAACATGGAAAAAACAAATTAGTGACTTTGAAGGTGTTGTCATATTTGATGCCATCTTGCATTCTAACCTGCATCAAACAATGAATATTTCATCACAATGTTACACCATATATATATATATTAATGGTTTTCGCAAAGTTTGTAATGATTTTCACGAATTTTACAATGGTAATTACAAATTCTTCAATGGTAATTACAAGTTCAAGAATGACATTTACCAAACATCATACTAGTCAATGACAACTATAATAAATATGTTGTAAAGAAGGGAAGGATAATGCAATATTGCAAGTGTAAAGCTAATGGTCATCTTTGCGTGGGATGATGATCAATGCTAGTTACTTGTTAAACTAAAACTAATTGTTAAGGCAAGTATGTATCATTCTAGATATTAGGAATCCTTAGGAACTATTGGACAATGATTATTATCAAATCCCAAGTTATGAAGCAATTATGGAGACAAAGAAGTTATGCAAAGCAATTATGCATATGGAGACAAAGAAGTTATGCAGATTCATTGGATTCCAACATTGAATGCAAAAGCCCAAATGCAAGAAAATGTGAAGGATAGAAACATAATAATAAATGCACAGACTTTAATTAATTCTTGTTGGCTCCTTGAGTTGAATTCTAGTTCAGCAGCATTAATTATTGTTCCTATCCAAATGCACTGTTTCACTTCATCGATGCTTCACTTCTGATTTTTTTTTTTAAATACAAATCAACAAATGCCTCTCACCACTTTATTTCATACCCAAGAGACAGAGGAAGGGCTCATCTAATTCATGACCATTAATCAATTTTCGGTTTAGGGAAAGAGAAGCTTTAAAACCTAATAGAAAGCGTATGACCGCACTTTAAAAAATTAAAACCCAGTTTTTCATGATTTATTGCGCATTTAAGCTCATGTCATAAAAGGGAGGGAGAGAGCATTTAACTCGTTACTAGAGCTCATCATAAATTCATTGCAAACTTCACAAAGAAAGGGATGTTAATAAATTGGAACAGTGAGCGAAGCTTGCCTCTTCTTTGTGCTTGAACGGCGGCGTCCACGGCGGAGCTTGGCTTCAACGGCGGCGGGTGGGTGCTCCCGGCGGCGCGTCCGTCCGACGACGCACGTGGGCTCCGCGGTGGGGGTCGATTTTTTCTTCTTGTGCGATGGTGGGAAATTTCACTCTCAATGATTTTGCAAAACCTGATCTTCACATATTAAGGCAAGGGCAATGTGGTCTTTTGTCACGAAATTGCAAAACCCTGAAAGGTCCATATCACCTCTGAGTCTTTTTACAAATTCGGAGGTCCTCTGGGGGTTTTACAAATTCATCTGGTATTTAAATGGAATTTTCCCTTCCTTTTATCTCTCTACATTTATATTTCTCTCCCCCTCTATTATTAATGAAAGGGAAATTTGCCAAAAGCTCATTTATTACTTATATTTTAAAACAAAAATTTTTTAGGTAGAAGTAATTTTTAAGAAGGAAGGGAGTGGTATGTTTATATATATTGAACGGTACGTAAAGTAGAGCTCTGTTTTATTATTCTTTTACATCAGCAACAAGAACATCAAGCACCAGTGGTCTAGTGGTAGAATAGTACCCTGCCACGGTACAGACCCGGGTTCGATTCCCGGCTGGTGCATTCCACGGAGCTGTGATGATTCCTTGCACAACCTGCGTTTGATGTTCAATCGCTCGCATCTGATACAAAAGATGCTATATCGTGCTTCTGAGCTCCTCTTTTTGCCCTTCTACGCGTCTGACGTGGTCAGTGACTCAAGTTTCCCCCTCAATTTCATTAATTTGTTGGGGCCATAGCCATGTATAAGATTGGTCTCTGCTTCTGCACACACGTTGCCTTTCAATGAATTTTATTTCCCAAAAACATCATGCTTGACAAAATATATCATCATTGAATCAAATAATTAAGGTTGTTTGGAGTTAGGACAAGTAGCTCTACGAGTCTATGGGCAGGCACATTGGCATTTCGTTGGCTCTTTTCTTGCATTGACATTTTGACTGTGAAAACGATGTGTTTGGTGAATACGAGTTCCTAATTAATTAACTAAACCTGTCAGCTTTGTCCAACTTCTACATTTGTCTTCTCTTCTTCTAAGCCAGTAAGGTGCAATGCGAGGCATGCGGGCAATTTCTCTTACATATTTTTGGTTCCTTCAAGAATATGGATTCAGGATAATTGAAGGTTGAAGACACAGGCTTGGTCTTCACCAAAAGCAGCTTTAGAAGAGATCATAGTTAAAACCCCAAGCCAGGCCAAACTTAAAATTAGCCAATTCAATTACTAGCTCACCCTTCTCAATTCCATGTATATATCTTGTTGATAAATAATAGTAATACTAATCCTCCAATTATTTATGCAACACTTCTATACGCGTTTGACATGGTCAGCTTGTCTTATTAATAAGTGCATTTAATCACCACTTTCATTCCATTTTCCTACCCACTTCCTGTACACCGACCCACACTTCTTCAAATAATCTGATTAATTGACGTTGTTGCTTTTATTTTAGCATCGTTCTCGCACGTTAGAAATTACACTTTAAAACATAGTTAATTGACATAAGTTATGTGACGAGGGTCGTAGTACGATCATCTTTGACGCATTCTCAATTCAACACTCTTCATAGGTTGAGTGGTTGACCTCGTTTCTAGTCTACGCGGATCGAGTTTGCGCAAAAAATGCTAATATTTTGCTACGCAATTGCTGAGAACATGCATGCTTTTATCCACACGACCAATTATAAGGAAACAATGGCGCGGCTATCCTAGCTAATCACGTTCCATGAATGAAGAGAAGATAATAGTAACTACTCCCTTCGATCCTAATTATAGGAACATATTTTGAAGTTAGTTTTGATCCTAATTATAATAGCAAGTTTTAACTTTTGTCAATTTTTTCCTATAATACCCCTATTTATATTTTCTCAATAATAATTAAAAACAACAATAATTTAATAATACACCTATATATTTTATAAAGTAAATAATTTTTTACAACTCATTAATGTCATATACACTTCAATTATACTTTTTTTTTCATATAAAATAATTTTGAACAATTTTTGTCATATTTTTCTCATATCACCCTTACTAATACTTCCTCCACAATAATTAATTGGGCGAAGGTGCAATTTTACACACGAAGTTTGCTTCGAGGAGTGCTCAAGACCACCAAGTTTGAAAATGAGCAAGAGTACACACGACGTTACGTTTCGGGAGCGCTCACCACGCCGTTAGTCAACCGTTAGTTGACCGTCAACTTGGATGGAATGCTAACGTGGACCGACACACGACATGGACATTGACGTGACGCCGACGTGGAATTAAAAAAAATCAAAAAAATATGAAAAAATTTCAAAAAATTAAAATAATTAGAAAAAAAAATTTAAAAAATTTCAAAGAATTAGGAAAAAATTAAAATAATTAGACAAAAATTAAAAAAATTAGAAAAAAATTAAAATAACTTTCAAAAAATTAAAATAATTCGAAAAAATTGAGGAAAAATTTAAAATAATTAGAAAAAAAAAACTTAAAATAACTTTAAAATAATTAGAAATAAATATACTCCCTCCGGTCCTATTTATAAGACAACATTTGAGAGTTTGTTTTGGTCCTAATTATAATGCAACGTTCTAATTTTTGTCAATTTCTTCCTACAAGAAGCCTATTGATATAAATGAGGGATTATGTGATTTCAGTCAACTACCTTATTGATTTCACATAATTTCTCATTTATATCAATAGGCTTGTTGTAGGAAGAAATTGACAAAAATTAGAACATTATATTATAATTAGGACCAAAACAAACTCTCAAATGTTGTCTTATAATTAGGACCGGAGGGAGTATATAATAAAGGGCAACCGATTATCGCCGACGACCGCGTAGGGTGGTCGGTGGTGGGGCCCAATCGGGGGGGTATTTTAATTTTTTTCTCATTTTTTGAATTTTTTTCTAATTATTTTAATTTTTTTCAAAGTTATTTTAATTTTTTTCTAATTATTTTATAAATTTTTTAATTTTTTCCTCATGTTTTGAATTTTTTTTCTATTTTTTAAAATTTTTTCTAATTATTTGAATTTTTTTCCTTTTTTTTTAAATTTTTTTATTCCATGTCAACGTGTCACCATCGCGCCACGTCGCATTCCATCCAAGTTGACGGTCAACTAACGGCCGTGGTGCTGAGCGCTTCCGAAACGTAACGTCGTGTGTACTTTTACTCCTTTTCAAACTTGGTGGTGCCGGCGCTCCCGAAGAAACTTCGTGTGTAAAATTGCACCTTCACCCTAATTAATTTAACAACACGTTTATATTTTATCAAGTGAGAGATTCTACTTTATTTTTTATTTTTAAATAAAATAATTTATATGAAGTATATGATTGATAATGCTCCTCCATTATCTTGTCGGGCAATGTTGTTTACATGGAGTATTAAATATGGAACCGAAGGGTTCTGCATAAAAAATAATAAATAAATAACGATAGCTTCTGAAGGCTGAAATCCACGCTATTATCTCCATGGCTTCCCTCAGTGACGGCCCAATTGCGTGGGGCTAGCTTGATGTAATATTTAATTTTAAGTAGAGGTATTTTTAAAAAATAATTATAATTAACTAATTTAACATCTCTCCTTAATCTCTCCAAATTCTGGTAAATAATTCCTATAATTAGGACTGGAGGAAATACTTAATTAGCCGTATTTCATAATTTTAGTTATATCTTAACTTGAGATGGTTAATTTGTCCTTGTGGGTCAAATCCTTTTTGACGTCGCTAGTTGTGAAAATGGCAACATCCTCTCACATTAACGCCTTACTAACTTATTAGCCATGAATCAATATGATTGGCAAGAATCCCACACTCTTCATTATCTCACTGAGTGGATAATGATATGCACGATAAATTATTTGACATAAGATACGTGACGCAACATATGCACCGTCCGACCCGTAGAACCACAAAACTCGACCTTCATTACCAATTATTTAAGCAGTATATTCCACGTTTGACGTGGTCAATTATAGATGTCTTGGTCAATTTAATTATAAGCTGTTTGGACACGTGCCTTCTGATCATTTTCCTAGCTACTTCCTATGGGTTGGGTTTCTCTCATTTTCTTTTCTTCATTATCCCTCATCATCTTTAAATCATATTCATCCAACCAATCACAATACCACTTTAACATCTTTTTCCTCTTCCCAATCAATGATCTGGGCTACGCAGAAGAAAATGAGAAAATGAATTATAAGAAAATCATCTCCCTACTTCCTATAGTATACACATATGACACACAGTACTTAATGTGCTAGTACACATGCACATCAGAATCAAATGTACTATGATGAAATGAACAATATGACAAGAAAACATAAGATATGACAAATTTTACTATTTTGTGTCAATTAAGCAGGCCTTTGAAGACCATATATGGTTGCTAGTATTTTAACACCATTTTCAGTTATCATGTGGAAAACTTTAAAACGTGCCTAATTAGTTGACATAACTAACGTGACGCAACGTGTATTATTACGTGGAACCTGCACAATCGATATTGTCATTTGTCAAATCACCTTTGTTTTAGGTTGACCCATAAAGTCCCTTCATTTCCCGGCCGTCTCCGTCTCCGGATGTTTGCCAGAAAAATAGAGGTAAATACAGCAATATTT
Source organism: Acacia acuminata (assembly GCA_019022655.1). Taxonomy (NCBI): domain Eukaryota; kingdom Viridiplantae; phylum Streptophyta; class Magnoliopsida; order Fabales; family Fabaceae; genus Acacia; species Acacia acuminata. Next base: position 782,322 of record JAFJYI010000300.1, on the reverse strand, counting down.
TGGTACAGAATTTCTGAGAAGATACATTTATGCGTTGAGAAATTACAACTCACTGCCTAAAGGAATTCGAAGTTTAATTCTTGTTCCTTAATTTAATTATAGTAAAAAAAAAATTATATCTTATATTAAGAGTTGGAGATAATATAAGAGTTAGTTAAAATGTTGGATTTAATCCAAAGTCTAACATCCAAATCTATTTTATCTCATATATTTATCATTATTCTCTCAATTTAATTACCTAACTTATAAATCAACACATAATTGAATATTATATAGGGATATTGTTCAAATGAACTAATTTATTTATTTTAATTGATCAAAATTAATTAATTACATTTATTATTATATTAAGGATAGGAAGAAAAATATAATTTCAAAGAATATGCATGTAATGGTATAACCCCATTCCTAATCCACACGGTATGCATTCGACTCGGTCAAAAGGTCTTACCTCATATTCTTGGGTACTATTGGAATTTATTACGCTCTGGAACTTCTTCTCTTTCTAGGACCATAATTTTTTCTCAGATGTTGTGATCGAAATGAATTGAATTTGAATTATTATTTGGATTATTTGAATTTGAATTATTGTTAGTATTTGAATTTGAATTATTGTTATTAGAGTAGAATAAGTTATCTAGAAAAGGGGAATATTTGAAAGATTGTTATCTATTATTGTGCTCAGGTTGTTAACTTCTGCTTGTATATTTATCTCATCTAAGAGGAAAATTATGAATGGATGAATGAACGAATGAATGAAAAAGAGGAAATACTCCTCCGGATTGAATTTTAACATGGTATCGTAGCGTTTCGATCTAGGGAACCCAAAGTCCTATATTCTTTTTCTTATTACCCCACCAAATCCCTAATTTCCCATGGAGCATCCCGACTTTACTATTAAATCGCCACTCCGCCCCTACGCCTAGTCCACCTTCCAATATCATCATCATCCTAAGATAATTCCTTCTTTCCCGTCCTTGTTATCCTTGATTACTCGAAATATCCCCTTTGGTCCTAATTAATGGACATGCATATCGGTCTTAAAAAAAATATGGGTACCTAACTGGTGCAACGAAGAAGCACAAACGAATGAAAACGAATGAAAAGCGACTTATCGAATCCATGAGCCACCCGTTGATGTAACGGTTCATCCGCCTCGAATCTGCCCACGATTATATGATGAATGTACTCGAATCGAATATGTATCATTCGTTGATGAATGTACTCAAATGCTTTGGATCTCATTATTCAAGACCTTTGCAGAAAAAGAACTCTGGTTGTCTATCTCTATCCCTCCTGTTCCAGCATCTTCTCAGGAAAAGTGTTTGAAGAAGTGATTGGCAAGTTGGACATGAACGACATTCATGCACAAACTTGAGGGGGACTTGAGGGGAGTGTTGAAGATATGAATTGAATTTGAATTATTATTTGGATTATTTGAATTTGAATTTGAATTATCGTTAGTATTTGAATTTGAATTATTGTTATTAGAGTAGAATAAGTTATCTAGAAAAGGGGAATATTTGAAAGATTGTTACCTATTATTGTGCTCAGGTTGTTAACCTCTGCTTGTATATATTTATCTCATCCAAGAGGAAAATTATGAATGGATGAATGAACGAATGAATGAAAAAGAGGAAATACTCCTCTGGATTGAATTTTAACATGGTATCAGAGCGTTTCGATCTAGGGAACCCAAAGTCCTATATTCTTTTTCTTATTACCCCACCAAATCCCTAATTTCCCATGGAGCATCCCGACTTTACTATTAAATCTGCCACTCCAGCGTCCTACGCCTAGTCCACCTTCCAATATCATCATCATCCCGTAAGATAATTCCTTCTTTCCTGTCCTTGTTATCCTTGATTACTCGAAATATCCCCTTTGGTCCTAATTAATGGACATGCATATCGGTGCTCAGAAAAAAAATATGGGTACCTAACTGGTGCAACGAAGAAGCACAAACGAATGAAAACGAATGAAAAGCAGACTTATCGAATCCATGAGCCACCCGTTGATGTAACGGTTCATCCGCCGAATCGCGCCACGATGTGGCACTCCGTATATGATGAATGTACTCGAATCGAATATGTATCATTCGTTGATGAATGTACTCAAATGCTTTGGATCTCATTATTCAAGACCTTTGCAGAAAAAGAACTCTGGTTGTCTATCTCTATCCCTCCTGCTTCCAAAGATCTTCTCGTGAAAAGTGTTTGAAGAAGTGATTGGCAAGTTGGACATGAACGACATTCATGCACAAACTTGAGGGGGACTTGAGGGGAGTGTTGAAGATATGAATTGAATTTGAATTATTATTTGGATTATTTGAATTTGAATTTGAATTATCGTTAGTATTTGAATTTGAATTATTGTTATTAGATTAGAATAAGTTATTTAGAAAATGGGAATATTTGAAAGGTTGTTACCTATTATTGTGCTCAGGTTGTTAACCTCTGCTTGTATATATTTATCTCATCCAAGAGGAAAATTATGAATGGATGAATGAACGAATGAATAAAAAAGAGGAAATACTCATCTGGATTGAATTTTAACAGATACTACTAGTAAATTTGAACAGTTTTCAAAAGAATGTATTATATTTTTTTAATATTTAAACCTCCCTTCTTTGTTTAGCTTAAAAAACACCTCATAATTTGAGTCATATATCATCAGATGATGAAGGAAGGAGGCGTTATTTCTGTGTGTTTAAGTATGTATTAGAAAAACAGGAAAATTAATTTAAATTTTTTTAATGTTTTATAAAATAAAATTATTCTTACTTATACAATACGTACTGTAAAATTACTTAAGTCAAACATCACTGCATGGTGACACAGGGACCCGGCTTTGGTCCTTTGCGGGGCTACTGTCCGCTGCTTCCTTTGCATAAAATACAGCTGTTTTGGCGCAAAACTGAGTCACTTCCCCTCTTTTTATTTTTTTTTTCCTTTTTAAAAAAAAAATTATTTCAGACACTAATGAATATTTAAAAAATACTTCATGATATCGACTAATACTAAAAAAATACTTCATGATCTTGAAAAATTATTTTAAAATCTTGAAAAAATATTTTAGTTACTTACCGATACTAAAAATATATTTTAATATATTTTTTTAAAATCCTAAAATAATTTTTCAGGACTATGAAGTATTTTTCAAGTACCATTCAATATTTTAAAATATCTTTTTTAGAATCATTCATTACCTGAAATAATTTTTTGAAAATCCTAAAATAATTTTTCAAGATCACGAAGATTTTGTTCAAGACTCCTTCACTATCTTGAAATATCTTTTTAGTAGATGTCAATACTTAAAATATTATTTTAAGATCCTAAAATATTTTTCAAGATATTTTTTAAAATCATAAAGCAATTTTCAATACCAATCAATATCTGAGAATATCTGAGGTATCTTCTTAAATATCCATAGGTGCGTGAAATATTTTTTACAAAAAAAAAAAAAAAAAAAAAAAAAAAACGAGAGAGAGAGGAAAAGAGGAAGTGGCTCAGTTTTACGCCAAAACCGCGGTGTTTGACGGTAGCCCTACAAAGGACCAAAGCCGCGTCCGTAACACAGTGTGGTCCGCTGTTTTCAATCTCTGTTGTCGTCCATCCAACTCAAAAGCTGCTCCTTCCTCGTCAGCCCCAACCTATTTTCCGTACATATCACATGCCAGCCTTCACAATATGATGAGGCATTTTTACTCATTTTTACTTATAAAATTATACTTCTTTTATCTTAAATATAGAATCTATTTTATAATATAATTTGTACCTCAAAATTCAGTCATACATTTAAAATTAAAGACAGTACATTTTTTATATTTTGTAAATTACAAAAAATCCACTCAATTATGAACATTTTGTTATATTATTATTATCTTTTTTTGACAATGTTTAAGGAATACATTTCAAGTTTTATCTCTTAGTTTAGGATGCGAAAGTAAAGATTAGATCATACTTTGAAAATTTATACAAATATAACCTTTAATGAAGACAACTCACGCACTCATCAAAATATCATCTACATAGGATTTCAACTTGCACTTCATAAAACTTTGAAGGAGGTGCTTGGTACTTGTGTCATTCACTACAAAAGAACCTTAGATCACCTACGAAAAAAATTTCGTCGAAATTACCTACAGAATTTCATGGATAATTTCCGTTCGTAATTAAAATAACCGACGGAAAATTTCTGTCGCAAAAAAAAAAAAAAAAAAAAAAAAAAAAAAAAAAAAAGCATAGCTTATTCTATACCGACGGAATTCCATGGATGATCATTATCTACGTAATTCCGTGAGTAATTTCGCACGGAATTTTTTCCGCGCACCAAGTTTTTTTTGTAGTGATTTGAGCGTATATAAGTACAATTTCAAATACTTAATATACCTTTACTCGATGAAAATAAAATAATTAATTTCTAAAGTGTGACTAATATTCATAAATGAACTGTTATATACGATATATTGTTGTCTAACTTGCGAGTTGACAAAATTCAAATTTATCATTTTTACATTTATAACTTGCAAAATCGTGGTGAGTCCGATAAACTCATGTAAATTGTAAACTTGGTTAAAAAATCATATTAACTCACCATTAAGCTTGTGTTAACTTTTTCAGTTTGATCAAGTTTAGTAGCATTATATTTGGATTTTATATAAATTTATTTTTAAGTATAATAAATTACTTAATTTTAATATATTTAATTTTAATTATTTGAATTTTAAATATGTCTAAATTAAATTGTTGTCATTTTTATGTTTTAATTATTTAATTATACATTAATAATACCTATTTAATGATAAAAATATATTCTTATAAGATTACAAATTCCAGTTTACATCCTTGCCAGTTTGACAATCTTAATTAGGTCTATTTGAGTTGATAGTGAAAAAGTCTGGTTACATTTTTCGAAACAAAACTCATCTCTATTTATCAAAAAAAAAAACTCATCTCTTAAATTGACCTGATATACAGTAAATCATATTAAAAAAACTATTGATACACAATATATAAAAGTGGGGGATGGTATGAAACGTGGAAGTGTCAGCCGGCCGTATTATCTTAATAACTAAAGACAAACTTCGTACTTATCGATAAAGGATAAGCCGCAAATTGTGGCCCCACTCATTTTCTCTCGAATCTCATTTCGACCGCCTAAATTTTGATCCAACTATCCATATTTTTTTTTTAAAAAAAAAATTTACGTTTTTCTTTTTCAAAAAAGACAAAACTCCAAATTTCTTTTTTTTTTAAATCAACCGGAATGGATCAAGATTTGGATTATGCTGATGGGATTCTAAAAAAAAAATGAGAGAGAGAGAAAAGGAGGAAATCTGCTCCCCCCAAGATGGGGAAACAACATCGTGCTTGAAATCCTTGTCCCATATATAACAGAATGGACTCATTATCAAATGTTCATAGGCCCACATTGCTTATTAAGCGGGTTATAATACTTGATTAAGGGTTAATAAGTCAGATTATAATTAAACTAGGACTAATTAGAGATCAAACTGATGAGAAATTGAAAATTTTAGAGTTTTAAAAATAAAATTCTAAATTTATTTTTTTTAAAATACCGAATCAGGTACATGCCTGATTTACCAACTAGTTTGATAGTTTTATATCCGAATCGGCCAGTTCGATCTCAATTTCAAAACCATGTTTTTCATACATCATCCTGTGATTTATTCTTTACACCTGGTATTCAGTTTTAAATAATCGAACATTTTTTTTAATGATGATGTACTACCACACGGAGTTTGATATAATTTTATATTAATATTGATTTCTTCGGTATTACTCCCTCTAATTCTTTTTTTTTTTTTTTTTTTGATGTACTCCTCTAATTCTTTCCCTCTAATTCTTTTTATAAACAACAATGAACTAATCTGATTGATTCACCATTTTTTTTTTTTTTAAATCACATGATGACGAATTACACTCTTATGATGAATTTGGGCCGTGAATTTAACTTTATCAATTTTTGGAGTCATTCAAATCTTAGCTTATCTTGAAAAACTGAATTTAAAATTATAATAAGTATGATTAAGATCAACATCTCAATCACATCGATCAATTTAATTCAATGTCAGTATATATAAAATAATATAACACCATTTTGGCCAGCTGTAAACAATCTGTTATAAACAATCAGTTTTACGGCTAATATAAGTTTTGTAAATAAAGCATTTATTGTTCAGATTTTGTGCAATATACTTATTTGGTAAATATCTTGAATTCATAGAAACTATTTTTTTAAAAAAATTATGACAATAAAGACTTGTTTAATTACTGCCAATGTGAACATGTCAGCTCGGGCTAGAAGTGTCGCCGCCTACCATATTTAGATGAAATTCGGACTTTAAGCCTCACATGTTTGCGTGGCGTATGTTTAAATTATAAATTAAAATAAATAAAAAAAGACATGATATGAAATGGAATTTGTTATCCTTTAATGCTCTGGAACTTCTCTTCTAGGATCAGAAGATATTGTGATCGAAAGATAATTAGATACTAGAGTAAAATACATCAACCTCTTTTCAATTTATTCTAAATTATAAAGACCTCTTCTATTTTTAAAAATCTATATAAATTTTTTTAAAATCAAAATATATGTTGTATAAACTTTCCTTCTAGTTTTGATATTCAACTTTCATCCATCTAATTGTTAGTTGACCGTTAAATCACAACATTGACTTATTATTTTGACAAAAATACCCCTCCTTAAAACAAATATTACAATTTATCATGTAATCTTTAGCAAAAAAAATAATCATTTAATTACATATCTTTATTCAAATTTTTTTAAAAAAATTAGTATATATTTTTATATTTTTGTCATACTTTTAAATTTATCATATTATAAAGTTAGTTAATTTTATCATTATAAATTTTAATGTTTTGATAAATTTAAATTTTTAATTTCTTTTATTTATTAAACTTATCATGTAATATTTAAATACGCATGATGATGATGTTTTTCAACAATACATACATATATTCAATTAAGTTATATAATTATAAAATGATATTATTATGAGATTCTCATATTAATTATCTTATAATTTAACATTTTAAGAATATTTTATTAAACAGATATTCTTAAAAATAATTAGTCAAATTTTGAACAAGTTATTAATATTTTGCAACATAAACATATTACTAAAAATTATTCTAAATTAAATTTATTAAAAATATTAAATAGATCATTAATGAACATTAATATTAAAAGATAAATTAAGAAAGTAGTATAATGAGAGCTAAATTAGCAAACAACATTTATTTTAAATGGTTTTCAATTTAAAAATATACTTGAAGAATCTTTTCAGAATATTCTTTAACGGTGTTAATAATTTGAATTAAAGTGTATTTTTTCAAAATAGAAGGAAAGTATGTGTAATTAAGGTAAAATAGAAAGATTGTTAGAGTATTTTACTCTAGATACTACTAGTAATTTGAACTGTTTTTAATTGTATATTTTCTTTTTAAATATTTAAAACCTCGCTTCTTTGTTTAGTTGAAAAAACACCTCATAATTTGAGTCATATATCATCAGAAGATGAAGGAAGGGAGACGTTTATTTCTGAGTGTGTATTAGAAAAACAAGAAAATTAATTTAATGTTTGTTAATGTTTTATAAAATAAAATTATTCTCACTTATACAATACGTACGGTAAGATTACTTAAGTCAAACACCAGTGCAAGTGACACGCAAGGGCGGATCCAGAAATTTATGGAAATGGGGGCATCATTGGTGGGGGTGCGGGAGTTCGGGGGCAGTCCCCAAATTTTTTTTTTTCACTTGTCAACAAAAGCACAAAAAATAATACAAGATTCGAAGGTTTTCACTTGTCATCAGCTTGCAAGTTTTATCATCATCAATAAGAAAAAGAGCAAGTGTTAGCCATAAAATGCCCATGGCGTAAAATTAGCAACCTACATGCTCCAAGTAATTTTTTGTCTTGGGAATATCCACCTAAAATATAGAGAAAAGGCAACAAAATGCTTTGAAAGTATCTCAAAAAAAGAAGCAGATCTTTCCTAGTTGAGGTCACAATGCTAAAATATGTCCACAAGTATTTTTATAGGGGAAAGAAGAGCAAGGAGCAGAGTGAACCGGACGTGTTGAGGAAGACATAGAAAAGGGAAAAAAAATTCAAAAAAAAAATATCAAAAAAAATCAAGGGGGGCACGTGCCCCCTTGTAATATACTTGGATCCGCCTTTGAGTTAGGGAACCAGGTTTCTTTGGGAGAGCTCTTCTAGAACTCAATGGTTCGATTTAATTTTTTTAACTATCAATTTTTAAATAAAAATATTTTTTAAAGGCTAAAATATACGTTTGGTCTTTTATGTTTGCCTCTAGTATCACTTTAATCCCTTAAGTTTGTAAAGTGCACGTTTGGTCCCTTAATGTTAACACCGTTAGTCTAACTTAACAAAATACTGACTCAACAATTTTAAGCCATGACTATGTAATTAAATGCTGACAAAGTATGCTTATATGTTAGTATTTTAATAAATTAATATTTTAAATCATATTAATTGAAAAATATTTAATCTTCATAGACTATTTTACGGTTTTTCACAATTTGTGAATATTAAAAATATTTTTTTCAAATAATATTAAATATTTTAGCCTAAAATGATACGAGAGCAAAAACATAAAGGACTAAATGTATATTTTAGCCCTTTTTTAAAATATGTTAGTTAAAAAATTATCTTTATTTTAGATTCTCTATCCATTAAAATAACTATTTTTTTAAAAAAATAAGAAATTTAAATTTAAATTATCCAGATCTTATCTGATCGGTTGAGATCTTCTCCTACCCACCCATCCGGTAGAGAAACTGATTCCCAGAGTGTAGTCCGCTGTTTGCAGTCTTTGTAGTCGTCCATCCAACTCAAAAGCTGCTCCATCCTCGTCAGCCCCAACTGATTTTTCCATATATATCACATGCCAGCAGCCTTCACAATATGATGATGCATTGTCTCATTTTTATTTATAAAATTATACTTCTTTCATCTCAAATATATAATCTATTTTATAGTGTAATTTCTGCTACAAATTGGATCATACATTTAAAGTTAAATTAATATTCGTTAATGATTTATACTTATGGTGAAACTTAATTTATCATACTTTGAAAATTTATACAAATCTAACTTTTATGGTATGTTGGTTGATGAGAGGAGAGACTAAACTTAAAGGCTAATATTGGCTTCTAAAATTAGTCTCCCTTTCCATCTTTTTCCTCAAATCAAATACACGAAGACAAGACAACTCACGTACTCATCAAAATATCATCTACATAGGATTTCAACTTGCACTTCATAAAACTTTGAGGGAGGTGCTTGGGACTTGGTCTCATTTGAACGTATATAATTACAATTTCACATACTTAATGTACTTTTAGTCTATCAAAATAAAATAATTAAATTCTAAAGTGTGAATAATATTTTATAAAAGATCGGTTATGTATATTGTTGTCTAATTTACAAGTTGACACTCTAAATTTATTTTTTTTACATTTCTAACTTACAAAATTGTGTTGAGTTGTCGATAAACCGTACTCATGCAAGTTGTAAATTCGTAAGTTTGCATTAATCGAGTTTATTGTTTTTATGTTTCTAAATTATAAAATTATATTAACTCGACTTTAAACTAGTGTTAATTTTTTTCAATGTGATCAAGTTTAATGGCTTAATATTTTACTTTTATATATTTTCTAAGTGTAATAAATTATAAATTTTAATAGACTTAATTTAAATTATTTGATTATACATTATTAATACCTATTTAATAATGAAAAACAAATTCTTATAACATAACAATTCGAGTTTACATCACTACGAGTTTGATAATATTTTTTTTGCTCAGAAAAAAGTTTGACAACATTCATTATATATAAAAGTGGTGGGTGGTAAGAAAGTGAAGTGTCGACATTATCTTGATAACTAAAGTAAAGACAAACTTCGGAATTATCGAATCGATAAAGGATAAGCCGCAAATTGTGGGCCCAAGATGGGGCAAACAACAACATCAACTTGGAATCCTAGTCCTACAGATTAACAAATGGCATTCTTTATACATCATCCTGTGATTTATTCTTTACAACTGCCCGGTAATCAGTTTTAAATAATCAAACATTTTGTCAATAAAGATGCACTACCATACGGAGTTTGATATGAATTTTATAATTTGATATTAATATTGATTTCTTCTGGATTACTCCTCCAATCCTTTTTTATATACAACAATTACTCTGATTATATTGATTCAACACTTTTTTATTATTATTTTATTTATCACATCGTCACTAATTACGCTCTCATGGTGAATTTGTCAATTGTTGGAGTCATTCAATCTTATCTTATCTTGAAAAACTGAATTTAAAATTATAGTAATTATGATTAATATCAACATCTCAATCACATCGATCCATTTAATTCAATGTCCGTATATATAAAATAATAGAACACCATTTTCGCAAGCTGTAGACAATCTGTTGTGAAAAAAACAAAAGCAAGTTGTAAACAATCAGTTTTACCTAATATAAGTCTTGTAAATAAAGCATTTATTGTTCGGATTCTGTGCAATGTAATTATTTTGTAAATATCTTGAATTCATAAAAATTATTCTTAAATTTTTGTTATGATAATAAAAACATATTTAATTACTACCAATGTAATCATGTCAACGGCTAGTTGTCTCGGATTAGAAGTGATGCCACCTGTCATATTAAGATAGATTTGAACTTTAATTCATATGTTAACATGTTTGTGCGTGTATGTCTAAATTAATTTTTTTATAAAAAAGTCATGATATGAAATGCAATTTTTAGACATAAAAAATAGTGAGGATTATGTAATCAAAACTCAAAAGTGAAAAAGAGATTGTGCGGCTGAATCAACGGCTGGTCGGGCTTTAATCACGTGCCCAACCCAACAAAGTCTTGTGATTGTCGGTTAAACCAATAGCCTTGTCTCATGAATCTGGAATGGTGCGCATGAACAATCTGAATTTTGGCTTGCATGTTCTCAGAGATCACGCGCGGATGAAATTTGAGCCTTATAATATGAATAGATTTTTGTTCAGAGTGTGACTGTCATATTTAAATTATTAAATTAGTTGAAGATATCAAAAATTAAAGTAAAAGAAATCTCACTCCAGTTACGTGATAAAGATGGTAATTAGGAGAAAGTCTAAAAGTGAAAAAATGGGGCAACTCACGAGAGCACGATGAAAACAACAGGTTGGCAAGTTTCACGATTCAAACGGCTATCTCAAAACATTGGGAACACGATGAATTGACAACTTCAAATCCTCCGACCCAACTCTTCTACAATTTCGGTGCCGACCCACTTATGAGTACCAACAGCTCATCACTATTCATCCATAAGTTATTTTTATTTTATTTTATCCAAAATATAGGTTAATATAAAAATGGGATAAGCCGACCCACTTATGAACAACATTTAATATTTGTCTCATATTCTACAGAGTTAAATATATTATAATTAATATAAAAATGACTTTTAATTATCAAGTGCGCATTTTAAAAAACTTCCACATATTTAACATTGTAACTAATTTTTTCAATTAATATTAACGGGATTTGTATCATGACTAGCAATGGTATTAAAAAGCTCTGTCTTGGCGTGATTAAAACGAGCATATCTGTTCTGTGGAAAGAGTAACCTAGTATGCGGAGGAAAACAAAAACAGGTACAGTTGTTGTTTGTTGACCCGAAAGACACGGTGAGATTTAAAATTCCTCCAACGAGGTTCATGCTAAACGACGCCGCAGTCTCCAAAATTGAATTTCGCAGGTCTTACAAGTTACTACCTTCCTAGCAAAATCCACAACGCGCCGATTATAACTTTCTTTCACGCGGCGTGGGACCCTGTCCAACGGCTTCTCGGGTGGGACCCATATAAACCATTGGTCCATCACCCCTTCGCTCATCTCTCTCTATATAAATCCCTCCATATTCTCATTCCTCTCTTCAGACTTCTCTCCTCCTCACCACGAAATCTAAATCTTCAAGCCCCGCCACTTGAGTCACAATATTTTAATTCTTAGTCTTAGCTAATTCGTGCACCTCATTATTGTGGATCAAAATGACAGTATCTGCAGGATCGCGAACTCTGGAGGTTAAGGTTCTATCGGCGGAGGGCCTCACCGTCGACCGCAAGCCGGTGACCAAAAACGTCTTCGTCGAAATCCGGGCGGAGACCCTCAACTGCTCCACGACATCGATGGGTGTGGCCGACGGTGCCAGGGGAAGCCCCTCGTGGAACGAGACGTTGATGGTTGAAATACCGCCGTACGCCAAGTCCATCACGTTTGACGTCAAATGCAAGACGGCCATGGGAACGAAGAGCGTCGGAATCGCCAGGATCGCTCTGTCGGATTTTCTTGGCGGGATTGTACCGGAATCTTCTTTGCAGTTCCTGAGCTATCGGTTGAGGAACTGGGACGGCCGCAGGAATGGGATCATTAATTTCTCGGTAAGAGTAGTGAAATCCGCGATGGCTCCCAAGTATGAGCCTTCGGTTCCGGTTCCGGTGCCGGCGTTGGCGGACAGAAGCTCGTGCGGGTCTCAAATGAGAGTGCCGTTAGGTGACCAGCACAATCCGCGTGGGGTTGTTACTGGGATTCCCGTTTGTTGGACCAACCACTCTGCCAATCCTTGAAAAATTGTAAATTTGTAAATTCGTTTTATAGATGGCTGAATATTATAATTTAGCAATTTGATAATTTAGACGCAACTCGGAAAAAAGAAGAAGAAACAAAATTACATTAGTGGCTGTTTTTCAAAGTTTTGTGTTGGGAGCATGAGTTTTCTGTATATATCCAACAGGCAAATGCTTCTTGGAGTGGCAATGGTGGTTGTTTGTTGATTGTTTCTCGAACTCAGTTAATTTATATTCTCAAAATTAAGAAAATCCACTGTCTTATAAGTTCCCACATTATAACTGTATTTTTGTATTTTCAAAACATAATCATAAATATTTATAAACATTAAACGTAATTAAAATGTTTTATAACCATGGTATGTGTCAATTGAAACTCAAAGAGAATCAAACTCACCCAATCCAAAAGTTTTCCCCCGTCAAAATCAAATCATATTCCTTAGATTTAGACGAGTTTGATCAGGACAAAAATTCGAATCCTTCACTACTATGCTATGGCATTCGTTATATGCGACAATCAAATTTTTGTGAATACAAACATTAGTGTAAAAAAGAGTTTTAAGACCGCCGCATTTAGATGCGATTATAGAAAATCGTGTCTTAAAAGTATTTAATCGTGAATTTTCAGAATATAAAAAGTATAATCCGGTCTTAAAAATATGACCGTGACACTTTCGTAAATATATGAACACTTTTAAGACTACCGAATTTTAAAAGATCCGGTCTTAAAAGTATGACCGATGACAATTTCATAAATATTGTGAGTCCGAGAATAGGATGATTTATTCCTTCGCTTAATTGGAATTATATACGGATGCTAATAAGTAAATAATCTTTTGACCTAGGCTTCTATAATCTAGGATTACAATCGAATATAATTACAAAATTCAAAAAACCATGATCTCGCTAATTTAATTCCTAAAATCTCTCTAACAACTTAATTAAGATGATTACAATCGAATATAATTACGAAAATTCAAAAAACCATGATCTCGCTAACTTAATTCCTAAAATCTCTCTAACAACTTAATTAAGATAATTGCACAATATAATCGTATATGCTAACTAATTAAATCTGAATTTCCAACAAATATATAGAACACTTTTAAGACCGGATTATAAAAGATTCGGTTTTAAAATAATGATCGGTGGCAATTTCGTAAATATATAGAAGACTTTTAAGACCGGATTATAAAAGATCCGGTCTTAAAAGTATGACCGACAGTAATTTCGTAAATATATAGAACACTTTTAAGACCCGATTATAAATGATCCTTTTAAAAATATACTTTTAAGACCTATTTTTACAAACAACCTGGTCTTAAAAGTGTTAAAAAAAGAAAAACTAAATTCGCTAAACTCGTTAAGTCCGTGAGCATGTTTGTCTTTTTGGTGATATAATATTTTCTTAGTTATAGATTCAACAAGTGTCCCAAGAGCCTCACCGGTCAAATCCTCAGCAAGAATGACATCATCTTCCTCTAACCTACTCGCAATCTTCAGAAGTCATCCTAAGAGTCACACAATCAAATCCTTGGCAACGTTGACAATGAGATGCTTCGAGGGTTTTGCGATGGCATCAACTCCAATCCTCAGTAACAGCGCAAGCATACTGCTTCGAGGATTCTGGATGACGGCGGCTCCTTCCTCTTCGATCTATGGCTCCTCCCACACCGCCTCGCACAGATCGGCTTAAAATCAAACCCGCATCTCTTTCTTGCTTAAGTCTCGTTTGCTCCTACCTTGACCGCTCCCGCTCGATCCGGACTTTGATTTTGGTTGCTTGAAACTTTGCCAAAGATCGACAAGAGGATCCCGCCGATTTGGTTGTTTTAAGCTTGTGATTTTTTTTGTGTAGATCTAGACTTTAATTTCACCTCTAATTTTATATTGATTCAAATTTGATTTCCATGGTCAATGATTTCGATTTCTTGTTATATTTTCTTATTTCTGGACTTTGTATTCATCTTTTTTGTTTTTCTTGTTGGTGTTGCTTCCAATCTTCTCTTCTTTTTTGTTTCTCTTGTTGGTGTTGCTTCCAATCTTCTCTTGGTTCTCCGTCGCTGATGACAGAGGGACATTCAAAATGTTGCCGATCCGGTGATTTGGGACCGGTTATTTCATTTGGATTTTTTCTTTTTTAATTATTTTGAAACACTTTTAAGACCGATATTTCAAAAGTTCGCCTAAATTTTTAAGACTCAATCGCTCATCCGGTCTTAAAAGGTACATACTTTTAAGAAAGCACGGAATAAGACCGGTCCGTAGATCCGGGTCTTACAATACCTCATTCGTCCGGGTCTTAAAGCATTTTTTTACACTAGTAAAAAACAAACTGACCAGATTTATAAGAACAAAAAAAGGGGGGAAGGATTTTATTTATTTACTTTTTTTTGGGGGGGAGGTTGAGGAATTTCCTTTGTCACGTTTGGATCCGTTGACGAAGATCCTCTTTTCTATTCAATTGTTGTTACTAAGTAATAGTTTGGAACTGATGGCCTGTGGGTATAGTGATAGCTAGAATAATATAAGGAAAAAATTCATGCTTGCACTATAAAATTGGCAAAATCTATCTTAGGGGCTCATATTAGTAAAAAAAATGTTTAAAACGTCTAAGAAAAAGTCACATGTTAAAAAAAAAAAAAAAAAAAAGGCTCCAGGGCTTTTTTTTTTATATATTATTTCATAACCGTTAACAACTAAATCAGTCCTATTAACAACTAGATCAATACCCGTTAACAACTAAATCAGTAGCATTAACAATAATATCTTAACAACTAAATCAACCCCATTAACAACTATATCAATAGGCATTAACAACTAACGCTTTATAAAATAATACCATAAAAGACCCCCGTGGTCTTTTTTGACATGTGACTTTTTGTTAGGCATTTTTTGATTTATTTTTTATTATTATTATTTTTTTTGGGTCAATATGGGCCCTAAGATGCATTTTCCCTATAAAATTATAGATATAAATTAAAAAAAAACGAAATGATCACCAGGAGCACTAGTGGTTTAGTGGTAGAATAGTACCCTGCCATGGTACAGACCTCTGGTGCATATCGAGAGCTGTGATGAAAATGTGCGGTTGAGTTTCAATCGCTTAAACCTAATTCAACGGATGGTAGCTCGTGCATTTGAGCTCTCTTTTTGTCGTCTCAATTACAATGGTTTGGGTTTACTTTCAGGATATTTTGGTCAAATTAATGAATTTTAAAATTTTAATCCCTCTACAAACTTTCAATTATTTCATTGTAGTCCCTTAGTCAAAACGTGCAAAACGCAACTAGGTCAAATTTTTTTCAAACCTAAGAAAAAGAGAGAATCGGAGACCCTGGACATCAAAGTGAGGGCTAGAAACCATGGAGGCCGATTAGGGGGAGAGAGAATCGGAGGGAATGAAACAAGACGGAAATCTTTGACTTTCCTTCGACAACACTTGATGATTAATTTTGTCTATTACATAACTTTCATGTAAAGTTTCATAAAGTTGAAAACAAAAATTTTGTTTAATAGTTGAAATCCGTAACTCCCTAATTCTCATGGATTATTAACATTAACTCATTACGTTAATTAGTTATTAATAATTAATTTGTAACTCTTTACAATACTCATGAGAATTCATAACAATTTATAATATTTATATCTTGATTGTTGGATTATATTTAAGATGATGGATTACATTTATTTCCTTTTTTTCTTAAAAAAAATGTCCATAAAAAGGGCACATAAAAAAGCAAAGACTTTATAGAGTCTAACTCTAATTTAAGTGCTCGCAAGAAAGGCTCAATCCAAACCGGAATTGGAAAATCCAAAGCATAATGAATTAAATTCATATCTTGATTGATTGAATAATAATTTAAGATGATGGATCACATTCATTTCTTAAACTAAAATTCAAAATCATTCTTAAATCAATCCTCATTTATTATTTCTCCTATCTTCATTCAATCATTATAATATCTTTTTATATATATATATATATATATATATTAGATAATTCAAATTATCTTTTATAATCTAACTTCTTGAATTTAAATTTCAAACTTAAACTCAAAATTCAATTTCAAATTCAACTTGACCTAAGACCCCGTTGGTCTTTCAACACATTTGGGCCCTTTTTGTGGAAATTGATTTCTCACTCAAGACCATATATGTGATGCCATTTTCTTCTTATTGGGCTTGGAGTCTCACTTTCTAACCCAATTACACCTTTACTTGATAAAACCCAATAAGAGTTATTGGCCCAAGTTTGCTCATTTTAAACAATCGGGAATAACATTTGTGTGTGACTCATTAGCTTAATTAATCACTGAAATAAATAGACTTGGACAAAAAAAAAAAAAAAAAAAAAAAAAAAAAAAAAAAAAAAAAAAAAAAAAAAAAAAAAACCCCTTTAATGGGCCCAATTTATTTAATGACCTCATAAAACACTAGCAATCCTTTGTGGCCCCAGAACTAATTGAGTTGTTCAAATGATCTACCTTTTATATTTAGATACCGTGCAGGCATCCTCCCTCACATCGTCATTCACATTTAGTCAAGAGCAAAGATAGAGTATCATCTCTCTTAATAGACTAAATGTAGTTATTTCACAGAACTAGGAATCTTCTTATATTAACTCTATAATGGATCATGACTCTTCATGATCACTTGTCATACTTGCATTGCATCTCTAAGTTAATTAGAAGCTATCCAAGCTCTATCAGTCTTGTGAATGACTAATCCCTTGTAGGAGATTGTGAGTCCTCTTAGCATGTCCATCTATACTCATGTATTTGAGTTACACCCAAGAGTACACTGTTCTCCCCATTTTCAGGTGGATAGAGTTATACGGTCAAAGTATAACCCTAGAACATAGTGTTCGATAACATCCTTAAGTCCAAAACGATCCGCATTACCAAACGATGAGAGACTTTACATATCCAATGATACTATCTACAATGAATCTTTATGGAGTCTCTCGGCGGGTCAGCTCGGTGCTATCTGTTTTCTAACAGATCCACCCATGACATCAGCTAAGGCATCTCCATACCTGTATTCCATGAGGTCCCTACCTTGTATCTCTATACTAGTAGATTATATCGTACTAGTGTTTTTGAGATTATCAATGCCCTTTCTTGGTGATTCAAGACTAGGAACAAGTTTTAGGTAATAGATATATAGTGTTCTCGAGTCTTCATGATCATGATCTCTATCATTGATCCTCGAGATTAACACATATTCTATTCTTAAGGCTTTTATCTTCAAACACATTTTTACTTTAAAATAAAGGTGAGACATAAATATGATAAAGATAAAATATGCTCATTTATTAATAATGAAATACTACAATATAAAAAAAGGTGTTGATTTGCCCTTACAAATTATATCTAGGACACCTTAATACTAACAACACATTCCATCTCCAACCTTCTTTTTTTTTTTTTTTTTTTTTGTTTTGGGGGGGGGGGGGGGGAGTCCCCTTAATTCCGCTCCTGTATATAAATCATACATTTGAACCACATTTATAGAATACCATGTTTCCTTATACGTTATATATTTAAGTTGTTACTCCTAGTAAATTTAATTAGAACAACTCCATACGCAAGTGGATTTCAAGTAACGTCTTTTAGTGGCTCATGATTACACTTAGATCTCTCTTTTCCCATGATGAAAACAAATTAAATGTTATCCCCGCATAATCAGAGGCCTTGGCCTCCAAGTCGCTTATGGATTAAGGATATATATCATTACTCAATTTGATTATTAATATTAATAACTTGTAAGCACCGGTTGCTTTTTTTATTGGTGTATATGTAAGAGAATCAAACAGGATGGAACTAACAACCTGTATGACATCACAAATTTATACATACATATATACATATATTTATTATGTATAAACGAGAAGGCAATTAGCAGTTTTCTCCCATTTTTGTACGCTGCAAAAACTTCTATAGCTATATAAAGGAAAATATTTTGTAGATACTTATTCTTTCTCTCAATTTTTAATTTGGTATATGTTTGCTTTCTTTTCTTGTCTTTATTAAATTAAATCATTTAATTTTGCTCTTTTATAACTTTTAACCCTTGTAACTTTACTTTGTTAGCTCCGTTAGCCTATATACAGAGAAGCTAATTGCGTTAATAGAATAGAATTAATAATTTAATTAAGAAAGAAGAGTGTATAATTACTAAATTAAAAATTGATAGAAAGTATAGGTAGCTTCAAAATAGTTTCCTAAAGTTGATTAACAGAGCTTAAGCTGTGCGATTTCTGAATTATTTCCTCAGAATTCTTAACTTACATATAAAATGTGGTTCATATTACGAGATTAATCATATTATCATAATTTTACCTGGCTCTACATTGTTCCTTTTATATGTGCACTCAGCACTCGTATAATGAATTGAACACTATTACGCAGGAAAGGGCATTGAATATTCAGTTTGGGTCTTTAGTCAGATTACTAAGAATTTATTAATTAAGCATTGTAACTTTAGCATGTTTGGATTTAAATTCATGAAAGACCAAAAATGAAGTCAAATGAAGAATTTTCCTTCGACATTAACGATAAGTAATTGTAAGATATATAGATTTTCTTGTAAATTTCTGATGAATTTCATATAGAACCTTATAGTCTTCCGATCATTCGCAATAAGGCTCCCACAGGTAATAATGTGTCAAACAAGAAATGAGCCGATTAGCATATTAAACTATCAATACACACATATAAATATAACTAAGGGTTAAATTTCTGATGAATTTAATATAGAACCTTATAGTCTTCCGATCATTCGCAATAAGGCTCCCACAGGTAATAATGTGTCAAACAAGAAATGAGCCGACTAGCATATTAAACTATCAATACACACATATAAATATAACTAAGGGTTTTCATCATTCCCAACAAATATGTTTTCTCGAGATTTGAATTTGTGTTTTTCTTCCCGAGAGGGGTGAGGTTACTCATTATCTTAACCAGTAGCTTGTTAATAATTTTAATCCAATAATTTTATACATTACAATCAATTGACCTTGAAAAGGAAATAGTTAATAAAAAGAGTATTGAAAAATCGTGTAAAGTGTTTTTTATATCTTTTATTCATTAACTTAATTGAAATAAAACATTCACTTTCTTTGCAATCCATATCATCAGCACATGATATTATATTACTGGCTCGTTAAATTAAACTAATTTATATCTCATCGTGGCTTAGTTACATTTCAATCCTTTTGATTTGAATATTAAGTAATAAAATAGTGTCCTTGTATATATTTTCCTGCGAAAATTCACCGAGACTTCTATATATAAAATTAAGAAATTAAATTTCCCCGAAAATTTATATATTGGAACAACAATCTCATAGAAACATCCAAAGCCATCAGTCAACGGCTGTAACCTTCCCGACAATTTAATTATTTTCACAGAAAGACATCTGAAAACAAACGGAGTATACGCGGTCTTCAATTTAATTATTTTCACAGCAAGACATCAGTCAACCTTATGATCATCAATAATAACGTCCAACAACCCCAAAATAACTCCTCGATTGCAGTGAGAGTATACGCGGTCTTCTTCTTCCCTGTCCCTTTACGTCTGTGCATACAAATCCCATTTATATAAACCCACCCTTCGTCCCTTCTATTTCATCCCAAGCAAATTATATCAACTCTCTTTCTTGTATACTAAATCACTCTTGCACCCTCTACTTAACTAAACATGGATGCAATTAAGACACCGCGTACCCTAGAGGTGACAGTCATATCTGGCGAGAGTCTCTGTATTGACCGGACTCCGGTGACGGAGAATGTGTACGTGGTGGTTCGGACGGAGTCGTTGAAGTGTTGGAGCACCAAACCGGCGAAGCAGGAAGTGGGGACCTTAAGCAGTTTATGGAACGAGAAGTTGATGGTGGAGGTGCCACTTCATGCGCAGTCTATTACGTTCGAAGTTCAGTGCAAGACGCCGAGAGGCATGGTTCGATCTATAGGGTTGGCGAGAATAGGGATTTGGGATGTGATTCCAAAGGAAGACAATTGTTTGGAGATGCTAAGTTACAGGCTGAGGAATTGGGAAGGAAGGAGAAGTGGGATCATCAATTTCTCAGTCAAAGTGGCCAACAATAGGGAACAAGATACAGAGAAGGAATTAAAAGACTCGAAGATGATGGTGAATTCTGGAGATTTGAAGGCAGAGATAATTGGAGTTCATCATCAAGACATGAATGCTAATACTCATAATAACAATAACGGATGTGTGATGGGCATTCCTGTTAATTGGTGGAACTACGTTGGCATTCGTGTTTGATCTTTGATGGATAATTATATTAATCATTCTTTTCTGGTGTTGTTTATGTTATGTTCATTTGCAAGTTAAGCTCCTCTGGAGTGCAGGGAGAGTTTATAGTTTAAACATATATAGTGTCATTTCAATTAATATAATACTCGTATCATTTATAACAAAACAATGCTATTCAAGCTACCTTTACTATTTTTGATCGATCTTGTGGGGAGACACTGTCTGAACCAATCTAGGAAATAGATTTTTATAGAGGAATAAACATAGATCATGCCTGCGGAATTTAGTCTTGTAGATTTTGGTTTCATTAGTTAATCTCCATTCTCTATCTTTTTCTTGTACGGTTTCAACTGGTGTATGCGTATTAATTAAGAGATATAAGTTTTTGATTTGGCCACCTCTTGAGCAGTTGCAGAAGATTTTGGATTATGTTTCTTTTTTGTTATTTGTTCTTCTGAACTGTTATTTTGTTGCTTTTAGTCTTTTGAGTTTACCTTTTCAAACCACATGCTCTAGTCCCTTTCTATGATTTGAAACTTGAGGGACTAAAATCAAAATGAGGTTAAGTTTGAGGGACCGAATATTATGTTAACCCTTTATATAATTTAATTTTTTGGGGAAATGACATCAAGGTCCTAATTAAGTAAAATAATATTAGAAAAGCCTCATAACTTGTGAATGACAAGTAAAAGAGCAACCATAGATAAGTGAAAGAGCTATCATTAACAAATTATGCAACTTCTCCGATATTATTTTCCTTAATAGAGGCCTTAATGTCATTTTTCCTAAATTTTTAATAGTGATTAGAAGATATTGTTTGGTTAATTTTTACCCCCTTTTCATTTTTTGGTTTTGGTATATCATCATGTTATATTCTATTATATGTTTTAATTTTTTCAATGACAAATATGATGATATTTTCAAGGTAATTAAATCCAAATTGGTCATTGAACTAGCTAGGGTATTGGGTCAAAGTGAGTTAGATCGGAGTCAAACCGGACCGGACAGACCACCCATCATCAAGTGGGGAATTAAAAATTAAGAAATAATTAAATTACTTTAAAGTATTTATATTTATCCTTTTATATTCAAATTATTGTGTCTAACTTATAAATTGATAAATAATATAATAATACACCTTGTATTAATTATATGATTAACAAACTTATTTACCTTGCTTAATTTATCAAAAAATATTAAATGGGTTTTATATTTGAGACCAAAGGTAGTATTATATAAATATATAAAATAAATCAAAAGTTAAATAATTTTAAATAATCTTCGGATCACACCGAATTGACGAGGTCAGCTCGGTTCAAGGGTATGACCCTGGTTTCTCCGCAACCAACCGCCATTAAACCGATTTTCAAATGGCGGGTGGTCCGTCCTTCCCTAATCAACCAATTTCGTAGCTAGATTTTCACTGCCTGACTGGTTTGGTCCGAGTTTCATAACTATGGATATTTTGTTTATCTGAGTTGATTCTTTAATTTCTTAGAATAAGTATATATTTAGTTTTCATCCTTTCGCATTAAATTCATTCAAATAATTTTAATTTTCATCATTTTAAAAAATTATATGCTCCAAGCTATTATAATTATAATCTTCCTAATATATACATATTATTTTCCCATATGATTAACAATCATCCTTCTATTATATCAATAATCTCTACCAATATGATGTCGGTAATATTATCAATTTATTTATAATATTATCTGCAAATCTCTCACAGATATACAATAGGAAAGGAAGCATTTCAAAGTTGAAAAACCCATAAAATTAAAGTAGCTGAGCTTAATTGAGAATAGCTAATTCATTCCATCACACTCTTTGGTTAATTTGTTAACTAATACTTAGTTAGATAGTGGCTAAATAATTGGCTCCTTAAAAAGATCAACCTATGTTAGCATCACTATAATGCATAGTTAATTAGTTTTTTTTTTTTTTTTTTTTTTTTTTAATAGCCCCATGACATGGCTTGACAATGTGCTCCATACAGGAAAATAGAAATTTTATGATTGAGAAATACGACTACCGTTCAAAGAAAAATTATTCGCAAACGACTTTGTAATGGATATTATTAGTGGTCACACAAGTAAATTATGTTATTGCAAGGGATTTGATTTTTCTGTTGCAGAATCTTTTATGATGGTATAGTCAAGATCTGGTTAGTTAGAGTGGTCTTTGTTAAATAATATTCCCATCCTTAATATAAGAAAAACAAATTAATTTGATATGAAAAAAGAAAAATATAAATATTTTAAAGTAATTTATTTAACTTCATTAATTTCTTTTACTTAAGCCTTATATTAAGAACCGGATATAGTATAAATTTAAACACTTCGATTTAAGAAGTCATGTTTTTATTATGTATGCTTTAAATCATAGCCAAGCACGGAAGCATTAAGTTGCTAACTGAATATATATATATATATATATATATAAATTTAAACACTTCGATTTAAGAAGTCATGTTTTTATTATGCATGCTTTAAATCATCGCCAAGCACGGAAGCATTAAGTTGCTAACTGAATATATATATATATATATATATATATATATATATATATATTCAGTTATGCATATGAATCACATATATATAGAATACCGGGTTTTCTTATACTTTAGTTTATATATTTAAGTTGTTACTCCTCCTAAATTTAATTAGAACAACCCCATACGTAAGTGGATTTCAAGTTACGTCTTTTATTGGCTCACGATTACCCTCTTTCGACTAGATCTCTATTTTCCCATGATGAAAACAATTTAAATGTTATCCACTCATAATCAGAGGCCTTGGCCTCCAAGTCGCTATCTTATGGATTAAGGATATATATATCATTACTCAAACCGTTAGTTGACCGTTAAATTTGACTTTTGAACTTTTATTTTATCAAAATACCCTACTTTAACATTAGAATTATTTAAAAAATATATATGTATGTGGGAAAAAAAATTATACCACCAAATTTTTATCCTAATATATTTTTTTAACTTCCTAATGTGTTAAAAATTTATGAATTTTAAGATTATAAAATTTATAATTTTAATTTTTTACCATATTTATTAAAAATTATTTATTTTTAGTTTCTTAAATGACTAAAAATATATATCAAATATATTATTTTCTATCAAATATAATAAACTATATATGTTTGAGAGATTGTATTAGGTCCTTTAAATTTAAATTTTGATATTTTTTCTACAAACAATTGAAAAACTTACTTAAGTTTTTAAAAGTTTGTGATATTTATAAGTTGTCAATTAAAATTTAGAGTAAAATATTCTAACCACCTTTTTGTTTTGTCTTAATTATATAGATCTATCTTCTATTTTGTAACATATACTTAAGTCCAAACCATTAACTCTATTAAGAATATTGTAAAAAGATTCTAAAAATATATTTTTAATTGAAATTTATAAAATTTATTTACTAATGTACCCTTAATGCTAAATCCTAAATTTTAATTGATAATTTGTAAATATCACAGACTTTTAAAAATTTAAGTAAGTTTTTTAAATGTTTGTAGAAAAAATATCAAAATTTAAATGACTTAATACAGTCTCTCAAACATATATAGTTTATTATATTTGATAGAAAATAATATATTTGATATATATTTTTAGTCATTTAAGAAACTAAAAATAAATAAAATAGTAATAAATATGGTAAAAAATTTACAATTATAAATTTTTATAATCTCAAAATTCATTTTTTAAATAATTCTAATGTTAAAGTAGGGTATTATGGTAAAATAAAAGTTTAAAAGTCAAACTTAACGGTCAACTAACGGTTTGGGTGGATGGAAATAGAATCTCAAAATATAAGGGAGGTTTATGTAACATACATTTTAGTTTTAAGAGAGGTCTATATAGGTTTTCAAAATAAAGGGGAGGTCTGTGTAATTAAAGTAAAACAGAGGGGTGGCTAGAGTATTTCACTCTTAATATTAATAACTTGTAAGTACCGGTTCCTTCTTTTATTGGTGTATATGTAAGAGAATCAAGAAGGATGGAACTAACAACCTGTATGACATCACAAATTTATACATACAAACATACATATATATGATAATATAATGTATGTAAGTATGTACAAACGAGAAGACAATTAGCAGTTTTCTCCCACTTTTGTACGCTGCAAAAACTTCTATATATAGCTGTATAAAAGAAAATATTTTGTAGATACTTATACTTTTTCTCAATTTTTAATTTGGTATATGTTTGTTTGTTTGTTTTTTTTTTTGGCCTTCTCTTTATTAAATTAAATAATCTAATTTGGCTCTTTTAAAACTTTTAACCCTTGTAACTTTACTAACAGCTCCTTTAGCCCGTATGCAGAATAATTGCGTTAGAATAGAATTAATAATTTAATTAAGAAATAAGAATTTATAATTACTAATTTAAAAATTGAGAGAAAGTATAGGTAGATTCAAATATAGGTAGCTTCAAAATAGTTTCCTAAAGTTGATTAACAGAGTTAAAGCTATGCGATTTCTGAGTTATTTCCTCAGAATTTTTAACTTTCATATAAAATGTGGTTAATATATTACGAGATTAATTATATTATCATAATTTTTCCTCTGGCTCTTTATTCTTCCTTTTATATGTGCACTCAGCACTCGTATAATGAATAGAACACTACTACGCCGGAAAGGGCACTGAATATTCATTTTGGGTTTTTAGTGAGATTACTAAGAAGTTAAAGAAAATTAATTTCCAAGTCTAATTAAGTTGGTAAGCTTTAACGTGTTTGAATTTAAATTCATGAAAGACCAAAAATGAAGTCAATAGGAGAATTTTCCTTGGACGTTAACGATAAGTAATTGTAAGATATATAGATTTTCACGTAAAGTTCTGATGAATTTCATAAAGAGCCGTGAAGTCTTCCTCATTCGCAATAAGGCTCCCACGGGAAATAATGTGTCAAACAATGAGCCGATTGATCGTGTATATTTAAAATTACAAGATAAAATACAGTTTCACACGCACTCGCACATGCATACGCACACAAGTTTTCATCTCTCCTAATGTACAAATGTGCTTCTTAAGATTTAAATTTGTACTTTTTTCTTAGAGAGATGTGCTATACATTTACTATCTAAACTAACAGATTGTTAGTAATTTTAATCCAATTTTATACATTACAATTATTGACCTTGAAAAGGAAATAATTAAAAAGTGTGTTAACAAATCGTGTAAAGTGTTTCACATATCTTTTATTCATTAACTTGATTGAAATAAAACATTTACTTTCTTTGTAGTCCATATCAACATGATATTATATTACTGGCTCGTCAAATTAAAATAATTTACATCTCATCGTGGCTTAGTTACATTTCAATCCTTTTGATTTGAATGTCAAGTAATAAAATAGTGTCATCGTATATATTTTCCCGCGAAAATTCACCGAGACTCCTATATATAAAATTAAGAAATTAAATTTCCCAGAAAACTTATATATAGCAACAACTGATGAAAATTGTAGATATAGGAAGATGAAAAACAATAATTCTATTATGGATTCAAATACAATACACTTCTATTTTTCTTCTCACATAAGAACAACAACAATCTTATATTTCTCTCTCACAAAATAATTTCCTTCCTTTTCTCTCAAAGTGCTTCGGCACTTAACTCTGTTTTTTCTACAACTCTCTGTTCTCTCTTTTTCTGATCTAATCTAATATAATTTCAGATACACATCTATTCTGCAACAATGAAACGCAGATATATATAGGCGTAGGAAGCCTACTGAATTTTGCAACGTGGATGTCTTTTAATTGTTCCTTGTACCGTCATTGTAGTCTTCATAGTTATTGGAAATAGAGTTTAATTGCTTTACAGCTCATCAACAGCATTTCTTCAATTTGACTATCGGTGGAAGAGAGAAAGAACGAATTGCTTTTCTTCTTATAACGTGACACCTCATGCTGCCATTTTATATCCAATTGACAACACAGCTTGCATTGATCATCTTATTTGACAACCCATAATACTAATCCTGGCGGTGAATTAATTTTATCAGGTGGGAGAAAAAATTGAGTTTGAATTTTATCAACAACAATCCCTAGGAACATTCAAAACCACCAGTCAATGACTGTAACCTTCCCGACAATTTAATTATTTTCACAGAAAGACTTCTAAAAACAAACCGAGTATACGGTCTTCTCATGATCATCAACAATAACGTCCAACAACCCCAAAATTACTCGGCGTATTCTTTGCTTCTTCTTCTTCCTAGCTTGTACCTTCTTTTACGTCTGTGCATACAAATCCCATTATATAAACCCACCCTTCGTCCCTTCTATTTCATCCCAAGCCTATTATATCAAAATCTCTTTTTCTTGTAAACTAAATCCCTCTTCCACCCTCTACTTAACTAAACATGGATGCAATTAAGAAACCGCGTACCCTAGAGGTGACAGTCATATCTGGCGAGAGTCTCTGTATTGACCGGACTCCGGTGACGGAGAATGTGTACGTGGTGGTTCGGACGGAGTCGTTGAAGTGTTGGAGCACCAAACCGGCGAAGCAGGAAGTGGGGACCTTAAGCAGTTTATGGAACGAGAAGTTGATGGTGGAGGTGCCACTTCATGCGCAGTCTATTACGTTCGAAGTTCAGTGTAAGACACCGAGAGGCATGGTTCGATCTGTGGGGTTGGCGAGAATAGGGATTTGGGATGTGATTCCAAAGGAAGACAAGTGTTTGGAGATGCTAAGTTACAGGCTGAGGAATTGGGAAGGAAGGAGAAGTGGGATCATCAATTTCTCAGTCAAAGTGGCCAACAATAAGGACGAACAAGGAACAGAGAAGGAATTAAAAGACTCGAAGATGATGGTGAATTCTGGAGATTTGAAGGCAGAGATAATTGAAGTTCATCATCAAGATATGAATGCTAATACTCATAATGACAATAATGGATATGTGATGGGGATTCCTGTTAATTGGTGGAACTACGTTGGCGTTCGTGTTTGATCTTTGATGGTTAATTATATTAATCATTCTTTTCTGGTGTTGTTTATGTTATGTTCATATACAAGGTAAGCTCCTCTGGAGTGCAGTGAGAGTTTATAGTTTAAACATATAGAGTGTCATTGCGATTAATATAATACTCGTATCATTTATAACAAAACAATGCTATTCAAGCTACCTTTACTATTTTTGATCGATCTTGTGGGAGACACTATCTGAACCAATCTAGGAAATAGATTTTTATACAGGAATAAAATTAAATAGATCATGCCTGCGGAATTGAGTCTTGTAGATTTTGGTTTCATTAGTTAATCTCCAATTCTCCTTTCTTTTCTTGTACGGTTTCAACTGGTGTTTGTGTATTAATAAGGAGATATGAGTTTTTGATTTGTCTACCTCACCTAAAAGTACTAACTTTTGGGAGTGACATATTTTATCGCCACTTAAATTAAGTATTGATATTTGGTGGCGACATATTTTTTCTCCGTTAAAAGTTTTACAATCGATGGTGACATCTTGTTGTTGCCGCTGAAAGTATGACTTTTAGCGGTGACAATTACTTGTTACTGCTGAAAGTTAGAGTTTTCAGCATCGACTTTCATGTGTCGTCGCTAAAAGGGTGTTTCAGCCATAATTTAGTGTCACCACCAAAAGTATTATTTGTAATTTTTAAATTTTTTTAAACTTATGATATTTATTCAATAAATATGTTTATTGATATAATGTATTATGAATAAATTAATTAATTCTTTGGACTATTGTGAGATAAAGAGAGTTTGAGAGATGGTATGTTGTGTATGAGTGTGTGAGAGGAAGGGAGTGGGAAGAGAATGGTATGATGTTGTTAACTTTTAGAAATTGATATATTCTGGCATATTTTCTTTTCCTTTTAACTATTTTGAAATCAAATTTGTACGTAAAAAGAAGTTTATAGAAGAAGATGTGTCTGTCAAAGTATCAAGCAAAAAGTCAAAGAATTTCTTGTTTTATCCAGTATGTTTGTTGGTAAAATAGAGATATATTTACTAACCTTATATTGTTGGGTTAAATACCTAATTTGCCACGAAAGTTTTGCTAACGGAACGCCCAGCACCCGGAAGTTTTTAGGGTACCAAATTTGCCCCGGAAGTATGAAAAATGTAACAAATTTGCCCCTCCGTTAATTTGCACTGTTACGTTTACCTAAGTACACATGTGGCATGCCACCTCATCACACGTGGCATGCCACTTCATCAATCAAAAGTATCATTTTTGCTCTGGAAGTTTTCATTAAGGAGCAATTTTGCCCCAGAAGTTTACAAAAGTAGTAATTTTGCCCTTCTTTCTCCCAATATTAAATTTGACTATTAGATCAGTCAAAGACCACACATGTCATGCCTTGAAAAGTTCGAACTTGGAGTCAGAGAAGGAGATCATTGACATGTTGAGCTCAAGGCGGCTAGAATTTGTGAAGCCGAACTGGTCACAGGGACTAGAGCCGGGAAATCAGCCGGGCCCATTTAAGCCCTGGCCCTACAGGGCTCGGGCTTGAAAAATAAGCAAGAAGTTTGAAATTGGCTCTGCAGGGCCTCGAGCTTAATCGGGCCGGCCCTACAGTTTGTATAGACTGATCATTTGCTTAGATCATAAGTGATGCTTCCTATAACCAGTTCGGCTTCACAAATTCCTAAAATGCTTTAGCTCAACATCTCAAGGATCTCCTTCTCTCGACTCCAAGTTCAACATTTTCAAGGCATGACATGCGTGGCCTTTGACTGATTTAATAGTTAAATTTAATATGCGGGAAAGAAGGGCAAAATTGATACGTTTTGTAAACTTCCGGGGTAAAATTGCTCCTTAGTGAAAACTTCCAAGGCAAACTTGCTCTTAGTGAAAACTTCTGGGGCAAAAATGATACTTAACTCTTATTGGGTTAATGAGGTGGCATGACACGTGTCATGAGGTAGTATGCCATATGTACACTCAGTTAAACTTAACAGTCAAAATTAACGGATGAGCAAATTTGCTACCTTTTTCATACTTCCGGGGCAAATTTAGTACTTTTTTCATACTTCTAGGGCAAATTTGGTACCAAAAAACTTCCGGGTGCTGGACGCTCTCTTAGCAAAACTTCCATGGAAAATTAGGCCTTTAACCCTATATTGTTATATAATTAAGGTTGTTGCTTAAAATTGATTTTCATTAATTGTAGTAAGAGATTGTACATTTTAAAGAAAATAAAAACTTGATATTGACTTGAGAAAGTTTTGTCAAATGTTTTTGAATCTTAAACTAACACATATATTCAATGAAATAATATTGGAAAGGAAATAGATCTAGTTTTATGAAATACAAATGAGAAAAATAATCCTAGGCTCCCTTTAATCCATAGAGTCAAATAATCATTTTCATTTATCACTTTCTAGTCATAACAATAGTGTTTCAAAATTCCCTTTGGCATATCAAAATTTGTCAATGCTCAACTTAACTGAATTCACTAAGCCTTTTGCTTTATCATTTGTTAATCAAATCCTCATGAGAACGATCTCCACTTATTATTTTATTACTTGGCATGACTCACGTGCACTTGCATTAGCGAACAAGTGTGTATTTAAGAGAGATTATAATTATGTTTGTACTTGTGTGTGATTCATTCACTTGCGTTAGCGAACAATTGTGTATTTGAGAGAGATTATAATTATATTTGTACTTGTGTGTGTGTGAGAGAGAGAGAGAGAGAGAGAGAGAGAGAGAGAGAGAGATAGATGAAGAATTAAAGATACAATGTATGTGTGAGGAAGGGAGTGCAAGCATAAGAGAGGATAGTATAATTTGTAAGATAGCGAGAGGGGAAGTGAGAGATGGAGCATCTGGAAGGAAGAGAGGGATAATACTATTGAGGGACGTATGTAATAAAATTAACTATTTGGATATTATAGTTAAATTTATGCAAGTATACTTGTGTTTTTTGTAAGTAATATACTTAAATGAAATGATAATATTATATATTGAATGTTTGCAGAGAGAGTGAAAAGTAATATAATATTTCTTCAAAGGCGAAAAATAATATAATTGGTCGAGACAACACTAATTAATTAATTAAGGTAAGTGAGAAAGATATAATTAAATTAAATTTATTTATATATTGTGTAATTAATTAAAATTCACAAGTTTTATATATTTTATCATTAGTTTTCAAAACAGCTTCTCGGATTCCCCAGTTGCCGCCCAAGCCGCGAGTTGTGAGCTCTGATAGCGACTTCGGCAAGTGCACCGGTCGTTATAAGTAATAAAGTAGTGAGAAAAAGATCGTCCCACGAGGAATAGTACTCCAATCATTAATTTGCTATTTTTGCTTTAGTTGGATGAATGAGTAATATGGGGGTGAGTTGTAACCAAACAGAATTTAAAGAATTAAAAAAAAAAAAAGGAATCCAAAATTATGAATCTCAAGAACAATTGAGAGAAAAGATGAGTAATCCAAAATTTAGACCTTCAAGAACAACTGAGAAAAAAGATGAGTAATTAAGAAATACGCAGCTAGGGATGAGAATCCTCCTATGTTCCTCTAATAATTTGAATTGAATCCCTAATTGATTATTATTCCCTTGATTGACGATCAATTCTCTAAAGTTAGACTAAGTCCCAATGTCTTGATGCTACCTTAGTCCGTTATCTTTGAAAACAACCTAATGTCTTAGTATTGATTGGAAAGATCATATTTTTAAACCAGAATTATGAGATCGCATAAACTCGTAAGCCTATGTCTAGGTCATGCAACTCTACGATAAATTAACAGTTCTAGTTAAATGCACCAACATCTCTATTGTCATACACCAACTTATGAACAATCTAAAAGGTGATCAATCTTCAAGAAAGCTTTAAGCAAAGATAATTCATTCAATCAAGAAAAATAAAGATCAATAAAGAATCCAACCAAATATTTTAAATTCGCATAGGGTTCATCCTCGCCCTAACTACAAAAGAAAACTAGCCAAGCATGGCTAGGTTAACAAAATAATAAAAGAGATGAGAATCAAACTCTTCTTTGGAGATTGGGGAAGGTTGACCTCCACAATGGTGCTATGATCCTCTTCCTCTACGTCCGAATTGCGTCTCTGTACTGCTCCTCGTGCTGATCGTCTTGCGTCTCCGTGATTCTCTTTTCACTGAATTGCGTTCTCTCAAATTGTTATTCGAATTGTGGCTCTGCGCTATGCCTCCAATTCTTTAATTGTTATTTCGCTCTGTGTCTTGCGTCTGTGCGTTTCCTCCCCTTTAATAGATTTTAGTTAGCTGCTGGGGCCCGCGCTTCTCCATCTTTTTTTAATGAAGGATATGATATATCCTTTTGACTTTTAATTGCTTGTGCGTGATTATAGCAACACTTAGCTTTTATTCATTTTCCTTTAGATCCATTAGATGCATATAATATCTCCAGCAGGTCCACGTCTTCAATTCTCCTATAAAGATAAGGTCTTCTTTTCTTTCTTCCTGCAGTACGTTTTTTTCATCTTGGTCAATTGATAGGATTTTATAATATATAATAATATATTATATCTTTTTTATAATATAATATAATAATATATAATATTATATCCTTTTTAATTTAATTTATTAGATCCCGTAATATCTCCCGCATAATAAAATAGGATATCAATAGATTTTCTTTATAATATTCTTTTATCCTATATTTAATTAAAAGATAGATAAGTATATAAAAGATAATTAAATAAGCATAAGATATTAGTAAAATCAATCAATATATCCCAAAATCTATACTTATTTAATTATAAAATATCTACCTATCAAGCTCGCCTCTCACGGACTCCGAGCTCGATGATCCATCACTTCCAGTTCCAGGCTCGTCTCTCTTATTCTCTCCACTCTCCACGGCGCCTCATCTTAAGTCTCGAAACTCTCAACATCTCGTTTACCTCGTCGCCCAGAAATTTCAGAACTGGTTTGTGATTTGTTGCAAGTTTCTAATTCCTTGCTGAAAATAGGTATTAAGATATCGAGATTTAAGTGCAAGTAGTTTGTTAAAATGTAGGGTAAAGGTGTAAAAATACACATATTTTCTGTCCTCATGAGCACCCAACACCAACTGCTTTTTTTTAGGTATAAAAATACACATGTAATTATAAAACAGGTGCAAAAGTCACAACCTTTGTTAAAATAAAAACGTTGACTGTTAAAAAGAAGAATCTTGAATAATAGGACGCTGATCTGGCATATTTAACGGAAAAAGAAAAAAAAAACTAAGGTGGTTCTTATCACTTCTTCTTCTTCTTTCTTCCCAAGGATTCGCCTTCTTTCTTCTTTCATATCACAGTGATTCGGACGCAAGTCCCGATGAAGCGCCGGAATATTACCAGCCGATCTCCAACGTCAGGGACAACGAAGATAGAGGCAGCAGCGCTGTCAACTCAGACGATGAGCACAGCTATCATTTCCACTAGCTTTCAAATGGCCACTGCTCGTATGGAATGGAGAATGGGATGTCATCCCTGGTTCTAAATGATGACGCTGAGCAAATGAGTGACGAGGATGAGGAAGAGGAATGGATAAGAGAGGCATCGGAGCGAACAATTCGAAGGGCATTCAGAGAGGATAAGAACCGAAGGAATGTGCCATGTCGGCAAAGAACGCCATGAGAGTGAGAGGGTATGCATGGTGTCTCGTTTGGTGGAATTGTTCCTGATTAGGCTGCTCATGTTCCCGAGGATGGCTGGGTTGATCAGCTCCTGTTGTTGTTAGCCTTAACGATTTGATAACTTCTACAAGCTCGTCTCACAATTATCAGGCCATGGAGGTTCCTCCTCTACCTAAGGTATATCATAACCTAAATTTTCTTCCCATATATATATATATGTTTTGTTGTTGAGGAAACGAAAAGTGCAATTGGAATAGAGCATTCCTCAATTTTCAAATTAATTTCATCCTTGCTCTAAATTGAAGTCACTTCTCTCTTTTTCTTATATATATATATATTTCCCCAATCATTCTGGGTTAAGAGATTAGTTATGTTGGCATTTATCCTCATAATGGGTTTGCACATGTACCTGTGCAGCGTATGTCTTGCCATTTCATCTTTTGGTTGCATTTGCATATGTTTCTTTTATTGAGCTGTTCTTATCGTTTCTGTTATGTGTAACTGGTAAGAAACTGATTTATCTTTTAGCTGATGACAGATTTTGAACTATTGATTGCTGCTTTATTGATTATGTGTAAGACAAGACATTCCTGCTAATTAATACTCCCTTCGGTCCTAATTATAAGACATATTTAATCGATTTTGGGGAGATTAAGGAGAAGAGTTAAGTTAGTTAATTTTACTCATTTTCCTAAAATGCCCTTATATAAATTTAAGAAGACATAAGTAAAAATGAATTAATAACCCCTACCACATACCTCTCCCACTTAAAATTTTCATTTCCACATATTTTCTAATTGAAATAATGGTCTTACTATATATATATATGTTTGTGTGTGTCTATATCTACACACACATATATATGCATACACACGATATATATAATATATATATATATATGTGTGTGTGTGTGTGCGTACACACACATAAACACACACCCACACACTCACAGATAATATATATATATATATATATATATTTGTGTGTATATACATATATATCTACACACATATATATGCATACACACACACATATAAACACACACCCACACACTCACAGATATAATATATGTATCTGTGTGTGATACACGCACACACACACACACACACTCACATATATATTAACACACACACACATGCATATATATATATATATATATGTGTGTGTGTGCATGTGTGTGTGTGTGACTATATATATATTGACAAATTAACCACTACAAAAAAAACTTCGTATTACCCACGGAAATTACCCATGGAATTCCATAGGAAATTTCCGTGGGTAAAAATTACCCACGAATTCCGTGGGTAATCGACATTCCGTGGGTAATTAAATTACCCACGAAAAATTTCCATCCCAAAAAAAGACATAGCTTATTTTTACCACAACTTTTTTTGGAACGGAAATTTTCCGTGGGTAATTTTTACCCCGGAATTCTATGGGAAATTACCCACGGAATTTTTCCGTGGGTAATACTGAAGTTTTTTTTAGTGAACGTCGGTTGACCGATAAATAAATCAAAATCCAACAATTTAAAAATTTCATTGATTGGAAAAGTTTACACATCCACATAAATATACTTACAAAAAACCAAACACATTTGAAAAATAAAATAGGGGCATTTTAGGAAGAAATTGATAAAAAATTAAAATGTTGTCCTATAATTAGGACCAAAACCAAATCCCAAATATTATCTTATAATTAGGACCGGAGGGAGTAATTCATTTGCAGACAAGTGTTTTTGAGGGGCCTAGAAACAGTGAGACTAATCAAGTGGTTCCTCCTAACACATCGTTGTATAAAGAGGAAGTTGTTGACTTACATTCAGCTTCCCCTGGCTGTGGGAGTCATACCTATCTTAACAATGTTGGACAACTACCAAACTCTGAAAACTTGTCAACCACTCTGAAAGTTGCTTCATATGAGCTGACAAGTCAAGAAAGAGACTCTGCATTATTACGTTACAAGGAGAAGAAGAAAACAAGAAGGTACCAAGAATCCAAGCACTCTGTTCTTTTTTTCCCCTCTTGAAAGCTTCCGAAGGTGGTGGCTATGGTGAAGAGGAGGAGCTCACCGGCGACAGTGAAGGTGGAAGTTGTCGCCGTTGAGGAAGAAAAGAGGTGAAATGGAAGAACGAAGGTGAAGCTCCACCTTCGATTCGATCTCATGGTCGTGCTCTGTGTTCTAGGTGTTCTTTTTTTTTTTTTTAGATGCTAAATATGCCCCCACGTCAACGTCCAATGTTAGTCAAAATTCTTCTTTTTAACAGTCAACGTTTTCTTTTAACGGAGGTGTGACTTTTGCACCTATTTTATAACCATATGTGTATTTTTGCACCTAAAAAAAGCACTTAGTGTTGGGCACTCACGAGACAAAGCACATGTGCATTTTTACACCTTTACTCTAAAATGTAATTTTGAACTGGTTTGTTTGCTGAGGATTTATAAGAAAAATTTGAAAATTCATAGTCAACTCTTCAAACCTTCTGCAGTTGTTTTGTCTGCATATTGGACATCTAAGTGTACATAAATGACAATATTTGACAGCGACTACAAAGATGCATCATGATAGATCATATCCACGTTTAAGTATGGGATGTAGTGAACTTTAAATGATGAAATAGCAGGGTAATATGAATTTGTGATAATAATTGAATTGAATTAAAGCAAACAAATTTTGTGGACAGAATAGGAGTCTGTTGCTGTGATTGTTTGAATTTAGTGGATTGAGTTTGTTCCACTTGAGTTCAGTATTGCATATACCGCCTTTTCCACTTGAGTTCAGTATTGCGCCTTCAAATTTTTTCCTACACCATCAATTTGGATTTCCCCTTCTTGTGAAAATCTTTTCAAGTGTTGATGGCTTAAATCAATTAACTTCCCTTTCCAATTATTTTTTATTAATTTTTTTTTTAAATCGCCACTGCACCGTGCACTGGACTCCAATTCTCCAAATTCCAAATACGTGACTTCGACCTCAGTCTTCTGTAAGTTCCGTCGCATGTTCCCTATCTAGCTCCTTGCTTTTGTTTTTGTTTTTTGTCAAGGCAGTTAATAGTGTAAGACTAGCGATGAGTATAAATCTTATATTTCATTAGAAGTAATGTCTCTATACTGTCAAGTGTTGGGAAATCAAGTAAGAGGAAGTAGAGTTGTTGAACATGAGAGGCCAAAACTATACATCATATGTTTTTAGATTACTAAGAAGTTAAGGCAAATTAATTTCCAAGTCTATGTCCTTAAACCACATCAAGCTTCCTAAGGAAGGGGTGTAAATAATCAAGCATTTTAACTTTAACATGTTTGAGTTTAAATTCATGAAAGACCAAAAATGAAGTCAATAGAAGAATTTTCCTTCGACGTTAACAATAAGTAATTGTCAGATATATATATTTTCTTGCAAATTTCTGATGAATTTCATATAGAGCTGTATAGTCTTCCCTCATTCGCATTAAGGCTCGATAAGTGTATATTTTATGATTAAATAGGTGTATATTTTATGAGAATTGATTGGAATCATTGATATTATATACCTATTTAATTATCTTTTATTGACTTTTCCATCATTGAATCAAACTTAGGATCAAAGGATAAATCGACATAAAATCTGCTCATATCCTATTTTTAATGTGCGGAAATATTAGCTGATTTGGAAAGAAGTAGAAAAAGCAATTAAAAGGATATGCAATCAGCCAAATTCAATGGTCTCACGCAAGAAATATGGAAATAAAATCAATTGCGTGATTTGGTGGAGTTAAGTACAAGATATGAGATATCTCGTAATAAGAAAAGGAGAATCGGTGACTCAAGACCTAAATTATAAATAGGGAGGCGAGAGACAAGAAGGAGAAAAAAGATCGGGAGACGTAGAACAAGGAAGGGACGAAGAAGCGAGAGGGGTAGAGGCTGAGCGTATTAGTTCTCTTCATCATCTCCACGAAAGACGAAAGGACGTGGGAGGCGACGGAGAATCTTTCTTTCCTCTCTCTTTATTCTTTGAACCTGAATTGTTATCTTTTTGTTATGGATTTGAATAAAGCCATGTGTGGCTAGTTGGTTTTGCAACCTAGAGGACCTATGAACTTGTGGGTGAATTGGATTTTATTTTCATTATTTAGTTAAATTTGATATTAATTTTGGTTACTTAATCTTGGTTAGTTTTATCTATTTAGTGATTGGCCATCATTGAATATGATTTTGAGCATTAGGATTTACCTTGACGAAGGGGATTTTAATTAGGCTCTGGGATTAAGTAATATGGGATTAGATTACGATTTAATTTGCGGTTAGGATAGACATATACCTAATGGCCCCATATAGTTGTTGAAGAGTGTGTCCGAGTTTTGTTGCCTCTTGAGTAACTATGTTAGACATAACAAGTTATACTCAAGAGAGGGTTGTAAGTGGACCGACAGGCACTTATAGCTATTTATACTCGAGATTAACAAAATTGATATTAAAGATAATTAAATTAGTGAAAACAATCTCTTAATGTCCCATAATCAAAAGATCGGCAAGCAATGAGTGCAACAATAAGATTAGAAGAGGGATATCATGCTACTTAACTCCTCTAGAAAAATTCAAATGCCCTGCAAAGCCAAGCTTTTCATTTAATTTACTAAGGATCCTCAAGTAGGAAATAACTTATTTTGTCGTCTTCTTTTTTTTCTTTTTTTTTTTTTCTTGAGCCGTTGTAGGTCCCCTTTTGACGCGGCCCTGCACATGGGTGATGCAGCACCGGTTACTCAGTTACCCCAACAGGCACCTCAAGAGGCTTTTAGCCCAACTCATAACCCTCTTTTGACTTTACCGTTTGACGCGAGTGCCAACATTGGTGATGAAGTGCCCCTTACTAAGTGAGGTCTAGAGAAGTCATTCGAGTTTTTTTTTTTTTTAGTCTTTTTTTTTTTCCGAGTCATTTCCCTACACAAAAATCTTACTTAGCTGGCAAAGGTCATCATCTAATTTTCTAAAGAAATCATGTAGCAAAATATCCATGAACTAATAATATATTACTCATATTACAAACTAATCCCTATTCTCATAGTCCATCTCAAGATTGCAAGAAAAAACTCAAGGCTTAGAGACTTGGTTGAGACATTTTTTTTTTCTATTTTAATCTTTGACTTGATAATATTCTCTAAGATGGGGAAAGCTCAAAATTAATGTCAATCCTCAACAATGCAAAAATCTCAAATAAAAAAATCTTTTCAATTGCATAAGGACAAGCATAACCAAAGAAATTATATCCTTCCCCCACACTTAAACCAAACATTGTCCTCAATGTTGCAAAAATGTAAAGAGGGAAAGGAACTAGTGTAACACACTTACCGGCCTCGCCCTTTCGGGTGGCGGGTAGTGTGGTCCTTCACTTTTATTTAATTTTAGCTTATTTTCCCAGGTTAATTCACATCACACATCAGAGTTCAAACAGCAGAGCACGCACACGCACCGGTTTGGACAAAAATATACTGATAAAAATACGAAAGGACAAATTCTTCCCTGGAGGGATCAAAATATACAGTCATCCTGCCCTGACAGGCCAAAATAATAATCTACAATCATCCAAAGAACCAAAATAAATTCCCAAAAGCAAAACATCGGAAACCACCAACGACTAGCCCCGCCGGAGCCTTACCTCTATCTCCCCGCTCCGCTCTGGATGAACTTCCCGATGGCTTAAAAAGGGGCCGGGATTCAAAATCGAATCCCAGAGTAACCGTTAATTTCATATAAAATGTATAACAATGTATGTAAGAAAAACCATAAATAAACAAATAAATACCACATAACATTCAGTATCAAGGCACACACCAAATCCGGAACTAGCAGTCCTAATAGCACACAAGACACTGAGGCAGGTGGTCCTAATAGCACACCCAGAGACCACTTGGGCACAAAGACACAAACAAAGCCCTTAATGCACACAAGATGTTCGGTTCCAAAGCGCTCGGAAATATATGATACCCAAATGTATGCAATTTCAAGGTAAAACATACATACAAGAGTCATACAAAGTATATGAGTATTAAGGTTACTACGATAGTCGACTACGGATAAAAATAACCTTCCCGTTGTAAAATATTTCAATTATCCCTAGAATAATAAAATGTAAATATAATCAAATTCCTTTCAATAAATATTTCTTTGATAATTTGAAAATAAGCCCAATTAATATGTCCATATTCACTAAATCCCTTTTCTTATTAAGGAATTTAATATGACCTTATATTCTCTAAATTTCCGCCCAACTCAAATTTCAAAATAGTGACTGATCTAAAAAAAATTCATAATTAAATCTAGAAAACTCTTTTTAGATTGATTCTAAAGCTCAAATGACCCTTAATACGTCCACTTTAATCCTGTAAATTTTCAGGGCAATTGGACATCATACACTATCCCAAACATTCGTTGTAAACACACCGCCCACACAGGATTTTCAGGCGCTTCTTAGGTTCTTTGTACAATTTAATCCTAGAGCTTTCAAAATTTCTCTTGAATCTCTTTGCTACACAATTTTCGTTTTAAATACATTGGGATCATCTAAATAGACAAACCCCTTTTTCTCTTTACGTACCATTCGGTCGTGACATGCTAGGCGTCCGAAGAACAAAACTGGTTTTTTTTAAAAGCTTCCAGCTTCATAAGGCTACGATGGTCCAAGCAATTAGGCCACATGCCTAGTCATGGTTTGATTTACAACCAAGATTGCTTTATTTTTTTCCAAGATTTCGAAAATAAGCTCCGTAACAGCCACGCCAGGCTCAGGCCTTCGCATAACAGGCCAGGCTCTTCTTTTTTAATGGTTCCTTCCACTTCATAAATTTACAAAGTGATGAGATTTACAACCAAGATTGCATCATTTTTTTTCAAGATGATATAATCAATATTCATCAAACAACCCAAACATCACATCAATGATATAATCTATTCATCAAACTCATCACTTACCTATTCCAAGATAGTTTCTTGCTTGGCACCCTTCTTCTTCGAACGTCCTCTCTTTCTAGATTGATGATTGGAACTTGCTCTCTCTCTCCTCTTATTCTAGGCCTCCTCTTTCCTCTTGAATGACTGGTGTTACGGAGTGTTAGAGAGGTTTGGGAGGCTTAATATTAGTATTAGCTAAATTGGAAAGTCATTTGGTGTCCACCTCCGCAAATAATATTATTTAATTGCTTCATTTTTATCTCATGGCTTGAAACCTTATTCCTTCCCCTTTTCGAATCTGATGAGCGAATAAAAAGTAGATGGCTTTCATCTCTTTCTTATCCCAAATGAATAATTATTTTAATTCCGCCTCCCTTAATAAAATTATATTTTAAGGGCTTCTTATTTATCTCTTGGTCAAGAATCCTTCTCCCTTTATTTATTCTGCTAGTTGGCCCGAGTGAGATAAATAATAAATGGGTTAATGGACATTAAGCATTTAAGTTCGGTGGAGCATAAAAGATATCATAAGACATCCATTTTTACACCTAATTACCATTGTACCGGTGGGTGTAAATTCAATGATCTTGGTTGACCGAAATGAATGGGCTGAAATGGGGATTAATGTATCTTAGAGAAAAGATATCGGTTGGAGCCTAAAAGAATGAAGAAATTTCAATTTAACCTCATAGCTTTTCCTAATTACAATTGCAACCATTACTAGCAAATCTTCATCACATGCATGGTTTCATGTGGTCATGAACTTCCCTTTCCTTTTTGGAGAAATAATAGCCCCATTTGAATTAATTAAGTGTTAGGCACAAGTGTCCCATTTTGTGCTAACATATGTCTCAAAATTTTCGGTTTTGACGAAATCAGGTATTTCGGGTAAAATTGACATTTTAGTCAAATTCCACCATTTCGTTTCTCCAAATGCACATACTTCATACATGAAATTTTTAGAGAAAATTGAGGATATTACAACTAGTACTCCCCTGGTTTGGGCCTCTAACTCTGATGTGGAGTGCTTTCCCTGGTACCATCCATGATATTTCAAATTGTAAAGGGGAAGAGAGTGCTCAAGCAAGACCTTGCAGCAAAAAGAGAAGTGATCTTCTTCAAACCTGAGTAAAACTGAAAGAAAGAAAAAAGAAAATAATAATAAAACATGCAAGCAAAACCCTTGGGTTGCCTCCCGAAGCGCTAAATTTATAGTCTTCAGCCAGACTTCTCAAAACAAACCACTAATCATAAGTATCAAACACCTCAATTACCTTGTCTTCATTCCTTTTCAAGTAACAAGGTTTCAAACATAAAAATTGATCATTCCAGCTAGTTACTTGTACTTCCTTAATCATAGACAATCTTGGATTACAAGCAATCACTGAATTCAAATGAAGCGCAATATGCATATCCTTGAAAATAAATATAGGCATTTCCAAGAATTTAGAGCATCCAATAAAATCAACCTGACTCTCATCAGTAAGAGTCAACACTTCAAGAGGAGGGTCATGAACAACAACAATTGGGACACCTACATCAATTGGATCACCCACATCACAATCCTTAGGCTCCACAGCCGGAACCTCTTCTAAACATCCAATATGCTCATCTAAATCAATGTCAAGCTCACAATCACTTTCTATATTATCCATAGTCTCCTGAAATTCCATACCTTCAACTTCCTCACAATAATCATTATCGGCATAAGAAGTAGTCATCAGGTTTAAGGAATTATCTTGCACCATAGTCTCAAGGGTTGAAAAAAATTTGACTCGCATATACCTTCATATTTTGAACACTTGAGTCAATGCTTTGGACACTTACCCCAATATCTTGGACACTTGATTCAATGCTAGCGAGAATCTCCCTTTGCTCTCTACTAGATTTCTCTAATGCTTCCCCACACTCTTCAACTAATCTTTCCAAATTAGATTTTTCCCTGTACTCAATGGTGTGTTCTTCAACATACGGATAAGAGTAACAAGGAGGGGTATTTTTATAAGAACAATAGACATGTAGATCCCTAAAATTTTGTTGCTCAAAACCTTCACTAGGACAAAATGAGTTATCAAAACAAGTTTGGTTCCTAGTGAAATCATCTCTCACAAAATGACTAGTTGCACTATATGGACAATATTCATATAGATGATTCCCTCCACAATAAACACAAGACATGCAAACATATTGAGAAGAATCAACATATGGAATACAACCATCATTTATGCTCCTTTTATATTGCCTAGATTCATTCAAAGAATTTAACATAGCAATCAATCCATCTTGTATAGAAGACAAAGAATTCATCTCCTTTTCATTATTAAGACCAGTTGGTTGCCAATTGAAATCCATTTTTTAATTTTTTTAAAATAAAATAAAATATTTACGAACTCAAACTTAAACTACTAATGCTCAATCAATTCCAACCAAGACAGTTGTGGCACACAAGTCCCCGGCAACGGCGCCAAAAACTTGATAGGGAAAAACTTTAAAGCCTATAAACTTCGCAAGTATACGGGCCGTATCAAGTAATAAAGTGATAAGAAAAGTATCGTTCCCACGAGACTTAGTATCACAACTTTAGTTAAACATTAATTTCACAATTTCGTTTAAGTTGAGAAAACCAAATTTAATTTAATTTAGAGAAAAGAAATTAAAACTAAAATTAAAACAAACTAACCACACACTAATGAACGAGCAACTTAGAGTCACTAATCCCCTATTTGATTCTTAGATTTTATTTCCACCAAATTAACTTTGACTTAACTTAATCAGCTAATCTAGAGTATTAATGTTCATAAGTGCCTGTCGGTCCACTTATACACCTACCTCAAATAATTATGCAATGTCTCACAAATTAATTAAGGTGCAATTCAAATCGGGCTCACTCTAATTTGACTATACGGAGCTTTTAGGTATATGTCTATCCTAGACGCAAATTAGATTAAAACCTAACTTCACGTTAAATTTAAACCTAATTCCACATTATTTATTCCCAAGGTCAATTTAGGATTCCCTCTTTCAAGTCCAACCCTAAATCCCCATAACATGCTCAATGGTGGCCACTCACTAAGCAATAGCAATAAACACAAGATTAAATAAATTGGAATAAAATTAAGCAAAACCAATCTGTGGGAATAATCTCTAAAACCCAAACAAGTTCATAGGTTCTCTAGATTGCAACACCAACTAGCCACACATGACTTTATTCAAATCCATAACAAAAACGAAACTCAGGTTCAAAGAATAAAGAGAGAGAGAGGAAAGAAAATTTCTCCGTGGCCTCCACAGTCCTTTCG
Source organism: Acacia acuminata (assembly GCA_019022655.1). Lineage (NCBI taxonomy): Eukaryota > Viridiplantae > Streptophyta > Magnoliopsida > Fabales > Fabaceae > Acacia > Acacia acuminata. Next base: position 738,490 of record JAFJYI010000300.1, on the reverse strand, counting down.
TCTTTCCGTGGATATGATGAAGAGAACTGAAACGTTCAGCCTCTGCTCCTCTGCTTCTTCGTTCCTTCTCGTTCTGCGTCTCCCCGATCTTTTTTCCTTTCTTGTCTCTGCCTCCCTATTTATAATTTAGGTCTTGGGTCACTAATTTTCCTTTTCTTATTAAAAAGATATCTCATATCTTGTAATCAACTCCACCGAGATCACACAATTGATTTTCTTTCTATTTTTCTTTCGTGAGACTCTTGAATTTGGTGATTGCATATCCTCTTAATTGCTCTTTCTACTTCTTTCCAAATCAGCTAATATTCCCTGCAAAATATAATAGGAAATAAGTAGATTTTATATCAAAATATCTTTTTATCCTATAATGATGGAAAAGTCAATAAAAGATAATTAAATAGGTATATAATATCAATAATTCCAATCAATGCTCATAAAATATACACCTATTTAATCATAAAATATGGAGAAGGAGGAATATTTCCACCGCCTCGGAGGCCGGGCCCGCAGCTGTGGAATTGGTTGGCGTCGGGCACGGTAATAAGATGGAGGTCCATCCCGAGTTGGGAAACAATGGTGCGGGGTGGAACTCGCCCGGGTGGGCTCGACCCATGTTTCGGAGGGAAGGCTATAATATATTATATATTTAAAATTAAAAGATAAAATATAGTTATTCATATATATATATATATATAATAAAATTATCAACACGCACAAACATATATATAATTAAGGGCATTCATCTTTCTCAACAAATACATCTTGTATTTTTTTCTTTATAGGGAGGACACTAGTTACTATTTCAACAAATAGTTTGTTACTAATTTGAATCCAATGTTATACATTACTGTCAATTGACCATGAAAACTGAAATAATTAAAAAGAGTGTTAACAAATCTTGTAAAGTGTTACGGACCTGAATAAGTCTCATACTCAATGTAAGGCTCATCGGGGAATATATTGCATATCAGAATCTACCTATAATAAAAGGGAATCCTATCTCATCTACAATTCAGGTATATCTAAATCTATGGCTGATAGTTACGATATCAGGGCCTCGGATCACAGGGCCCAAGTGATTCAACCTAAGGTAAACTCTATAAATACAGAGGTCAAACTCTAAGGTACATAGGTTCTAATCTTTGAACTATTTACATACAGTCACACAAAGCACACACCCTACCCCCTTGGCTAAACGCCTGTGTGTGACTCGAACTACATGGACTTTGATCCCTCGATAGGGTACGTAGGCCCTAGGCATTGTTCCTAGGTCAATTCCGATCGAACAATATCAAACAGGCTAGTCCATTAGAGCTAGCCAAATCTGTGTTCTACACCAGAACATAAAGTGTTTTAGATATCTTTTATTCATAAACTTAATTGAAATAAAACATTTACTTTCTTTGCAATCCATATCAACGTGATATTTTATTACTGTCTCGTTAAATTAAAATAATTTGTATCTCATCGTGCCTTAGTTACATTTCAATCCTTTTAATTTGAATATTAAGTAATAAAACATTGTCCTCGTATTTTCCTTCGAAAATTCAAAGAGCTAGACTCCTATATTAAAATTAAGAAATTAAATTTCCCAGAAAATTATATATTGTAACAACAGTCCCTTAGAAATATCCAAAGCCATCAGTCAATGGCTGTAACCTTCCCGACAATTTAATTATTTTCACAGAAAGACTTCTGAAAACATACCGAGTATACGCGGTCTTCTTCTTCCTTGTCCCTTCTCTTACGTCTGTGCATACAAATCCCATTATATAAAGCCACTCTTCGTCCCCTCAATTTCTCATCCCAAGCATATTATATCAAAATCTCTCTTTCTTGTAAACTAAACTCTCTTCCACCCTCTACTTAACTAAACATGGATGCAACTAAGTTACCGCGTACCCTAGAGGTGACAGTCATATCTGGCGAGAGTCTCTGTATTGCCCAGACTCCGGTGACGGAGAATGTGTACGTGGTGGTTCGGACGGAGTCGTTGAAGTGTTGGAGCACCAAACCGGCGAAGCAGGAAGTGGGGACCTTAAGCAGTTTATGGAACGAGAAGTTGATGGTGGAGGTGCCACTGCACGCACAGTCTATTACGTTCGAAGTTCAGTGCAAGACGCCGAGAGGCACGGTTCGATCTATAGGGTTGGCGAGAATAGGGATTTGGGATGTGATTCCAAAGGAAGACAAGTGTTTGGAGATGCTAAGTTACAGGCTGAGGAATTGGGAAGGAAGGAGAAGTGGGATCATCAATTTCTCAGTCAAAGTGGCCAACGACAAGGACGAACAAGGTACAGAGAAGGAATTAAAAGACTCGAAGATGATGATGAATTCTGGAGATTTGAAGGCAGAGATAATTGGAGTTCATCATCACGACATGAATGCTAATACTCATAACGACAATAATGGATATGTGATGGGGATTCCTGTTAATTGGTGGAACTACGTTGGCGTTCGTGTTTGATCTTTGATGGTTAATTATATTAATCATTCTTTTTTGTTGTTGTTTATGTTATGATTATATACAAGGTAAGCTCCTCTTGAGTGCAGTGAGAGTTTATAGTTTAAACATATATAGTGTGATTTCGATTAATATAAATATATAATACTTGTATCATTTATAACAAAACAGTGCTATTCAAGCTACCTTTAGTATTTTTGATCGATCTTGTGCGGAGACACTGTCTGAACCAATCTAGGAAATAGATTTTTATACAGGAATAAAAATAGAGCATGCCTGCGGAATTTAGTCTTGTAGGTTTTGGTTTCATTAGTTAATATCCAATTCTCCTTTCTTTTCTTGTACGGTTTCAACTGGTGTATGTGTATTAATAAGAGATATGAATTTTTGATTCCTTGCAAGTTTCTAATTCCTTGCTGAAAATAGGTATTAAGATATCTAGATTTAAGTGCAAGTAGTATGTTAATATGTAATTCTGAACTGGTTTGTTTGCTGAGCATTTATAAGAAAAATTTGAAAATTCATAGTCAACTCTTCTAACCTTCTGCAGTTGTATTGTCTGCATATTGGACATCTAAGTGTACATAAATGACAATATTTGACAACGACTACAAAGATGCATCATGATAGATCATATCCACGTTTAAGTATGGGATGTAGTGAACTTTAAATGATGAAGTAGCAGGGTAATATGAATTTGTGATAATAATTGAATTGAATGAAAGCAAAAACAAATTTTGTGAACAGAATAGGAGTCTGTTTCTGTGATTGTTTGAATTTAGTGGATTGAGTTTGTTCCACTTGAGTTCAGTATTGCATATACTACCTTTTCCACTTGAGTTCAGTATTAATTGCGCCTTCAAATTTTTTCCTACACCATCTCTTTGGATTTCCCCTGCTTGTGAAAATCTTTTCAAGTGTTGATGGCTTAAATCAATTAACTGCCTTTTCCAATTATTTTTTATTATTATTGTTTTTTAAAATCGCCACTGCACTGTGCACTGGACTCCAATATAATTCTCCAAATTCCAAATAAGCGACTTCGACCTCAGTCTTCTGTAAGTTCCGTCATATGTTCCCTATCTAGCTACTTGCTTTTTATTTTTATTTTTTGTCAAGGCAGTTAATAGTGTAGGACTAGCGATGAGTATAAATCTCATATTTCATTAGAAATAATGTCCCTAGACTATCAAGAGTTGGGAAATCAAGTAAGAGGAAGTAGAGTTATTGAATACGAGAGGCCCAAACTATAACATCATATGTTTTTAGATTACTAAGAAGTTTAGGCAAATTAATTTCCAAGTCTAAGTTGTTAAACCATATCAAGCATCCAAATTCCAAAGGAAGGGGTGTAAATAATCAAGCATTGTAACTTCAACATGGTTGAATTTAAATTCATGAAAGACCAAAAATGAAGTCAATAGAAGAATTTTCCTTCAACGTTAACGATAAGTAATTGTCAGATATTTAGATTTTCTTGCAAATTTCTGATGAATTTCATATAGAGCTGTATAGTCTTCCCTCATTCGCATTAAGGCTCCCACAAGTAATAATGTGTCAAACAATGAACCGATTGACTGTGTATATATTTAAAATTAAAAGATAAAGGATAGTTATTCATATATATATATATATATATAAACTATCAACATGCACAAACATATATATAATTAAGGGCTTTCATCTTTCTCAACAAATACGTCTTGCATTATTATCATTATTATTTTATAGGGGTAAGACTAGTTACTATCTCAATGAATAGTATTTTAGCTGTCAATTGACATTACTGTCAATTGACCTTGAAAAGAAATAATTAAAAAGAGTGTTAACAAATCTTGTAAAGTGTTTTAGATATCTCTTATTCATTAACTTAATTGAAATAAAACATTTACTTTCTTTGCAATCCATATCAACATGATATTTTATTACTGGCTCGTTAAATTAGACTCTCCCACTATAGCTAGGTGCGCGACGCGGGTCAGATCCCGACTAATCGGGTGAAACCCCGGTGAACCGGGTGGACAACCAAAATAATAATAATAATAATTTTTATCTCATTGTGGCTTAGTTACATTTCAATCCTTTTGATTTGAATATTAAGTAATAGTGTCCTCGTATTTTCCTTCGAAAATTCAACGAGACTCCTATACATAAAATTAAGAAATTAAATTTCCCAGAAAATTTATATATTGTAACAACAATCCCTTAGAAATATCCAAGGTCATCAGTCAATGGCTGTAACCTTCCCGACAATTTAATTATTTTCACAGAAAGACTTCTAAAAAGAAACCGAGTTACGGTCTTCTCATGATCATCAATTACGGTCCAACAACCCCAAAATAACTCGGCGTATTCTTTGCTTCTTCTTCTTCTTCCTAGCTTGTCCCTTCTCTTACGTCTGTGCATACAAATCCCATTATATAAACCCACCCTTCGTCCCTTCTATTTCATCCCAAGCATATTATATCAACTCTCTTTCTTGTATACTAAATCTCTCTTCCACCCTCTACTAACTAAACATGGATGCAATTAAGACACCGCGTACCCTAGAGGTGACAGTCATATCTGGTGAGAGTCTCTGTATTGACCAGACTCCGGTGACGGAGAATGTGTACGTGGTGGTTCGGACGGAGTCGTTGAAGTGTTGGAGCACCAAACCGGCGAAGCAGGAAGTGGGGACCTTAAGCAGTTTGTGGAACGAGAAGTTGATGGTGGAGGTGCCACTGCACGCACAGTCTATTACGTTCGAAGTTCAGTGCAAGACGCCGAGAGGCACGGTTCGATCTATAGGGTTGGCGAGAATAGGGATTTGGGATGTGATTCCAAAGGAAGACAAGTGTTTGGAGATGCTAAGTTACAGGCTGAGGAATTGGGAAGGAAGGAGAAGTGGGATCATCAATTTCTCAGTCAAAGTGGCCAACGACAAGGACGAACAAGGTACAGAGAAGGAATTAAAAGACTCGAAGATGATGATGAATTCTGGAGATTTGAAGGCAGAGATAATTGGAGTTCATCATCACGACATGAATGCTAATACTCATAACGACAATAATGGATATGTGATGGGGATTCCTGTTAATTGGTGGAACTACGTTGGCGTTCGTGTTTGATCTTTGATGGTTAATTATATTAATCATTCTTTTTTGTTGTTGTTTATGTTATGATTATATACAAGGTAAGCTCCTCTTGAGTGCAGTGAGAGTTTATAGTTTAAACATATATAGTGTGATTTCGATTAACATAAATATATAATACTTGTATCATTTATAACAAAACAGTGCTATTCAAGCTACCTTTAGTATTTTTGATCGATCTTGTGGCAGACACTGTCTGAACCAATCTAGGAAATAGATTTTTATACAGGAAGAAAATTAAATAGATCATGCCTGCGGAATTCAGTCTTGTAGATTTTGGTTTCATTAGTTAATCTCCAATTCTCCTTCCTTTTCTTGTACGGTTTCAACTGGTGTTTGTGTACTAATTAAGAGATATGAGTTTTTGATTTGTCCACCCCACCTGTGCAGTTACAGAAGATTTTGGATTATGTTTCTTTTTGGTTATTTGTTTTTCTGAACTGTTATTTTGTTGCTTTTTGGCCTTCATGTTTACCTTTTTTTTAGTTTTTGTTCGTCAAGTTTTAAACTACATGTTTTAATCTTTCTAGGAACAAAATGATATAGGTTTTTATTGAGTTATAGGCACCAATATTTTAAGGAAAAGAAATTTGAGAGACCAAAACCTATGGTTTGAAATTTGAAGGAATAAAACCAGTTAAATTTGAGAGACTAGAGATTATTTGTTAACCCTTTATTTCATTTAACTTTTTGCGAAAATGGCATTAAGGTTTCATTTAAGGAAAATAACATCAGAAAAGTCTCATAACTTGTCAATAACAAATGAAAGAACAATTATTGACAAGTAAATGAGCTATTATTGACAAGTTATAAGACTTTGCTGATATTATTTTGTTTAATTGAGACCTTGGTTTTATTTTTCCACAATTTTACCATATAAGATCAAATTTCATCTGTTAGTTTGTAATCTCTGAGAACAAGCCAAAATTTCATTTCGATTACGTTCAAGTGAGAATGTGTGGGAAGATGATCATTGCCAGGCGAAAAATTGTCGTACTGTATATTCATCTAAATTCACATTGTTCATGGGCACCAATTCGAGATTCATGAGACAAGGCTATTGATTTAACTGACAACCACAGGACTTTGTTGCGTTCGACACGTGATTAAAGCCCGACAAGCCGTTATAGGAGCATGTTCTATTGATTCAGCTGCACCATCTCTTTTTCACTTTTGATTAAATATACGCCACGCAAACATGTAAGACTTAAACTCAATCTCATCTAAATGTGGCAGGTGGACACTTCTAATCCGAGATGACCAATAGCTGACGTGCTCATTGGTCAGGTAGTTTTTTTTTTTCTTGACAAAATTGAGGTGTGGTAGACATCGGTATCTCACTATGCCTAGGGCACTCATCCAGGTTTTATAAAGATACTTACAGATCGTTCACTAACAAAGTCCTCATATCGCCCAGCGGATATCAAACCTTCTTCCTTTTTTGGATGAAGGCCGACGATGTCATAGCCAATTGTAATTAAACATGTCTTTATTATCATAAAAAAAATTAAAAATAGTTTTAATAAATTCAAGATAGGGATAAGGGTCTTAAATGTCATAGAAGTTTTCACTCTGGAGCATTGATAAGACGTAAGTTTTTTTTGTCTCTTATTTGCCTTGGAAGTATTAAAATCGTAGCAAAAATGCCCCTATAGTGACGGAGTTGCCACGTGGAACGTTAAATGAACACTTGGGGTCTGATGGAAGGCCACGTAGGATTGAAATTGGACATTTGGTTGACACATCATCTCCTGCTCTCACACGTTTTGTTTTTTTGTTTTAGTTCTTCCAATTTCACTGGCCCCAACCACCCCATATCTTTTCTCCGATGAAACTCACAAACCGCCTAACTAATCCTTTATCCTCCTCTTCAATCCCGCCGCCATTGCTACCGCTGGCAGAAGCTTCACCGGAACCCTCGCCGCCACTACTACTACTTTCACCCACAAATTCTGAAACATCCGACCCGTTATTTCCCGGGCTCGGAAACTCAGGCTGCTTCATCTCTGCCGATTGCTTATTCGAATCCTTCTTATTCCTTTTATCCTTCCGATTATTCTTCCCATTTTTACTTTTCGCGCCAACCAATCCTCGAAAGCATCGATAATCTTGTGTATAAGCCGGCGATTTGGAGAGGAGTCCCACCCGATCCAAAGAACTCATATAGCACCTAAAACATGGCTACAAGTAAACAGAGGAGGATGATTGCCGCTGCCGTCTAGAGCCACAGAAATTAGGGCATACCGACGAAGGCAATTTTAGGAGGATAAATCGATCTTTCTTGCTTCACCAATCAAATCACGGATCAGATGGCCTGTTGAGTGTGTTTTCTCACCTCAAACTTAAATCTTCATCGTTCATATTTAAAAAAAAAAAAAAAAAAAAAAAAAAAAAAAAAAAAAAAAAAAATCATCGTTCACAAGAATCTCAATCCGAGTCTTGATTTTTCTTCGGTCAATCTCTCAATTGGGATCTTTATTTTTTTTCTTCCGGTCAATCCCGTTCGTGCCTTGGGTAACGTCGCGGTGGAGCATCCCGGATCTTGATTTCCAGCTTGTCGTCGCCAATGTTGGTGCCGCTATCAAGGTTCTTTTGCATCGCAATTTCCGACAGTATTGAGGAACACAATCCTCAGAAATTTTGCTCAAATCGACGTCCCTACCAGTCTGATTGATTCATATTGGTTCTTGCCGCTACCAAGATATTCGCTTGCCAGATTGGCTTTGATCGGAGCTCGTAATTTTCCTATATCTCATTGTCTTCCTTGTTTTTCATCATGGGAGAAGAGGGTTTAAAGCATATTGACTTCCAACTATCCAATTTCAATCATACGTGGCCTTCCATCAGACGCCAAGTGTTCATTTAACGTTCCACGTGTCAACTCTGTCACGGTAGGGGCATTTTTGCTACGATTTTAATACTTCCAAGGCAAATAAGAGACAAAAAAAAAAACTTCCGTCTTACTAGTGCTCCAGAGTGAAAACTTCCCTGGCATTTAAGACCCTTATCCCTTCAAATATTTACAAAATAAGTATATTGCACAAAATCTGAACAAAAAATGCTTTATTTACAAAACTTATATTAGTTAAAACTGATTGTTTACAGCTTGCAAAAATGGTGTTCATATACTGACATTGAATTAAATTGATCGATGTGATTGAGATGTTGATATTAATCATAATTATTATAATTTTAAATTCCGTTTTTCAAGATCAGCTTAAGATCTTGAATGACTCCAAAAATTGACAAAGTTAAGTTCACGGCCCAAATTCATCACAAGAGTGTGATTCGTCACGATGTGATAAAAAAAAAAAGTGTTGAATCAATCACACTAGTTATTATTTATAAAAAGGATTTGGAGGGAGTAATATATATAGAAGAAATTAATATTGATATAAAATTATAAAGTTCATATCAAACTCCGTGTGGTAGTGCATCTTTATTTTTTTAAAAAAATGTTCGATTATTTAAAAATGATTACCAGTTGTAGAGAATAAATCACGGGCTGATGTATAAAGAACAGGGTTTTAAAACCTGACCGGAAACTGGCGAATCGATCAAGTAAATTAGTCTAGTCCAAATATCAACCCGGTTTGTTTGTTTTTTTTTTCTTTAGAATATTATATTAAAAACCCTAAAATCTTTAATTTCTTACCAACCTTATATTAGGTCCAATTTAACTCCGGTCTAATCTACTAATCTTTCGTTTCATCCCCAGCGGATTTAATCACCAGTGAGTTTAAGAACGTATATAAAGAATGCCATTTGTTAATCTGTAGGACTAGGCCGTGGATGGTTTTTTCCCCATCTTGGGCCTACAATTTGCGGCTTATCCTTTATCGATAAGTACGAAGTCTGTCTTTAGTTATCAAGATAATGCCGACGCTTCTACGGTTCATACCGTCCCCCACTTTTATATATAAATGACGAAGATTGTCAAACTCCGATGCAAACTCGAATTTGTTTATAAGAATTTTACTAGATGAATTGTGGCCCTTTTGGAAACCCTCGTTTGGATGATATCATGTACAGAAGCAGCGATGATGAGCAAGATACTATAGGAGGCATGTGTTTCGTTGGGGCATAACTCCTTATGAACATGTCTTTGCTGATGGATTTAAAGCAAAGCGTGAAGATAACACCCATGGGACCACTTTCTTCAATTTGTATGACTATGTACATAATGCTTCTGGTAGGCCTCTTTTGAGTCCCACATTGATATATTTAGTTTGCACTGAATCAAAGGCACTCTCTCTGGTCCATGATATAAGACATATTTGGAGAGTTGATATTAATTCTAAATATAATATATATTTTTTATATTTGTTAATCTTTTCTTAATTTATCTTTATTAGTGTTCTCTTAACAATAATCAAAGAGAAAGAGAATGAGGAAAGTAAGAAAAATGGTTAGGATGTTTTAGAAAAATACATATTATATTAACTAACTTAATACATATTAATCTAATCTAATTAATCTAATTAGGTAAATATGTTTTGTATTTAGGATTAGAAAGAGTACATAAAAAGATGAGGGATCTCGTATCAATTGGGTTAAGTTATTTTGATACAAAGGCAACCTTAACCTATATAATGACTATGTCCATAATGCTGCATGGAGGCCTCTTGAGTCAACTCGGCCTGCAACTCATGCCTTCATTGGCACAACACTTGATAGTGGATGGCATCCAAGTCCAAAGAACCTCAAAGAGGGACAATCCATGCGTGTGTATCGTTACGAGATCAATGCTCTTTTTGTCTCGATGGATTGATTTGATTTTGATTTCAATGGCTCCCATTTCCCACTCCCGGTATGAGAAAAAGTATTTTAAACCAGAAGCTGCCAATGGACATGCTTGTGAGTGTGAGTACTAGTTCTTAGAAGAACGCAGCAAACTCAATTACGTTGGAGGTGCAGTCCAAGACGTCCATGGGTACTGTTCAAAGCATTGGGGAGGCCAAAGTGGCAATGCCGGAGTTTCCGCTGGAAAATGATACGCAATTCCTCAGTTACATGTTGCGAGGCAAAGTGGGATTATCAATTTCTGTGTTAGGGAAAAATTTATATATCCGATCCGCCCACAAATGAGAATGACAAATATAGGGAGATTCCTCATCTTCTCGCTCGTCTGGCATGGAATTTTATTTTTAAGTATATTTTTAGGATTAATTTTCCTTTGCAATTTTTTTTTTTTTTTTTTTTTTTTTTTTTTTGCTTAAATAGCTTAATTTCTCATGAAATTCATTGCACTTAATAGAATTAAGTTCGAATTTCTTGCTGATGTGTGATGAATCCCCGTTTTATCATATTTTTCAATAGTTTATTTAGGGATTTTATCATGTTATTTGACCAAAAATGCATTTATTATGATTAATTGTGACTAAAAGTGATTTTATGAATTAGTTGATAAAAGGGATAAAAATGTCATTATCTCCATGATTATCCAAATATATGGTATTACAATGGTTTGAATTTCATTTCAGGATATTTTGTTAAATTGATTAATTTTAAAAATTATAGTTCAGTTTTCAAGATATTTTTACTGTAGTCTCTAAATTGCAGAAATGACAGTTTGGTCGACTAATCCAAAAATCTGTGTTTTTCTCCTCTTGAAACAGATTTTGAGGGCTTATATTCTCTCATTTAAGGCAAGCCGACGCACACGCACATCCACCATCATCATCCTGCTTGGTAGAATGTTTCGTTGAGACTGAAATTTGTATTAGATTTTGCATTTTAATGATTTGGTAGAATACTTGTTAGCCTAATTGGCAGCCTTATTTTATCATTCATGTGTTTGATGTTCTTTATCGATTGGGCGGTTAAGTTGCTAGCAATGTTAATTAGGAGTTGAGAATATGCTTTTTGCAAATCGAATAGATGTCAAGTGCCATTGAAATTCTCTAGTAAACTAAGCTTAATCTAGGTGAGTTTAGGTAATTAGAGGCTTCTTTTTTTTTTTTTTTTTTTTTTTTTTTTTTCCTCAAAAGTTTCCTCAAAAGCACTGAGCACTTAATAGAGGAATTAAACTCAAATTAAGTTGGAACAAGGAAAGCTGGTGGATTATATTCACTCATTGAGGAAACTCATATTCACATTCCACCTCACTCCATTTCACTCATCAAACTTGGAAAAACCTATAAAATTAATGTGGCTTAACTTAATTGAGAATAGTTAATCCATTCCATCACAGTCTTTAGTTAATTTGTTAACTAATACTTAGTTAGATAGGGGCTAAATAATTGGCTCCTTAAAGAGATCAACCTAGGTTAGCATCACTATAATGCATAGTTAATTTAGTTATTTTTAAATAGCCCCCTGACATGGCTTGACAATGTGCTCCACCAATCAAAGAATACAGGAAAAACGAAATTTTATGATTGAGAAATACGATTACCGTTCAAAGAAAAATTATTCGCAAACGACTTTGTAATGGATATTATTAGTGGTCACACAAGTAAATTATGTTATTGCAAGGGATTTGATGTTTCTGTTGCAGAATCTTTTATGATGGTATAGTCAAGATCTGGTTAGTTAGAGTGGTCTTTGTTAAATAATCTTCACATCCTTAATATAAGAAAAACAAATTGATTTGATATAAAAAAATAAATATAAATATTCTAAAATAATTTATTAACTTCATTAATTTCTTTTAATTAAATCTTATATTAAGCACCGGATGTAGTATAAATTTAAACACTTCAATTTAAGAAGTCATGTTTTTGTTATGTATGCTTTAAGAACAACGTATCATAATTAGCCAAGCACGGAAGCATTAAGTTGCTATCGGAATACACACACACATGTGTGTGTATAGATATGTATATATCTATATGTATATATATATATATGTACACGTATGTGTGTATGTGTGTATATATATATATGTATATGTGTTTGTATATATATATGTATCATGATTTTTTTTTTTTTTTTTTTTTTTGGTCAAAAGATATATATAATGAATCACATATATGGAATAGCAGGTTTTCTTATACTTTACATATTTAAGTTGTTACTCCTCCTAAATTTCATTAGAACAACTCCATACGTAAGTGGATTTCAAGTAATTGACGTCTTTTATTGGCTCATGATCGATCACCCTCTTTTGACTTGATCTCTCTTTTCCCATGATGAAAACAATTTAAATGTTATCCCCACATAATCAGAGAGGCCTTGGCCTCCAAGTCGCCATCTTGTCGATTAAGGATATATATCATCACTCAATTTGATTATTAATATTAATAACTTGTAAGTACCAGTTCCTTTTTCTATATATTGGTGTGTATGTAAGAGAATCAAGCAGGATGAAACTAACAACCTGTATGACAACACAAATTTATACATACATACATACATATATACTCGATTAGCTCCACATATGTGCAGAAGCGAATTGCGTTAATATAATAGAATTAATAATTTAATTAACAAAGAAGACTAATGTATAATACTAAATTAAAAAAATGAGAAAAAGTATAGGTAGCTTCAAAACAGTTTCCTAAAGTTAATGAACAGAGTTTAAGCTGTGCGATTTCTGAATTATTTCCTCATAATTTTTAACTTACATATACAAAGTGGTTCAAAATTACGAGCTTTATTATTTATATTATAATAATTTCACCTGGCTTTATATTGTTCCTTCTATGTGTGCACTCAGCACTCGTATGGTGAATTGAACTCTATTACGCAGGAAAGGGCATTGAATATTCAGTTTGGGTCTTTAGTCAGATTACTAAGAAGTTAAGGCAAATTAATTTCCAAGTCTAAGTTGTTAAACCACATCAAGCGTCTAAAGGAAGGGGTGGTGTAAATAATCAAGCATTGTAACTTTGACGTATTTGAATTTAAATTTATGAAAGACCAAAAATGAAGTCAATAGAAGAATTTTCCTTCGACGTTAACTATAAGTAATTGTAAGATATATAGATTTTCTTGTAAATTTCTGATGAATTTCATTTAGAGCCATATAGTCTTCCCTCATTCGCGCAATCCCACAGGTAATAATGGGCTGTTTTACCAAAATAAGGTTTTTTTTAAAAAAAAATAAAATCAAGCAAAACTAACAAGTGGGATTAAAACCCAAACATGTTCATAGGTTCTCTAGAAAAACTAATTTGCAATCTAATAAAAGCGATAAAAATCCAGGTTCAAAGAATAAAGTTCTCCGTGCGTTGACCAAAAAATGAAGTCGCCATTAATTGCATTGTAAGGATTTTCTTGTAAATTTCTGATGACATTTAGAGCCATATAGTCTTCCCTCATTCGCGCAATCCCACAATGGCGTGAATTAAAAAAAAAAATGCGGATTAGTCACTAATTTGCAATCTAATGGGATAGTGACTTAATTGAATCTAATGCCAATTGTTAATTGATCGAATTAATGCACGTCAGCGTCAATTTTTTGACACCTAGCGTCAATTTTTTTTAAATATAATTTTATTTAAAATTATACATAATTATAAATAATTAATTAGAGAATAATTAATTAATTAATTAGTCAAAGAATAAGTTTATAGGATAGGCTTAATTAAAGAATAATTAATTAATTAATTAGTTAGAGAATAAACTTAGTTAGAGAATAAGCTTATAGGATAAATTTAGTTAGAGAATAATTAATTAATTAATCGTTAGAGAATTAATGAAGGGTAAATTCTCTAACTGATTAATTAATTAATTATTCTCTAACTAAGCGTATCCTATAAGCTTATTCTCTAACTGATTAATTAATTAATTATTCTCTAACTAAGCTTATTCTCTAACTGATTAATTAATTAATTATTCTCTAATTAATTATTTATAATTATGTATAATTATTATTTATAATTTTAAATAAAATTATATTTAAAAAAAAAAAAAAATTGATTGCCGTCAAAAATTGACATGCCCATGGTGGGCGGCAATTAAGTCACGCCCCAGTGCCCAGTGGCGTGCATTAATTCACGCCACTTTGCCAGTGGCGTACGTCCTCCCGACACAGTCAATGGCGTTGGTCAACGCACGCCATTGACTGCATTAAATTGCAAATTAGTTTTTACGAACTGCGCTAATCCGCAATTTTTTTTTTAAAAAAAAACCTTATTTTGGTATTTTAAAAAAAAAAAACCCAGTAGTAATGTGTCAAACAAATATATTTAAAATTACAAGATAAAATATAGTCTTTTGTGAATATATATATATATATATATAGATATATTATATAATTAAGAATTTTCATCTTTCTCAATAAATATGCTTCATTCCCGAGATTCGAACTTGTAGTTCCTCTTTAGAAAGGTGAGATTACTTACTATCTCAACTAACAGCTTGTTAATAATTCGAATCCAATTATATACATTATTGTCAATTGACCTTGATCAAAAGGAAATAATATAAAAGAGTGTTAACAAATCTTGTAAAGTGTTTTAGATATCTTTTATTCGTTAACTTAATTGACATAAAACATTTACTTTCTTTGCAATCCATATCAACACATGATATTATATTACTGGCTTGTTAAATTAAAATAAGGGTTAGTGTAAAATGCACATGTTTTTATCCTGGGGAGAATCCAACATCAAATACTTTTTTTAGGTGCAAAAGTGACTATATGGTTATAAATTATGTGCAAAAATATCATTTAACCGTTAAGTTTGACTTTTTTTACTGACTGGACGATGACATGACTTTCAAATTAAAGGTGCAAAACTATATATATAGTTTGGAAAAAAGAGCGTCCAACACCAAGTTCTTTTTTTAATTTAATAATTATATTTTAATTAAAATAAAATTTATTATTTTTTTAGGTATAATTCCTGAAAGGCCAAATTTTTAATTTCCATAATTTATTATTTTTTAAAATCCTTATTAAAATTTCTAAGTAATAATTAATAAATGAGTATTTATACATTTGATATTTGATATTATAAATACTATATTTAATTTAAAATAATTTTAATTTTTTGATCTAACAAATTGAACCAGAAATTATTTAAATAATTTTTCAATCAAAATAAGACAATATTATTTAGTTTTTATAGCATTAAGAAATATACAATATAAACATATCCACCTCTAAATAAATTATTTCTATTTATATGATGAATGAAAATAAATCAAGAAAAATGTTATAAACTTATAATTATAAAGTTGACTTTTTTAAAGTAAATGAATTATTTTTTTTTATAGAAATACATGAATTATTTCTTGAACAATTTTTTTCAAAAAATTAAAATTGTTTTTAAAGTAAATATATTGTTTATATATCAAATTTCAAATGTTATCCTTAAGACTTGTATAATTATAAAGTTGACTTTTTGAAAGTAAATGAATTATTTTTTTATAGAATACATGAATTATTTCTTGAACAATTTTTTTCAAAAAATTAAAATTGTTTTTAAAGTAAATATATTGTTTATAGTATCAAATTTCAAATGCATAAATACTCATTTATCAATTATTAATTAAAAAATATAATAAGGATTTAAAAAATAAAATAAATTATGGAAATAAAATTTTTACCATTTTTACACATTGAATAAATCCTCCTTCTCAAAAGGATAAATCAAAAGAAAAATGATTCTTCCTTCTTCTCCATTTAGCCTCATGGGAATTCTACCTAGAAGAATAATAATTTTCCTTTAATTGAAATAAAATTATTAAATTTAAAAAAAAAAAAAGCACTTGGTGTTAAGCGCTTTTTGGTCAAACTATAGGTATATTTTTGCACCTTTAAAAGCTACATCATCATCTAGTCAATAAAAAATGTCAAACTTAACGGTCAAAGTCAAATTCTACCATCAAAAGATATTTTTGAACCTAATTTGTAACCACGTAGTCACTTTTATACCTAAAAAAAAAAAAAACTTGGTATTGGGTACTTCAAGCACATGCACATATATCTCATCGTGGCTTAGTTACATTTCAATCCTTTTGATTTGAATATTAAGTAATAAACGAGTGTCCTCGTATTTTCCTTCGAAAATTCAACAAGACTCCTATATACAAAATAGTGTCCTCGTATTTTCCATCAGTCAATGGCTGTAACCTTCACGACAATTTAATTATTTTCACAGAAAGACTTCTAAAAACAAACCGAGTATACGCGGTCTTCTCATCATCAATAATAATGTCCAACAACCGCAAAATAACTCGGCGTATTCTTTGCTTCTTCTTCTTCCTTGTCCCTTCTCTTACGTCTGTGCATACAAATCCCATTATATAAAGCCAACCTTCGTCCCCTTCTATTTCATCCCAAGCATATGATATCAAAGTCTCTCTTTCTTGTATACTAGATCCCTCTTCCACCCTCTACTTAACTAAACATGGATGCAACTAAGAAACCGCGTACCCTAGAGGTGACAGTCATATCTGGTGAGAGTCTCTGTATTGACCAGACTCTGGCGACGGAGAATGTGTACGTGGTGGTTCGGACGGAGTCGTTGAAGTGTTGGAGCACCAAACCGGCGAAGCAGGAAGCGGAGAGCTTAAGCAGTTTATGGAACGAGAAGTTGATGGTGGAGGTGCCACTGCATGCGCAGTCTATTACGTTCGAAGTTCAGTGTAAGACGCCGAGAGGCATGGTTCGATCTATAGGGTTGGCGAGAATAGGGATTTGGGATGTGATTCCAAAGGAAGACAAGTGTTTGGAGATGCTAAGTTACAGGCTGAGGAATTGGGAAGGAAGGAGAAGTGGGATCATCAATTTCTCAGTCAAAGTGGCCAACAATAAGGAACAAGATACAGAGAAGGAATTAAAAGACTCGAAGATGATGGTGAATTCTGGAGATTTGAAGGCAGAGATAATTGGAGTTCATCATCAAGACATGAATGCTAATACTCATAATGACAATAATGGATATGTGATGGGGATTCCTGTTAATTGGTGGAACTACGTTGGCGTTCGTGTCTGATCTTTGATGGTTAATTATATTAATCATTCTTTTCTGGTGTTGTTTATGTTATGTTTATATACAAGGTAAGCTCCTCTTGAGTGCAGTGAGAGGTCATAGTTTAAACATATAGAGTGTCATTTCGATTAATATAATACTCGTATCATTCATAGCAAAACAATGTTGTTCGAGCTACCTTTAGTATTTTTTATCGATCTTCTGGGGAGACACTGGCTGAACCAATCTAGGAATTACTATTTTTATACAGGAATAAAAATAGATCATGCCTGCGGAATCTAGTCTTGTAGGTTTTGGTTTCATTGGTTAATCTTCAATTCTCCTTCTTTTTCTTGTACGGTTTCAACTGTATTAATTAAGAGATATGAGTTTTTGATTTGGCCACCTCCTGTGCAGTTACAGAAGATTTTGGATTATACTTCCTTTTTGTTATTTGTTTTTCTGAACTGTTATTTTGTTGCTTTTTATCTTCAAGTTTATCTATATTTTGATTCTTGTTTCTCAAGTTTTAAACCACAAGTTTCTGTCCCTCTGCTAGGAGCAAAATAATACAGGATTTTATTGAGTTATAGGGACCAATATTTAAATGAAAGAAAACTTGAAAGACCAAAATCCAAATGATATTAAATTTGAGGAACCAAAGATTATGATAACCCTCTATATAATTTAAATTTTTGGGAAAATGACATTAATGTCCCAATTTAAAAAAAACAATATCATAAAAGTCCAAAAACTTGTCAATGATAAGGGAAAGAGCAGTCATTAACAATTGAAGGAGCTATTATTGAAAAGTTATAAAAATTTATTGATATTATTTTCTTTAATTGGGACTTTGGTGTTATTTTTCCTAAATTTTTTTTATAGTGATTAGAAGATCTTGTTTCGTTTAATTTTTCTCCCTTTACATTTTTTTGGTTTTGGTTTATCACCATATTATATTTTATTATATGTTTTAATTTTTTCAATGACGAATATGATGATATTTTGTTTATTTGATTTGATTATTTAATTTCCTAGAATAAGTATATATTTAATTTTCATCCTTTCGCATTAAATTCATTTCAAAAAAATTTAATCTTCACCATCTCAAAAAATTATATGCTCCAAGCTATTATAATTATAATCTTCCTAATATCTAAATATTATTTTCCATATGATTAACAATTATCCTTCTATCATATCTATAATCTCTACCAATATAATGTCTGAAATATTATCAATTTATTTAAACTCAGAGTTAAGATAAGAAGTAAAATTTGAACAGAAAAGAAATTACAGTATATAATTATACCAGTAGTTTATAAATATCTTGAAGTGAACAAGAAAAATAAAAGTAGAAGATGAGATAACGGTAGAAGCCATATTAACCCAGCTTTTGTTTTGGTAGGAAAAGGGGAACTAAAATGAGTAATAACCAAATAAGTAGAACCAATTTCCATTTACAGTGTGTTTAGGAAGGTGTTGGAAGTTGGAAAAGCGCACTTAACGTGCTAAAAAGCCCAGTGGAGGAAAAGAAGCTCATTTGACTTTGAATGGGCTTATATGTAAAAAGCTCTTTTTGGAGAAACCCAAAATTGTAAATTCTAGAGTTAACTTATGACACTGCGGAGCCTCTTCTTGGCATGCGAACCTCAGCGCTCCTCTTCCTACCAACATGAACTGAGCCTCTTCCTGGCATACAAACCTGCATTCCAGTCTCAGAGAAGGCGTTGTGATGCTTCTTGATGGAGGTCTGACGGTAGTTTTTGGCGATGGCGAAGACGACGATATGTGATGGTTAAGACAGTGAAGTAGTGATTGTAGCTTCTTCCTACTCTGAAAGTGGTGGTTTGTGGCTGGTTTGGCTTTTTTTGGCCAAATGGGCCTTTGGAAGTGGAAGAAGAAGAAGACGGAGAAAAACGAAGAGTGAGAAGAAAGGAAAGACGTGATACAGGGAAAGAAAAAGGGAATAGTGAAAAGGAAGGAGAGAAGCCAGGAAAAGGGAGTGAAGAATAAAAGGATCACAAGGAGAGCAACAAATGAATCATGTATGATAGAATCAGATACCAATTTATTAAGGATATGTGATCTAATTAACAATATATTATTATTTAGTATCAACATGTAAAAATATATTTGTATGCTTTTTAATTTATATACAATTTTATTCATTAAATATATTCAATTAAAGACTTTATTGTTTTTTTAATTTTTTAATAATAATTTAACTTTTTTTATCAAATTTAAATTTAAAATTTTTATATTTTTTTCTCCTAGAAAAGTTGAATTTTATTACCAAAAAAATCAAGAATTATAATCACTAATAGCCGAAGCCAAATAAACTCTTAAAAAACCTAGAGTACAACATAACACACAACTACCATAAAGCACTAAAAACATACAGAACAAATACCATAAAGTACTAAAACAAACCATATTACGATCACAGTGAACTAGCTAATAAACTAATTAACCTATACCTTCCCTGTCTCGGTCTTCAGAAGAATTAATACACTTGCCTTTGGAAACCTCAGCATCCTGTAAAATGATGTTGCATAAAGGAGATGTAGGAATATCCAGCCAATCATGCTAGTGCATCTCCTTTACTGCATCTTCTGCTAATCTATCAACAACTTTATTCCCTATTCTAGATACTAGGGAAAATGAAACCCCATTCAATGAATCAGACAAAATTTTTATCTTTAATTATCGTAATATATATAACTAATATGTGTGTGTAGTATTCAATAGGGTTCATTGTCTTTTCAGTCATTTCCATCTCAATTGACTTTTTAAATAACAACCCAAACAAGAGCCTATTTGGAAAAAAGTCACTTTTGTCCATTGTTAATTCAAATACAAATTATATTTACAATCTAACTTTTATTCTATCTTATGTTTGTAAAAATTAGATTGAAATTAAGTCACTTCTGCTACCACTATTCCAAAAAGGTCTATAAATTGTGCCGCCTTCATTTTTATTTTTATTTTTATTTTTGAGTGGGCTGCCTTCAAATTTTTTTTTTTTGAGAAAATCTGTTGTCTTCACTTTAAATCACCATTCTTTGAGTGTTTGATAACTTCCAAAACCGTGTTTTAGAAGCCCTTTTCTAGCAAGTTGAAACAAAACTCCTCTCATATATTTATCTCATAAGTCATAAAAGCTACTACTTTCAGTCCTAATATTGACTTTTTTACTTAATCATATCATATGTTATGTATTCTTAGATTATATATTAGTTTATTAGTCAAACTAATTAGTTTGAAGAAAAAAATACTTTAAAATAATTTAATTAGCTTCCTTAATTTTTTCAAAAAAATCAATTTGATCTTATAATTAGAACTGGAGGGAGTATTATCAAAAAGCTAACCCAAACCACATTCGCGCTCACACTCTTTAGAAAAGTCGAATGAAATCTGAAGCAAAAGTGCATAATTCCCCGATACCCTAATTCATTCTAAAGCCAAGAGTTTGAGAGATCGAGGGAAAGTGAGAAAAATCTTCCCCTCCTCTTGGCTTTGTGACGCTTTTGTTGTATTTTGATGTTAGTCATGACTCATGACTAATGAATGATGATTAATATTAATATATTTTTTATTGTCAATTAAATTGTAATATTTGAATATGGCCGGTCTGACCCTGACTTGACCCATGAACCATGCTGAGACGGGTTCATTGCTTAGGTCATTTTTTGTTTGTTGCTTCCACTCCATCTCAAAGCTATCTTGTTTCCCACCCGGGCCGGGCCCATCGGCCGGCCGTTTAAGCATGGGCCGGGTTTGAAAAATGGGCGGATATTTGAAATGAGCCCTGGAGGGCCGGCCACGATTGCCTCGGGCTAGGTTGTTTTTTTTTTTGTTTTTCCTTTTTAAATTTATTAATTTATATATTGCTTTTTATGTTTTATATGAGTTATTTGTGAACATGGTTTGCTTTTGATTATGAATTAGTGACTCTTTTATTTATTGGATGATTCGTGTTGTAATTTACTAATTATATTTTTAAAAAAAGTGGAGGAAAAATAGTTAAAATTTGGAATAGTAATTTCCGAGGCCCTGGTGCTCTCGGGCTAGACTTTGAAAAACATGTGTTTTTCTTACTCAAAACTCCATCTCCCTTCTATCCCACGATTCCCATCTAGTATGTCTGTCTAGCTAGGGGTAAGCAAATCAAGACCGAATCTGAACCAAAGGTGATTCGATTTCTATCTATTTGGTTTTTTTTTTTTTTTTTGTAAATAGGCTTATTTTGGTTTTTGGATTTCAGTGCAGTTTTTGTAAAATTAATTCGGTTTTAATTGAATAACTGAGATTTAACAAAAATATTTTATGTGTCGGTGGATTTCTTTTCTTTTTTTCTTTTTCCAAAGTTTGACCCACGCCAATGACGTCCCAGACGACGAACCCATCTGGAGGCCCAACACCCCAATCCAAGCTAACTCCCTTACTTAATCACTACTCCTCACTTTTCAGTCTCATTTCAACTTTTCGGACATGGCTTTTCTCCTTTGCTGCTTAGCATCCGCTGCCCTCTTTTGCTTAAAATAGTGCCATTTTGGCTCAAAACATTGAGTTGGTGCTTTTTTAAAAAAAATATATATATTTCAGGGTACTGGTACTAAAAAGATACTTTAGGATACTGATCAATACTAAAAAATACTTCATGATTTTGAAAAATTATTTTAGGATCCTGAAAAAGTATTTCATGGTATTGATTAATATTAAAAAGATACTTCGGGATATACTTGAATGGTACAAAAAAAATACCACATGATCTTAAAAAATTATTTTAGGATATTGAAAAAATATTACAAAATTGATTTTTAATATCACTACCGAAATGTTTTTTAAGATCCTAAAATAATTTTTTAAGATCATGAGGTATTTTTTAGTATCGGTTAGTATCTTGAGGTATTTTTTAGAATTAGTTTATTCCTTAAAATATTTTTTCAAGATCTTAAAGTACTTTTTCAATATCAATTAGTAGCTTTTTTCTTTTTTGTATTTTTTTTTACCATTTATTGCTCTAAAAAATTCTTTTTTTTTTAGGAAAAAAAGGCACCAAAGCTCTGTGTTTTACGCCAGAACAGACGGGCAGCGGACGCTAAGCAGACCATCTCGCGCACTCGCAATCTCACAGTCTCACATCGCCTCCTCCCTTCACAACGCCTTCTCTCACACCCTCACAGTCACAGATTCGATCTCAGCGTCGTCTCTCACATGGGTCGTCAGTGTCATCTCTCACTTTTGGTTTTATGCAATTTTTGACTGTGTCGTCTCTCACAGATCCTTCACTTCCCAGATTCTGCACTTGCCATATCCGTTCTCCGCGTCGCCTCTCACTTGGGTGAGTTGTTTCTCGTATTTTCATTGTTTCTGTTAGGAAATCAAAATAATTAGCCGTATATCTAAAGTAATCTCCAACACCTAACGCACTCAGCCTCATCTTCTACACCTAACGCACTAAGCAAAAGCTCCATTATCTTCCAATAGTTTAGTTAACCTCTTTATGTATATATATGTCTATAGTCAGCTGGTGTAAGATGCAAGTTACAATCAATTCAGTTCAATACATTTAGATTGTTCCTTCACATGGTATCAGAGCCATTGTGATTATTTTCGTTCTTGCCTTCTGTGTAGTTGCATTCTGCAGAATCAGTTTGCAACAATGAGAAAAGGAGTTCAGTCTATAATAGAGAGAGAGAGAGAGAGAGAAAATTCAAATTCTGTTTCCATCCTCTTCTCGGAACACGCGCCCCTCCACCGTGCTCCTCATCTCTTGATCGGCGAACGCCCAAAGTTTGGTGGCCATCCGACATCTACACAGCGGCACATGTCTTACACGCGCTCTACTGGCAGCGGCTCTGTGGTGGCCCGTGACGACGCGTGACAGAGATTTTTCACCAGCGACTTCCTGTTTTAGCCTCCCCTCCTCATTTACGGCGACTTCCAATAGGTTTTGTGGTCTGGGCTCATCATTTTCTGATTTGTGAGGTTGATTTGGCTTATTTCCTTTTGAAATTGGAGTGTGTGTTTTTTGTGCATTTGGCCTTTGCTAGTAAGCAATTTTGGACAACTATTTGTCATTTGGGATCCTTGTGTGGTCTGTTTGTACGCTACTTATTAGTCCATGGCTGACTCTAAGACATCTAATATGCTCCATATGTTTGCTAAAATTACAGATGCAAAATTAAATTGGACCAATTATAATGATTGGAATAAAACCGTTCGGGTTTACCTCTTGGGAGTTGAAAAGGAAGCCCACCTGACTCAGGATCCTCCTTCTGGTGATAATGAGAAAAGTATGGCTTGGGCTCGAGCAGATGCTCGTCTCTTCTTTCAGATTCGCAATTCTATTGAACCTCGAATTTTATCTCTTGTTAGCCATTGCAACACAGTCAAAGATATCATGAGCTATCTGGAATTTATGTTCTCTGGCAAAAGGAACTTTACTCGTATTCATGAAGTATGTAAAGGCTTCTATCACTCTCAGCAGCAGGGTCAACCTTTGAAGGATTTCTTCTTGGATTTTAAACGATCGTATGAAGAGATGAAGGTACTTATGTTCCCACAGGCAGATCTCCAGACCCGTATCAAGAATATGGAATTTCAAGCTATCATTAGTTTTCTTGAAGCTCTTGATCCATCTTATGACACCATCCGAACACAAATTTTGTCTAGTCAAGAGCTTCCATCTCTTGAAGATGTATTCTCTCGGTACTTCATGTTGATAGTCTAATCCGTCCGTCGGTTGATTCCAATCCTAGTGTGTTGGCTGAGCGTAGTCCCTATGACAACATGAATTTTGGATCTAAACAAATCACGCCTATTCCATCCCCTAGTAGTGTTATATGCTATTATTTTAAGGAACCTGGGCATGTCAAGAAAAACTGTCGAAAATTACACGCTAAACAGCAACATGATCAACAGCATGGATTTGCTCATATTGCTCAGACACCCGATCAGCCTGAGTCTGGTTCATCCTCTGCAGGGGCACTTTCTACAAGTACTCTGCCTTCTGGCATTGCTACTACTTGCACGAAGTGGACTATTGATTCTGGTGCCACCGACCACATGACAGGTAACCATCAGTTATTTTCCTCGTATGCCCCTAACCCGTCTTCCATATTTGTTGCCAATGATTCCCCGGTCCGTGTCCTTGGTTCAGGAACTGTTTTACCAACACCATCCATTTCCCTCTCTTCCGTCCTTAATGTCCCTTATCTCACATTTAATCTTTTATCTCCTAGTAAACTGACTCGTCATTTAAATTGTTGTATCTCACTTTACTTGACCATTGCTTAATTCAGGATCTTTCGACGAAGTGGATTATTGGTAGAGACTACGAATCCGATGGACATTACATCCTTGATGATCGGTTTCGCGTTTTGTTGCTTGTACTAGTGGGTCATCTCCCTTTGAAGTTCATTGTCGTCTAGGTCATGTGTCTCTATCTTCCCTAAAACGGATATACCCTCAGTTTTCGTCTTTGTCTTCCTTGGATTGTGAGTTGTGTCGATTTGCCAAACAACATCGTGTTCATTTGGCTTGAGTCAATAAGCAGGCTCGTCCCCCTTTGAGTTAGTACACTCTGATGTTTGGGGTCCTTGTTCAGTTTTGTCTTAGACTGGTTATCGATACTTTGTCACTTTTGTTGATGATTTTTACCATACCACTTCGCTTTACTTATTGAAACAACGTTCTGAACTGTTTTCTCATTTCCGTAATTTTTGTGCTGAGATTCAAACTCAGTTTCATACTCCCATAAAAATTCTTTGGAGTGATAATGCAAAAGAATATTTGTCTACCCCATTCATAGAATACATGCATAGTCATGGGATTATTCACCAATCCTCATGTGTTGATACACCTGCTCAAAATGGTGTTGCTGAAAGAAAAAATCGCCATCTCTTAGAAACTGCCCGAGCTCTTATCTTTCATTCCTGTGTACCCAAATTGTTTTGGGCTAATGTTGTATCTACTGCTTGTTTTCTCATTAATCCCATGCCTTCGGCTGTTCTTGATGGTGAAATCCCCTATTCTGTTTTATTTCCCACCACAAAATTGTTTCCTGTTGATCCAAAAATCTTTGGATATGTCTGTTTTGTTCGGGATGTTCGTCCAAGTATTGATAAACTCGATCCCAAATCCTTGAAGTGTGTCTTCCTTGGTTATTCTCGAGTTCAAAAAGGCTATCGATGTTACTCACCTTATCTCCGTCACTATCTTGTGTCCACAAATATGAAATTTCATGAGTCTTCTCCCTTCTTCAAGTCATCGGTCTTATCTTAGTCTCCCTTTGTCATTAATGAGTCTGATGACCTTCTGGCTTATCATGTCCCTATCTCACCAGTCCAATCTGTAGTTCCGGACTCTGCTATCATCGAGGATGTTGCTGTTATCACTGATTCTCCTTTGCCAGTCCCTGCTTCACCAATAGATTTTGTGCCTGTCTCCCGAGCTTCTGATCTAGAATTTCCCGATCCTACCATTCCCATTCCTGATCTTCCTGTCCCTGACCCCACTATTGCCTCTTCTGATGACCTACCTATTACACTCCGAAAAGGTACCCATCCTCATTGTCCTCCCCAAAGATATGCTGACTGTACCTACCCTATCTCTTCTTTTGTGTCTTACCAGCGTTTGTCCCCTGTTTCCTCTTCTCTTATCGCCACCCTTGAGTCCCCGACTACTCTTCACCAAGCATTAAATCACCTTGGGTGGCGTGCCGCGATGGAAGATGAAACGATGGCTCTTGAAAAAGCTTGTACCTGGACTCTTGTTGATCTTCCTTATGGAAAGAAGGCCATCGGATGTAAATAGGTATTTGTTGTTAAAACAAAAGCCGATGGTTCCTTGGAACGGTTGAAAGCTCGGCTTGTTGCCAAAGGGTATGCTCAAACGTATGGGATTGATTATTCTGAGACCTTCTCCCCTGTGGCCAAGCTCACATCTGTTCATCTCCTTGTTTCTCTAGCTGCCACCTATAATTGGGATTTGCATCAGTTGGACGTTAAGAATGCCTTTTTGAATGGAGATCTTGATGAGGAAGTTTATATGGAGCAACCTCCTGGGTTTGTTGCTCAGGGGGAGTATAAGAAAGTATGTTATCTCCAAAAGTCATTGTATGGTCTGAAGCAAAGTCCTCGTGCTTGGTTTGACAAGTTTTGTGGTGTGGTCAAGAAGTTTGGATTAAACCAGAGTAAGTGTGTTCACTCTGTGTTCTACCAACAATCGAATGCAGGCATGATTCTTCTAGTAGTATATGTTGATGACATTGTGATCACTGGAAGTAATGTCTCTGGAATCTCAGAACTTAAAGGTTTCCTTAAATCCCACTTCCAGACAAAAGACTTGGGTCCATTGAAGTACTTTCTGGGTATTGAGGTGTTAAAAGGTAAGAAGGAGGGAATCCTTTTAACACAGAGGAAGTATGTTCTTGATCTGTTAAAAGAGACTGGAAAACTTGGCGCTTCACCAAGTAGCATTCCCATGATTTCGAATCCGTTCCTGGATCTTACTAAGAGCATGTATGATGAACTCCCTGATGACTTGAAGAAGAGGGTTGATCTAGAGAAACTAAAGCCATTTGAATCTCCTGAAAGATATAGAAGACTCATTGGGAAAATGAATTATTTGACAGTTACTCGACCTGATATAGCCTTCTCGGTCAGTGTGCTTAGTCAATTCATGGCAGCTCCAACAGTGGCACAATAGGAAGCCTTAGAGCATATCTTACATTACATGAAAGGTTCTCCAGGTCGCGGCATTTTATATAAAAATTATGGGCACACTAAAGTTGAGTGCTTTTGTGATGCCAATCATGCAGGGTCTAAAGCCACAAGACGGTCCACTACGGGTTACTATGTGTTTGTTGGTGGAAACTTGATATCTTGGAGAAGCAAGAAGTAGGGAGTTGTGCCAAAATCAAGTGCAGAAGCTGAGTACAGAGCTATGTCGCAATCAACACAAGAAATTGTCGCGAGCAAAATCATTGGGTTGCTTCCCAATAAGCGCTTAGTTTATAGTCTTCAGCCAGACTCCTCAAAACAAGCCACTAATCATAAGTATCAAACACCTCAATTACCTTGTCTTCATTCCTTTTTAATCAACAAGGTTTCAAACACAAAAATTGATCATTCCAGTTAATTACTCGTACTTCCTTAATCATAGACAATCTTGGATTACAAGCAATTACTGAATTCAAATGAAGCACAACATGCATATCCTTGAAAATAAACATAGGCACTTTCAAGAATTTAGAGTATCCAATAAAATCAACTTGACTCTCATCAGTAAGAGTCAACAATTCAATAGAAGAGTCATGAACAACAACAATTGGGACATCCTTATCAATTTGATCACCAAAATCACAATCCTCAGGCTTCATAACTGAAACCTCTTCTAGACATCCACTATTCTCATCTGAATCAATTTCAAGCTCGCAATCACTTTCTACATTATCCACAGTCTCATGCAATTCCTTACCTTCAACTTCCTTAGAATAATCATTATTAGCATAAGAAGTGGTCATCGGGTTTAAAGAATTATCTTGCACCATAGTCTCAAGGGTAGAAAGAATTTGACTCACACTTACCCCAATATTTTGGAGACTTGACTCCATACTAGTGGCAAACTCCTTTCTCTCTCTATTAGCTCTCTCTAAGGATTCCCTATATTCCACACACAATCTTTCTAAATTAGATTTTTCCTTATACTCAATGATGTGTTCTTCAACATATGGATAAGAGTAACGATGAGGGGTATTTTCATGAGAACAATAGACATATGGATCCTCAAACTTTTGTTGCTCAAAACTTTCACTAGGACAAAATGAATGATCAAAATGAGCTTGGTTCCTAGCAAAATCATCCCCCACAAAATGACTAGTTGTAATATACGGACAATGCTCAAATAAATGATTCTCTCCACAATAAATACAAGACATGCCAACATATTGAGAAGAATCAACATATGGAATACAACCATCATTTATGCTCCTTTTACGTTGCCTACGTTCATTCAAAGAATTTAAAATAGCAATCAATCCATCTTGTATAGAAGACGAAGAATTCATCTCCTTCTCAATATTAAGACTAGTTGGTTGCCAATTGAAATCCATTTTTTTTTAATTTTTTCTAAAAAAATTAAAATAAAATATTTACAAACTCAAACTCAAACTACTAATGCTCAATCAATTTCAACCAAGACAATTGTGGCACACAAGTCCCGAAGAACGGCGTCAAAAACTTGATAGGGCAAAATGTTATAGCCTAAAAAACTCCGCAAGTGCATGGGCCGTATCAAGTAATAAAGAGTAAGTAAAATATCGTTCCCACGAGGACTTAGTACCCACAACTTCAGTTAAGCATTAATCTCACAATTTCGTTTAAGTTGAGCAAATCAGATTGAATTTAATTAATAAATGAAATCAAAATTGAAATTAAAATAATAAAAACTACCACACTAATCGAACGAGCAACCTAGAGTCACTAATCCTTTATTTGTTTCCTAGATTTTATCCCCACTAAATTAATTTTGACTTAACCTAATCAGCTAATCTAGAGTATTAATGTCTATAAATGCCTTCCGGTCCATTTATATACCTACCTTAATTAATTTTGTAATATCTCACACAACTAAATAAGATACGTTTTAAATCGGTCTCACTCTAATTTGATTATGTGGAGCTTCTAGGTATATTCCTATCCTAGACGCAAATTAGATTAAAACCTAATTACTCATTAAATTTAAACCTAATTCCACATTATTTAATCCCAAGGTCAATTTAGGATTCCCTCTTCCAAGTTCAACCCTAAATCCCCAAAACATGCTCAATAGTGATCAATTACTAAGCAATAGCAAATAAAACAAGAATAAATAAACTGAATTAAAATTAATAAAAAATGATCCGCGGGAATAGTCTCAAACAAGTTCATAGATCCCCTAGGTTGAAAAGAAAATCTAGCCACACATGGCTAAAATCAAATTCATAACAAAGACTTCAGGTTTAAAGAATAAAAAGAGCTGGGAAAGAAAGCTTCTCCGTCGTCTCCACAGTCCTCTCGTCCTTCTGTTGAGATGATGGAGATAACCCAAACACTACTCCTCCTCTCGCCGCTGCTCGTGCGTCATCCGGTGTGCGTCCCTGCTAAAACTCCTCGTCCGAATGAATTGATCTCCTCCATATTTCGCTGCATATATTGCTTTAGTTGTGCGTTTTGGGCCGTTGGGCAGATCTATCCAATCGGAATATCGATCTCTTTTCTTTTTCCTTATTCATCTAATATATTATCCAATATCCAAGCTACGTGCTATGATCTTGCCACTCCTTTAATTGATTGTTGTGGGACCTTCATTCCACCTACTTCTTTTTCTTTGCACAGGTACATTTGCCAATTTAATATCATATAATATAATAATTTATTATATTATATCTTTTTCAATTTAATTTATTGCTTGCTTTTCTTGTATTTTCTCCTCTCTTAAATCACATAATATCTCCTACACAAATAAATAGGATATCAATAGATTTTCTCGTTATAATATTCTTTTATCCTATATTTAATTAAAAGATAAATAAATATATAAAAGATAATTGAATAAGTATAAAATATTAATAAATTCAATCCAATACATATCGAATCTATACTTATTTAATTATAAAATATATACTTATCAAACTCCCCCACACTTAAACATTTGCTTGTCCCCAAGCGAAAGAAAGAGAATTCATTATTTGAAAAGAACATTGCTCATGAAATCTCTAAAACGAGGAAAGCAATAAACCACCACACTTAGATCATATCATCAAATCGACTTAAGTTAATGTCTTATAAGAATAGATCACTAAGCCAATAATCTTAGACAGTTGTAACAATCTTTTAACATCCCATGATCAAAAGATCGCACGAATAAGTTCAACAATAAGACTAGTAAACGAATATTACGCTACTCAATTTCTCCGAAAAAATTCAAATTCCCCCACTGAACCAAGATTTTCATTTAATTTAATAAGGATCCTCGGGTAGGAAATAACTCAATTTTTTCTTTTCTTTTTTTTTCTTGAGCCGTTGTAGGTCCCCTTTTGACGCGACCACGCACATGGGTGATGCAACACCGGTTACTCGCTTACTCCAACGAGGCACGTCAAGAGGCTTTTAGCCTAACTCATAACCCTCTTTGACTTTACCGTTTGACGCGAGTGTCAACATTGATGATGAAGTGCCCCCGGTTACTAAGTTAGGTCTAGAGAAGTCATTGGAGTTGTGTGCATGTGTGTGTGTGATTTTCTTTTCCATTTTTTTTTACACACTACCTGAGTCATTTCCCCAAAACAACAGTTTTACTTAGCTGGTAAAGGTCATCATCTAATTTTCTAAAGAAATCATGTAACAAAATATTCATAAACTAATAATCTATTGATCATATTACAAACTAATCTCTATTCTCATAGTCAATCTTAAGATTGAAAAAAAAATGCAAGACTTTAGAGGCTTAATTAGAACATTTTTTTCTATTTTAATTTTTGACTTGATAATATTCTCTAAGATGGGGAAAGCTCAAAATTAAGGTCAATCCTAAACAATGCAAAAATCTCAAATAAAGAAAATCTTTTCAATTGTATAAAGACAAGCATAACCAAAGAAATTATATCCCTCCCCCACACTTAAATCAAACATTGTCCTCAATGTTGCAAAAATCAATAAAGAGGGAAAGGAACTAGTACTCCCCTGGTTTAAGTCTCTAACTCTGATGTCGGGTTCTTCCTTTAGTACCATCCATGATGTTTCGAATTTTGAGAGATAAAAGAGTGCACAAGCAAGACTTTGAAACCACAAGAGGAGGGATTATCTTCAAACCTAAATAAAACTGAAAGATAAAAAAAAGAAAACAAAAAAAGGAAAAACAAAATAATAATAATAATAATAAAAAAGGATGCGAGCAAAATCATACGATTGCTTTCACCGTGTGGTATTTCCATGTCTCTTCTTTGCTTATATAGGCCAAACTTGCTTATTTGATGAAGTACCCTAATTCTTATTCAAGAATATTCTATGCTTTTGTTCTAGGTGATTTGTCGTAGGTGATTGTTTTTACCTGTAAACAAGGGTGTGAAAAGGCCAGGCCGCGATTAAGCCTGACTAGGCTAAAAGGCCACTTTCAAGGCTTGTTTTGCTTAATAGGCCAATCCTAGGCCTAATAAAAGGTTTTGTAGGTCTGTTATAAGTGTAAAATTATAATTTCTTCATCTATTCTCTAGGATGTGACACTTAGAGCCCGTGTTTGGGACTCTCCAAAACCTAGGTTTTGTCAAAGTTTTGCCAAACACCTCAATTTTTCTCCAAAATCATTTTCCACCCAAAACCTAAGTTTTGGGCTCAAAATCTAGATTTTGCCGATCCAATTTTTTTCACTTTTCACTTTTTAAAACTCATTTTGCATAATTGTGGGGCCCACCATGATTGGACTATACCAAAAGACCCTCTATTATACCTCTTCTCTTCCTACACATTCTTGCTCCATATCTCCAGATCCTTCTTCTTCTTCTTTTTTTCTTTGCCCCGAGATCCTTCTTTGTTTTTTGTTTTTTGCCCAGAGATCCTTTTTTTTTTTAAACACTTCTAGTGAAATTTCATTACTTTGGAAACACAGCTATTACGACCAATCTAATGACATTGCATACAAGAAGCGGAGACAAAATATTTTTAATATAATCCATAAATTCCGAGTTTGCTTAATGAGATCAAATAACTATTTTTTAAAACATAACACTATTAAAATACAACCTTACCCTTTATATTCAACTATACCAAAAAAATTTTATGTTACAAATATTTTTTCTATACAATTTATTAATACATATATGTTTGATCTAATTTTTATCATGTTACGTAATTTACTAATGGTAGAAATTTATTTTTCTAATAATTTTATGTAATTTTTGGTATTTATTATTGAATATAATGTTTATAATATTTAAAATATCATTTTATCCTTTAAATGCAATGATACAAAAAGCTAATGTCTTTTTTGGTAAATTTGATTCCCCAAAAGCTATTCTGATAAAAACATCCAAACACTATCATTTTTTTCCAAAATCATTCTCCAAAACCTAAGTTTTACCTCGTAAATAGTGAAAATCATTTTTCAAAAGCAACTCCCAAACGGGCCCTTATACCTGTGTCCCATTTTTGACCTCTTATTTCCTGACCCCACACCCAACAAGCAATTGAAAAGCTTGTTTGAACAAACCCTAAACATCGGAGTTGGCTTATGTCCTATGCAGCAATTCATCTGCTACTACCAAACGGTGTAGTTTTGGTGCTAATCACACTCATTGGTCCTTTTCTTTTTTTAAAAAAAAAAAAATCAAGCATTGGCGGGTAATAAAAAGTTAGTTCGGGATATGTGACATCCCAAAATTTGGAATTAGAGAACTAAAAATATGATATTGGATTAATTATGGAAGATTGGCCTTAATTATTTTAAGGATTAATATTTAGAATTTAAGACATATTTTCCCATAAATTAAGAACAAATTGTAAGGGATAGTTTTTGGCCTAAATATTTTGGAGACAATATTTGATGGCCTAAAGAAATTATTTGAGGAAGAAGAATCCTTAGATGAAATTAAGGACTAATTTCTATCACCTAACTAATGTTTGCAATTAAATTGGGAAATGACTATATTGCAAACAAAAGCCTTGTAGGGAATTATATGGGATTATTTTGTGAGTGGGCCCCACAACTCTCCCTCTTTTTCTATACATGTGGAACACGTCTCCATCCATTTTTATTTGCTTCATCCACTGCATGATAGAACAACACTTTCTTTTCCCTCTTCCAAAATGACACCACGTATACACCTAATACTCCCTCCATCCATTAATTCTTTCGGCCCATATTTACGAAACCAATTCAGCCCACCTTCCATCACTTAACCATTATATTTCTTGGGCATAAACCGAACCCATTTCACACTCCCAATTATTCTCATTTTTTTCTTCTTCTCATCCAGCGGGTTCATTACACACACACTTTAATATCCAATTAATTCCCTCTTTTGTGTTTTATATCCTCCGGTCATAGCGAATCACTCTCCTTTCCCACTATTTCTTTCGCCACCTCATCCCTCCTTCATTGTTCTTTCGACAGCTCACCCCCTGCACCATCATTTATTTCTGCCAATACCCATTCCTCCTCTCATTTTAATCGCTTGTTTGGAACACAACACGAAAGCTGAGAGTCCGAGTGTGTAGGCGAGAATTGGAGACAGGATAGACCGAGGGCGAGAGAGGGAGGAAGACTGAGAGGAAGACGGACTGTCACGGTGGTGTCCGAGAGAAGTGACAGTGAGAGGCGAGAAACCGGGGTTGAGAACGAAGGAAGACAGAGGGAGAGTCGAGAAAGGAGAAGAACCGATTATTGCATGCAAGGGTGGATTTTGGTTAAGGTGAGTTTTTGAGCCTCTTTTTTAGCTTATGTGATTTCTGCAAGTTGGGAATGAAGGGATCAAATGAAATCAAAGTTAGGAAAGATAATCACCGATTAGAGTAAATATAAGTGAAAAAGAACTTAACACTGCATGCATGTTCAATTGTCATTATGCCTGAACTTAGACACCCTGTTTTGCTGGGTTTGACTTCAGTTTATCTGAGGAAAAGATAAGAGGAAATACATATATGATTTATAGTCGTAGTTGAAGCTTGTAAGTTTGAGGTTAAAGCTGAAAACATGAAAGTGAGATACATGTGTATCTTTATGTATTCCTGACTCTATAGTTGGAGGTTCTTGACCAATGTCTTGAATAGAAAAGGGTAAATGAAGATAAAAATTCCAAGTAAATGGATAATATGTCATGCTCTGTGAGTTTTCTTTTGCTCTCAAGAGAAGTTTGCTTGTGTCCTTTCGTGCAAATCTAAGAGAGATTTTCAAATGTTAAAGTAGGGAAGTTTTAATAATGCTATTTGGTTGTATATGTGTCTAGTATGTTAAGGTTAAGAAGCTCTAAACTGAAGGGAAACGTGTTGTTTCATGGTATTGGAGCATCAAGATTTAATAGTGACAGCAAAAGAAGTCAAAACGTTGAGATGTTATTCCAATTTTCTGGAAATTTAATTTTGCACTCTGAACACTAATTTTTGAGTTAGGTAAAGACATGGAAATTGACCTCTTTAGACCACGAAATTTTGTGAACATATAAGACTCTCGGTAAGGTTTAAAATAAGCTTTGGATCACCTAAAACGGAGGTCTATAACTCCAGTTATGATTTATAGAAGTTGAGCCAAAAATCTAAAAATTTCTGGTATGCTTCTGGAGTCAGGGGTATGACGTGGCATTTCGTACTGACTAAACAAAATCATTAAAATTTGAAATTTTGCACTTAAATACTAGACACATAGAGGTTTAATTTGATAGGTAATTCGTCGAATTCTGATAAGTATTGAAAGAGTTATGGTTTCTCAAACTTTGGTCAGAAAATCTGAAGAATTTCTGGACATTGTTTATTTTTGGAATTTTGGGAATTTTTCTCAGCCATAAATTAACTTGGTGACTTTAATTTATGAAAATAGACTTATCAAGGTTTAAGTAAAAATTGGAATCACTCCATTTGGAGTTATATCGGTTGAGTTATGAATTTTCCAAATTCTCAGAAAAGAAGTCTGAATTTTTGATAAGTTTTTAAAAAGTCACATAAGTTGTTAATTGTGTTAAACCTTTAAAGTAAAGGTTTCTTTGGTTAAAATAAAAGGTTAAATGGCTGAGATGATAATTATCCATAGTGAATAGTATCTAATTCAATAAGTCCCAATAAGTATACATCCCTAGTCATAAAGATATTAAAAGACAAGTATTTTTGGGATGGGTCTAGAGGAGTTGAATTTATAATTGTGTTTGGATTGGTTAATGACCCATCACTATATAAATGTTAATTATAGGACCTAAGAATCGCCCGTGCCTGAAGGACAAGCGTAGTGATAAGAATCTGGTGGAAGGGGTTTTGTCGGTAAGACCAACAGGTAGTAACTCTAATCTCACATTCCTTGCATAGCTATATATGTTTATGTATGCCATATTTGTATGTCCCTTTGTATGAGGCCAAGACCACTCGTGGCTCGATTGAGCGGAAGGGCCGACCATGGGGCCAACTTCCCTAAGTGGTTAGGCGGGGCCTAGTGCATTCATTGAATTGGTATTGAATTGCCAAAACGAATTTTCCTTGCGCCAAGGTATTTGAAAGTATTTGAATCAACACTTGTATTACAAGCTGCATTATACTTTGTATGTAATACTTGTTGTTTGAATTTGAATTTGAACTTGAACTTGAATTTGAATTTGAATGCTTTATATGCTGTGTGGACTACTTTATTTGATGAATTTACATGTATTGCATATGCTAGAATTTGAGATTAACTCCGTTACTCGATTCATTAATTTGAATCTCGAGCCTTCCATAAATCCAGAAATGGACCGACTAGTAGGCAAGGAGGAAGAGGCAGGGCGTAGATATTGATTGGTTTTGAGAAGAAGGTGGAGTGGATAATGCAGATTGAAACATATAGTTTCACTTTTGTATATGAATAATTTTATTTCCTTATGACTTAGCTATTATGTTGAGGAAGCCGTATGTGACAATTGGGATGTATATATTTAATTAGATACACATGATCACGTAGAAGTAGCAAGATAAAATATATGCTGCTAACGATTGCTGCAAGGAAGGGCATGTTTAT
Organism: Acacia acuminata; assembly: GCA_019022655.1. Lineage (NCBI taxonomy): Eukaryota > Viridiplantae > Streptophyta > Magnoliopsida > Fabales > Fabaceae > Acacia > Acacia acuminata. The sequence continues at coordinate 702,287 of JAFJYI010000300.1, read as the reverse complement.
AACAAGCCCAAATTATGATGAATGTTTTGGTAGAGCTATAGATTAAATGGAGAAATAAGGAAATACTCTGATTGAACTTTAAGTATGATGTAATTTTAATGAAAGATTGAACCACTGTTAAAATGTTTCCAAATGTTTTAGAAAAGCCAATTTGAACTTTAATATTATTTTGAACTCTCTTTATAAAAAGGGCTTTTATTTTCAACAAACCTAACTCAGTGGTTTAAATTTTTATTAAATAAGTACATCGTAATTCATAATAGGTGAAGATGTCACTGCTCTAGGCTCGAACGGTGGGGTGTTATAGGATACTATACTGAAAAAATCCATCATGATCTTAAAAATTATTTTAGAATCTTAAAAAATATTTCAGGGTATAGGATACTTCGATACTGACGGTAACTTAAAAAATTATTTTTGGATCTTGAAAAAATAATTCAAGATCTTGATCACTACTAAAAATATATTTTAAGATATTTTTTGGATCTTAAAATAATTTTTTAAGATCATGAATTATTTTTTAATCAGATCCCGAAATATCCTTTTAATACTAGTCTGATCCAAATATTTTTTAACATTTTAAAATAATTTTTCAAGATCATAAAATTTTTTTTTAAATACGATTCGATTAAATATCCCTAATTATCTTTTTACTACCAGTGTGCTTGAGTTTTTTAAAAAAAAAAATTAAAAAGGACCATGTGTGTGATTAGCGCCAAAACCATTTGGTAGTGACAAATGGCTGCATAGGACGTAAGCCAACTCCCCTCGTTCGTAGCTCGGGTACGATCTCGTAAGTCTGCATAGACTTGCAGCTTCAAGGACTGGAAACTCTTTTTTTTTTTATCAAAAAAAAAAAAAAAAAAAAAAAAAACTCCCTAAACATCAGTGCATCTTTCGGCCGCTCAGCTCGTCTCTCGTTCTCGACACTCCTCTCATTCTCTGGTTCTCAAGCTCAGCTCAGTGCCTGCCCTCAAATCTCAGCTCGTCTTCCGGCAATCGTCGCTCCTCTGTCTCCGACGCTCAACTCAGCTCATCTCTGGATCTCGACACTCTTCTGTCCTAAATCGAAATCCTCTCATTTTCTGGTTCTCAATCCCAGCTCAGTGCGTGACGTCAAATCTCAATCACGCAAGCCGACGGCAACTTGTCCGGGATCTGATTGAGAAAGCCGAGTCCGTCGTCTACCCTCTCCTCAATCATACAAGCCGAGTCCCAATCTCTCAATCACTCAAGCACTGCTTTTGTTAGAATGTTGCGAATGTTTGATTATCACTAATAAAATTTGTGCGTATAACTTTTGTTCCAATTTCTGAATTCTGTAATGATTCTTTCCACAGGAGCAAATGCGACAATCAGAGGGTGATTGATTCGCACGCTTAGATGGAGCCACGGGTTGCTTCGGATCCCTGTCTCACAAAGGTCGGAGAAGTGGCGTCAAACGTGGAAGATTTTCCGCATTCACTTGATGAACTTCTTGCTGCTGTAGATAAGGTGAGTTTGTTCTTTCCGATTTGTGTGATGAATGATTCTAAAGTTGGGGCTATTCTTTGTTGGGTTTACATAGTATTGCAATTTTTTTCTCTCGGATGTCGAGAATGTGAATTTAAATATCTGAAACTGAAACTGGACTCCATGGCTTGTCTACTTGTCTTTCGGTTTTTATTATTTCCGTCTAAAAAATTATATTTGTTGCGCTTATAGTTGATCTAATTTCTAATGCTGCATTCATAATTGCCTGGTTGCCCCTATGAGCCAAAGATGAATTTTTTTCCTCTTAATTTTTGCATATTTATCATATCTTTATTGCTGGGCATTTTGTTGTTCTATTATATGCCATTGGCATCAATTCTCCAACATGGCAGCTTTATATTCGCATCTCTTTACGTCATGGATGATTATTCACCTTCTGTGTTTGTCCCATATTGATTTTAAGGCAGGTAGTGGCACTAAGACATTTTTTGTCACTTTTGATGTTCTATTAGTTTTGATTCAGATAAACTGAAGTATATCAAACTGCTTGACTTAATTATCTTAGTGAAACAACTTCATGGTACTTATATACTGCTCTCTAACCCATAAGATTCTTCCGTATAAGGGACATAATATTGTTTTGTCATTGATTACTTCATCTCAAAAGCATACAAATTTGAATTCAAGTGGTCCTTGGCATAGTCCTGAAGATCGGCTAAGTAATTGATATCTCAGCTTCAGGTTTTATTTGATTGCTCAAAGGGTGCATATATAAGACCGCAAAGCTCTATGCTACTTCATAGTGTCCGCAAATCTAGGTTAAATCTAAACTCACTGTAGAGATCATTAATTAATGCATTTTTGAAACAAAAGGCAAGGTGAGCTGGTGAAGTTTCACTCAGAGCCAATGAGGGCTTTTGGAATAACAACTTGAAATAATATGATGATAGAAAAACAAGTTCTCTTGGTCCAAGAGTATATGACAAGCCACCATCTTATAAATATAGAATCATGGACAAAAAGTTGCTCATATCAACCCCTGTTGTTTATAAATTTGATACAGACTAAGAAATAGGCAAGAAAGGAATTTCAAATTCATTGATTAATGAGGCATGTGAAGAACTATTGAAAGATAACATTGGAAGACGGTTCTGGTTCCTTTTATATATATTTATATATTCGATTGAAGCACTTATTTGTGGTGGGCATTGCCTTTACAACAAGTACGAATTAAAGAAGAAACAAAAGATAGAAATTTTGCATTGTTAAAATAATATCATTTCTTATACATATTACTTGTTTAATTGTGTTATGCTCTAACACTATACATTTGATTAATTATTTTCAAGGTCTTTGAAGTAGAAGAAGAAATTATATTGAAGATTTGAAATAATTGGTCGAGTGGCTATACATATTGGATGTTGGCAAACCTGATCGTTGGAAGATGCTTGAAAAGTCCTGTTTTATTCCATTTTGTCATGCTGGATGTTGGCAAACATGATTGGATGTGCTGGCTGAATGTTAGCAAATGGCAAATCTTTTTTTTTTTTTTTTTTTTTTTTTTTTTTTTGGGGGGGGGGGGGGGGGGGGTTAGGTCCTAAAGCTATGCAACCAAATGTTGTTATGTTATTGTATTTGATTTCATTTTTTATGATTTACTTTAGATCATTAGGAATAATTTATGTAATTCAGCTTGTTTTCAGCCTGTTTAAGTTAGGCCTGTTTTGCGGTGTGGCCTTTTAGCCTAGTTACCACATTTTTAAAGTTATAGGCCACAGACCTATATACAAGCCAGGCTCAGGCCAAAAAAATGGCCTGTAATAGGCCACAGGCTCAGGCCTAGGCCACTTTGTTGTAAAACAGGTCTGGCCTGTTAAGGGTGAAGCTTAGTCTGAACTGACCTATTTCCACCCCTACTTGTAAATATAATTCATTGTACTTCAAACTCCTATTTTCGGATATATTTGCTCTGTATTATAATTGTTTTTGTATCTTATTTTTTTGTTTCTTCATACAGTAAGTAAGCCTTTTTCTGGCCAGCGTTTGTGATAGCCTCACTCTCTGCTATGATTGCCTGCCAAGCAATGATATCTACTACATTCTCATGCGTTAAGCAAGCTATGGCTTTGGGCTGCTTCCCTAGGCTTTAAGATAATCCACACCTCAAAAAAGCAAATGAGTCAAGTTTACATCCCTGTAATAAACTATTTTTTATGTAGCTTATGATGGTTGCTGGATTAGACTTTGCTGCCATGTTTTGTATAATATTGTAGATTTGCCATTCACAGAATTCACCCAAACAAGAAGGTTCAAAATAAGGCCCACACATTGAAGCAAAAAGGCCCAAAAACCGAATTAACCGAAATATTTCGGTCAATTCGGTTTGGTTTTTTAGTCAATTTGGTTTTGGTTTGTCATTGAAAATACATGTATTTCGGTTTTAACCGAACACCGCACCGAAAAACCAATTACTCACCCCTATGTACAGCCTCTCTTTCGCCTCAACGATTGCATCTCATGATTTTCCAATATACTCATCTAACTACTATTTCTATTTCTCCTTTTGCTTATTTTCTGCATAATCTCTAGGTTTATACTATTTTCCTCTGTTTCGCCAATTTTTATTTTTTTCATTTTTCCATTCTCTTGGATTATGATGCCTCTTCTTTCACTGCTAGATTATTTCTGTCAAATTCCTTTATCCGTGAAAATAAAAACAATTTTCACTTTCATTTTTCCATTCTCTTGGATTATGATGCTTCTTCTTTCACTGCTAGATTATTTCTGTCAAATTCCTTTATCCGTGAAGAAAAGAACAATTTTCACCTGTAGTCTTTCTTTGTATTGCAGGTTATTGCTGACCAGAAATTGCATAACTTAAATGGCACCAACAATTTTGCTGAAAGGTTCAATTAGTATGCTTCAAAACATATGTTTAGCTCCGTGTTTCTAGCTTGTATTTTGTGGCACACTAGTGTTCATTGGATTTGATGGACAGCCAATATTTACCCACCAAGTAAAACTTGTGCTATGGTTTGCAGGGTAGAGAAATTGCATTCCCTGTGTTCATTCGCCACCTGTCGCTAACCAACTAGATGACTAGCCTTTGATTGCAGCTGTTCCTCTTCACTCCTTTTTTTTTTTATTTATTTATTTATTATTTCATTTCTGGTTTCTTCTTCTTGTTTTTCCTCTCTCAAGTAATGGACTTCTCAGAGGATTGGAAGTCCTTCTTCCCAGTTTCTATATCTTGTTCACCCCCTGTCCTTATCCCCTCTTCTGCACGGCCCACCTTGGGCCCCCTCATCTTTAATCCCATCCCTCAAACCCTAACCAATGTTTTCTTTTCACCTTCTCTCTTACCCCCTCCTCTTCATATTCCCCAACTCTCTCTCTCTCGATTTCTTGTAACCTCTTGTCCCGATGCTCCTGTACTTCCCTCCACTGCGTCCTCCATTGCTTCTCTTTGTGGTCCCCAATTCCAAAACGATATAGCCTCTATCCTTCAATACAACCGGCTTGAGTTTCTCACGTTTGACAATAGTGTTTTTGTCTTCTTTCCATCTGGTGTGAACTCTGAGAAAGTTGGGTTTTTTGTACTCCATGTTGAAGGTTCAAGTTTGCACCTTCAGCTAGACAGTAATAGTGATATTTTTCGAGCTGCAAGTGGCGCATGTTCTAGCATATCAAGAATTTTAGTTATCCCTGTTGATAATGATGATGATATACGTAAGTCTTCTACTATTGGGTATTTGTTGGCTTCCACACTCTATTCTGCTCATTGGTTTTTTGTGCAATATAATTCAAGTTTGGAGAGGCCTAGTGTAGTCTATATGGGTGGCAAAATTTTTAAGACTTGTTGTGTTGCCCATGCTTGTTGGAGTCCGTACATACTTGAAGAAAGCCTTGTTTTGCTTGAAAGTGGTGAGTTGTTCTTGTTTGATTTGAAATATTACATGAAGAAGTCTAGTTCAAATGTCAATTTTAAGGGAACTAGGTTGAGAGTACCGTGGCATGAGTCAAATTGTTCTGATGGCAAATTTTGGTTAAGTTGTGAGTTTAGTTGGCATCCTAGAATTTTGATTGTGGCACGTTCTGATGTGGTTTTTTTAGTTGATTTAAGTGCGGATAAATGTGTTGTAAGTTGTCTATTGAAGGTTGAGCTTTTGCATATGTATACACCAACTAAAAGTGAAAGATTTCTAGCCCTTTCAAGGGCAGGCCCTGATGGCTTCTACTTCACTGTGGCCTCCAATGGTTTTTTACTTCTATGTGATGTGCGGAAGCATATGAGGCCAATTATACAATGGGCCCATGGTCTTGACAGACCTTGCTTCATGAATGTGTTAAACTTGTCTACATTGAGATCACATTCAGTGGAAGATACTTTCAAGTTTTCTTCCGAAGTTGGATTTTGTATTATATTGGGATCATTTTGGAGTGGTGAGTTCAATGTCTTCTGCTATGGATCTTCATTTTCATCTCAAAGAGGATCTTTTGCTTCAAAGCCTTCTAAGACTAACAAGACCCTTAATGCATGGGAGCTTCCATATGAAATTGTGTTATCTGGTCGTGATTGTCATTATGGAAGTTGTCTTTTAAAAGAAGAGTTGTCAAAGGCTGCTCTTCCTGAATGGATTGATTGGCAGATGAAGAAGGAGATAGTTTTGGGCTTTGGCATTATGAACAATGATTTAGCTTCCTTACTTTGTGAACCATATAAATATGGTGGCTTTACATTGGTGAGGCTAATGTCATCTGGAAAGCTTGAACTGCAGAGATATGAAGCTTCCTGGGTTCATGATAGGAAATCCGAAGATTGCCATAAACAAGGGTTGAGTTTGGACAAATATTTATTGTTCACTGTAGGTGATGAGAAATATAAATATCGCAAAAGTGTTGTGTTCCATAAATTGAACTTCATTAATGCATATAGAAGAGGCAACCTTACTAAACTCCTAGTTAAAGAAGTGAAAGATCCTTGTATGGATGCTCAGGAGGAGGGACCCTCTGACTCGGATGTTCATGATTTCTTGTGTAAGAAATTGAATGCCTTTGGGGTTGGCCCATTGAGATCTTCGCCTGCCATTATTGCCTTTTTTAAAGATGTAAAGCCATCAGCAAGCCTCCATGACGTTGCTCTAAGAAGATTGTGGGCTGAATTGCCTTTGGATCTGTTACAATTGGCATTTTCAAAACACTCTGAATCCCTTGACGGTGCTGCTGATCAAAAGAAGGTAGCTTTGGAGTCTTTAGCTGTTTCATCCTGTCCTGAACTGCCTCCGTTTTTCTTAAGGAAATCATCCTCTTGCAGCAATAAAGGGTATAATAAGGCACGACGTGATGGTGATATAGTGGGTCCACTTCTTCCTCTTCCTATTCTACTCTCGCTTCATGAAATCTACGATGGATCTTCTGATTTGGAAGATGGAAGGTTTTCTGTCGAAGCAGGGATTGACACCAGATACAAAGAAATTATGAAGACAGCTGGTGCAATTTTGGCTTCTATTTCTGATTCTGAGTCATTTGGTAATCATGAAGTATCCCTTGCCGATGATGCAGATGAAACTTGGGTTGATCCTTCAAAACGAAAACCTTTCTTGCTATACCGCCCAGCTGCATTCAAGTGCTCTGGCAGAAGTGATGTTAATGAGAACTCTATTTATCGAGATGAGATTCATGATACATTAGTTTTTCATGTTATGGAGGAAAAGACTGTTTCCAATAAGTTAGAGTCTGAGCCAGTGGATCCAGAGATATCTGATGATCTTTGCTCAGTTGAGTTGAGGTTTAATTCTCCTAGTAAAAAATTTGAAGGTGGGGGTTTAAAGGCATTTGATATATTGAAGAGGCAGCTGTCTAAATGGCAAGAAGGTGTTGATTCATACAAAGAGCTTACTGTTCAGTCTGGATTTGTGAAGCCAGTCGGTAAGTGAGTCCTTCTGAGCCTGCTGATTAACTATATTTGGCTTGGCACAAAATGCCTTGCGTAGTTTAAGTAATCAATGAAACCTAAAGTTGGGTTATACTGCCTGCTGGGGCACAGTTGAACCCTTTGATGAGTAAATTGTGTTTTTAGTTATGGGCTATTTGTAATTGTCATTACATAATTTAGGTATTCAGGTATGCTAAGAACCAAATAAAATAAACTTGGTTAAGTGGTGAGGTTAAGGGAATTTATTATTCAGACTGGCTTATTTTTATCTCCATTTAATATAACTAGGGTGATACATGTTTCTTACTTTTTTATGGCAAATTCATGTTTCCACTCAGTGAGGGGATTCTAACACCAAGAGAGCTAAGTTTGATCAAGAAACTGAAGGAAGAGTCAACGAGGAAACAAATCCTGTTGAGAGGGAGCACATATATGGAGCAGCCTGTTTGTGCGCCAGGAGATACAAATGTAGGCACATCCAATGCATCTATGGTGGATAGAACAGAGAAATCTGGTTATGATCATCTTCCTAAAGAATTGAATGAAATGAAAATTAGAGATGAGAAAAGCAACAACCGCAATGGAAAGGTATTTATCGTTATTCATTTTCCCAATTTTTTTTGCTTTCGATGTATATGTGTTAACATTTCTTTTTTACCATATTATTATTATTAATAATGTAAAAGCAGTTCTAGATAATTTGTATTCATTTCAATGCTACCTGAATGGTCTGTGCTCATTGCAATTAGCCTGTGTTTGGTAATTATTTTGCTCTATGCAGGATATGGAGCCAACTATTGTGAATGTTGATGGAACTGAAACAGGGCAGGTAATTACTACAGCCATTGGTGGTCGACTGGTCGTGATGGGCAACCAAAGCAGGTATTTTCTACTCTATGTTTCCGTGGGTTGATTAATTGATATTTTCTTCTCTACTCGCTACTCATAGTCTCTCTTTTTTTTTTTTTTTTTTTTTTTTTTTTTTTTTCTTTTTTTTGCATTATTTTTTAACTTCTTTTCCCCCTTGGTTCTGTTCATAGTCCATCTGTCACTTATTGTTGATGTATTGCAGTGCATGGCTTATACTTTATTGGGGATATGTGTGGGAATATTTCTGACACATGATTGTGTTTGTTTGAACATGTGAGTGTTGGTAGCAAAGTAGCACAACTTGACATTAGAAACGATCAATGCCTGATGGCTGATGGGCCACAGAAATTAGATATATTAGAGTCTTGGTACAAAAATTAGTTGTTTTTCTAATTTATTCTTTGTTTGGCTTTCAGACCATATCATACATGGCAGAACGTGTGGTTGGTACTGGTTCCTTTTGTGTTGTTTTTCAAGTAATTATATGAAACTTTTCATGCATTTCTGTTATCAAGCTGTATGATATTGAATTAATGATATTTCGCTCTGTTGTGTGTACTGGTCAATATGCCAATTTATTTAAGAGAAACCATCTTTTTTGTTGAATAGGTGCCTTGAAAGTTGAAACTGGTGAAACAGTTGGAATAAAGGAGGTTTTACAAGGCAAGAGATATAAGAATAGGGAACTACAGGATATGCGCATCCTTGACCATCCCAATGTTATTCAACTAAAGCACCGTTTCTTTTCAACTACTGAAAAAGACGAGTTGTACCTGAACCTGGTTTTGGAGTATCAATATAAACTTAAGAGGAATAGGATAATACTGTTCATAACAACTGTGTCGGCTTATGCTGGGCTTTGTGCCCTTGCTTTTGGCCTCCGTGCTTTTGGTTTTTTTGTTATATTGTTTGTGTCTTTGTTTTGAGCGGGTAGATTTAAATTGAAATTTTGAAATTCCCGATCAGGTTCTCCTTTTCATCTTCCCTCCTCTCCTCCACCTGTTTGGATGGCATATCAGGTTCTCCTCAGGCACAATTTGAAATTAGTGAAAGCGTCATTTTTTGCCATATGAGCGAGGTCGAAGATCAGGCCATCTGAACGAAGAAGAGGGGAGAGGTTTTCCTCGTCCCTCCATCTCTTCTCTTCACTTCCTTGAGATGTTTTCCTTGTCGTGCCACAACCCGTCGAAGCCCTCGATTGCCCTCCTTCACCATCTGCATCCTCATGGAGGATCCCAAACAGAGCACCCAAATAGAAGTCAACAAAAAGAAAGACCTGAACAATCGAGTCAATTCCCAAGCTGTATCAGTTTGCTTGGCAGATAAATTGGCCAGGAAGAGATCAGAGAGGTTCACTTATCTCGTTGCAGCTGTGATGTCTAGCTTCAGAATTACATCCATGGCTGTCATGACTGTTCATTACAGATTCTGGTGGCAAATGGAGGTAGGTACCTTTCTTTCAAACTCTGAGAAATCTCTTTCGCTGAATTTTCCACATTGCTGTGAGTTAGTCTGTTTCTAAAATTTGTTTCCACTTTGGGGTTAATCCATGTAGGGCGGAGAAGTGCCTTGGTTTGAGATTTTTGGTACATTTGCTCTCTCGGTTGGTTCTGCTGTGAGTGCCATTTCCTTTCCCAAATTCATTATTTGACGATTAACAAATTTGAAATCAACTCAATTTGTACTACTCATCTCTGTGCACTGTCTCTCTCTGGAGAAAGTTTCTCATGTTTTCTTCATTCTCTCTCTCTCCAAGCTCACTGATGAGGTGCGTTGGTTACCGGAGTTGATTTGATTCTTCTGGGTCTGTAAGTATTTCAATGCTTGGTTTTTCTCAGTTTGGATAGTTCATCTGTAGTTAAATTACTCTTCTTATTTTCTATATTTCGCTAATTATTTTTTAGGAAAATGGGGGCTGTCAAGTATGTACATTACATAGCAGAGGTACACAGTTTGAAATAGTTTTGATGGGAAATTCCTGCAACTTATGGTTTTCTGCTAATTTGTATTGATACCATCTTCAGATTGGATTATTGATGTCACCCCTGAGCAACAATTATCTTTTCTTGGACTATCATCGCAATCGAATGCCTATGTTTTTCCAGAGAGGTCTGAATGTTTCTCTCCCTACCGATGATCCCTTGCAAATTCGTTTGACTAAAGAGCCATTGCTGGAAGAATATAGTGTTGCCGCTAAGGATTACTCCTGAATAGTTGAAGCCTTTATCTTTGGATTCCTTGGCTGATAGAATTTTATCAAATCTTCTGTTTACTCATTTTTAAGTGTTATTATATTTATTTTATAAAAATCTTGTATTTTACAGCTATGGAAGCTCAGTGCCTGTGACTTGTGTGAGATAGCCAGAAATTCTGTCTTAGTCTGGATTTTCACATGAAGCTAAGTTAAATGATGTGACAACAAATTTATGATCATGTTTTAGTTTGTGGTTCTGTGTGGTGCTATATTCAGTGAAGCACATGAATTAGTATATTGTAACTTGGCATCTTTTCCCAAGAGATGCACAAGATATATCATAACTTTGAGAGAAATTGTACATATTTTTGCTAAATTTTAAACCCTGTTTTAAAATTGTAAAAAAGAAGGAGGAAGATTGAGGGAATAAAATTATAAAGTGTGCTGTCAATGATTCTCGTGGAGGGAGATTAAAAAAGAATAAAAAAATCTCCTTGATTTTATATTTTTTATTGTTTTTTTCATATAAAAAAGTTTTGGAGGGTTGAACATGAAACTATGTATGGGCCGAACGCGTGAAATCCCAGAGAAATAGCCTGCAATGAAAGCCGAACGCGTGAGATTGTTTTCCAATTTGACATATGGGCCACAGTCATAATCCCAAATTTACATATCATGGGCCTTTATGGGCCTATAGTTTTCTGAATAACTCTCATGGTAACATTTTTTTGGAGGTCAGAAAAAAAAAGGTTATATTACTTAGCGCACTAAATTTTATTTTTGGGGGTGTTTTTATGTTTAATGCAATGCCATTGATTCTGCCATTGCAAGTCCCTCTTTATTCACAGACACTTTACAAAGAAACAAACAGATTTGGGCCCACCAGATCTCAATCATGTGAGATCATCATACAATTTTTGGTCGGTGCAATATTCATATTGTGATTAAAGTTGCGACAAGAGGAAACTTTTACCATCTTTCTTTACAATCAAATCAAATTGAATCATTGAATCAACTTTTTTTAATATGTATATATAAATAAAACAATATGTAGTGTCTGAATTTTGAAAAATAAGACTGAAAAGTATAAAAGATTTGGGATATAATAATATCTTATTTCCTTTATAGAAAAGTACAATCAAATAATTTGAATTGATCGACTGATTAAAATGACTTTTGACTATAATTAATCTCAAGAACATTATTTTCAGTCAAAAGGGAGAAACTAAATTCTGTTCATATTGTTATTTGATTTAACAGTCCTCTGGTTGTAAATATAAAGTGTAGTTGATTTTTTTTGAGGAGATTAACTAATTAAATTACTTTGAAATATTTATATTTGTCTTTTTTCATTTAAGAATACACAACATATGATATAATTAAGTAACTTATTTAATTTTTTTAATTTTTTTTTTTTTAATAAAAAACGTTCTTCCTATCTTATATTTAGGCAAGAGGGAGTATAATTTAGTGTAGATTAACCACCTAACGGTGGCCCTAAAGTCAAGAGGAGAGCTCCTGACTTTAGATTGATATATAAAAATTTGGCATAAAATGAATTATTTTTGTTGATAGGTGGAGAAAACTTTGAACCACTGTTGGTGGTTGAGCTCAAAACACACTAATCTGTTGCTTACATCTTCTGAGATTTCAGACGACAAGTTCTAATGCGTTTAAATAATGACTTTTGAATTGTTAATCCACAACATGCTAAAATAAAAGGAATTTCAAGTTTTTTTTTATCATTAATATCAATTAAATATACTTTAATTGGAGAATATTATTTGATGAAGAAAATAGAGCCAGCTAACGAATTGATAATTAGAATAAAGCATATTGAACTTCAATTTTGTTGAATTCATAATATTCTTAAAATGCACATAAAATTTTATAATTTAAAATTTCATAAAACGTTTACTTCTAATGATAGCCTCCATGTTCTTAAAATGCACATATACTTTTATTATTATTATGGAGCCTATCATTAAAATATGGTGAATTTTGGTCAAAATTTGTGGAGATGGCGGGTCATATTGTTGATCTGGTAATGATGTACTTATATTATCATTAAATGTGGTTTTTTCTCACCAAAGTCAAACAACATCGGTTCTTTTTTTAAAATAAAAAAAGTAAAAAAGTTTGAGCACCAAACAATACTTTTTCAAAAGTATAAAAACAGCCATTTGGTTGGTGACAAGAAAAGTCATATAACAGGGGCAAAAAAAAAAAAAAAGTTCATTTCGCAGATTTTATTATTATTATTATTTTTTTTGGGGGGCTGAAGTTTCCTGCCTTTTACACAATCAGTTCATATATTTTGAAGAGTACTCACTAATTTGTGAGTTGACTTTATATTCAAGGTCTCTACTGCTTTAAAACTATTTCTGAGTGATTATGAATATAAAATTTTAATTCAGATTCATAACCTATAACTCTTAATAGCTTAAACTCTTGGCCATGAGGGCTTTTAAAATAGTTTCAAAAATTAATATGGTATTAGTAATAGAAAATTTGATTACGTTTTCTTGGATATATTGAATAAAATAAAATAGTTTTAAAATATTATAAATATTTGTTATGATAACTTTTTTCTCCAATAAAGAGTATGAATAAAGGTTTGACATGACAAACATCTTCTTAAAAGTATACTTAAAATATAGGTCTTTAAATAGACTTATAATTTTATGTTTTTAAGGTCATATATTACCCTTTAAGCCTATTTTAGTCTTTTAAAACCTGCATTATGTTTTAAAATCAAACTCTAAGGCTGCAAAAATTTCAAAGCATTTAAGTTTTTAATAAAAGGATTGACAATTTGTGGAGAGGATGACACAATCCACTCATCTTATTAAAAGGTTCACACATATAAAGGAGAAAATTTTAGAATTAGAGTAAAATACATCAACTACCCCTATATTTTTACCTAAACTACATAAATCTTTTTTTGAAAACATATATAAATTTCTCTTGAAATTAAAATGCATATTACATAAACCTATTTTATATATTTGATATTCCATTTTCATCCACCTAATCGTTAATTAAATGATAAGTTTAACTATTAAATATTTTCTTTGACAAAAATACCCATTTTCAACAAATGAATAAATATTTATATTTACCTAAAAAAATTTGTATACAAAAGAAAAATTCTAATACATGTATATTCAAAATTTCCCAAATTTCATAAAATTTATTAATTTTTATTATATTATAAATTTTTAAATTTTTTTTATCATATTTATTAAAACTTATTTATTTAGTAGTCTTTTAAATGACTAAAAACATATTTCTTTCTTTTTCTTTTTTTCATGGCACCATGATTGAAAATATATTGGAAAGGCATATTTTTATTTACAATATTGTAATGCAATTTTGAGACATCATATGACCTATATTAATTTTAAAATTTAATTTTCTTAATATATTTTTGCATAAAAAATTTATAAACATGTTTATTTTAGTATGCATCTATTAATAGAATTACTCATATTTTTAATTAATTTTTCTATGTATGTATTAATTAAATTAATCAAGTATTTATCTCAATATGAAAAAAAAAACAGATAATTATTTATAAAAGTAAAAATTAAATTAAGAAAAATAAAAAATGAAACTCTTAAATTACTTAAAAATTTTCCAAAATTAAGGAATTAGTAACAATAAAAGATAAATTAGTAAATAAAATTTATTTTAGTCTAAATATTAATTAAAAAAAAAAAAAAATTATGATTTATCTTAACAAGGTCTATGTCCTTATTAACAATTTGTTAAAAATGTAGGTCTAATTTTGATTTTAAATTTCTTATCCTTCCAATTTAATTATGATTTTCACACTCGGATTATTTCATTAAAATTTAAAAATAAATACGGCTTCAATTGAATCATAAAGTAAATTTGATTTTTTGAATGGCAAATTTAAGTGCTGGACAAACAGCCAAACAACAACGCTCCGCGGAATATTCGTTTAATACAAAATAGCATCTTTGTCTGAAAATGCCATTTCCAGTAAATGAAAGACCCAGCTGAGGATTTTTCCGTAACTTTGCCTCACCAAACCAAAACTCGACTTTATCTCCAAAAGCGGAAGATCTGACCCGTCCAGTTTTCTCTAAAGAAGGATTGGCGATCACGATTTCATGTTTGACTGTCGTACAATGAGCCAGAATGATTAATTGTGATTGAAGTTTGACCATAGAAAATTGAAACTGCAATTAAAATATTTCCTTTTTTAAAAAAACAACAAAAGGCCACCTGGAAGCTCGGCCCCGAGAGGAAGAGAGAGAACCAGGGAGCTCATAAGATTGTGTGCTTGGCTCCATTTTCCATCCCATTTTCTGTTTTCATAGCTGGAAACCTGGGGACGGTAGAAGGAAGGGAGAGAAACTTGAATTTCTCTCTCTTCTCTGCGATTATTTTTTGATTTTTTGATTTTTGAATTTTTCCAGTGTTGAAGGATTCGTTAGGGTTTGGGTTGCGTCGTTTTGTGTCGTTGGGGTAAACCGGAACCATGAATATGATGCGACGGCTGAAGAGCATTGCTTCTGGGCGGACTTCCATTTCGTCAGATCCTGTAAGTTAAACAAATTTCCTGAAATGTTTTTATTTTTATCATTTTGAGGCTTTGATTGGTTGCTGGAAAATGGAAGAAACTAGATGCGGAAGGAACTGATATATTTCCGATCTGGCTGGAAATGAATTTTTGAACGTTATGCTGAAAGTTGTGGAAATTTGTCTGTTATGGCTACCTGGAGGAAATTTGTTACAGGGACGAGTTTTTCCTTTTGTTTCTTGAAGTTTTTTTTTTTTTTTAAAGAAAAAATTATAAATAACCTGGTCCTGAAGATTTCGAATTTGCTGATTTTTATTCATGAGTTGTTGCGCATGAAATTCAATTGCTTATATCATTTTCATATTTTCATACCTCAGTTTTTGGTTTTTTAAACTTTTCATCGTTTTTGGCGTTTGCTGTTTGTGATCACATTTTTTAAAATAGCTCCATTCATCAGGTTTTGTAATATGCTTGTGGTTTTAACCTGATTATATTTTTTAAATTGTTCCGAAGAGGGAAAGAAAAGCGTGGTCGGCCATATCATGTTTCCGTTCCATGATTGTATTCCATATTTGTTTGGATTCTTGATTATTTCACATCTACTAAAAGTTATTTGAATACTTGTCATTTCTGGTGTTCCGTTTACGGAAAAGACAAGATGGAGCTATAGCCTTCTATAGGAGGGGATTTTGGATTTAATTCTTCCTTTACTGAAGTAATTGATGATCACGTGTTCAATTCCTGGCTGCTGTTTCCTACTCGCCACATAATGACATCTTTGCCTTCTGAGCCTGCTGTTTAACTATATTTGGCTTGGCTTAGCTTCACTTACAAAATGCCTTGCGTGGTTTAAGTAATCAATGAAACCTAAAGTTGAGTTATACTGCTTGCTGGCGCACAGTTTAACCCTTTTTAGTTATGGGTTATTTGTGTTAGAGGTATTAGGTGGTTAGTGTTATTACATAATTTAGGTATGCTAAGAACTAAATAAAATAAACTTGGTTAAGTGGTGAGGTTAGGGGAATTTATTATTCAGACTGGCTTATTTTTATCTCCATTTAATATTAACTAGGGTGATAAATGTTTCTTACTTTTTTATGGCAAATTCATGTTTCCACTCAGGGAGCGGATTCTAACACCAAGAGAGCTAAGTTTGATCAAGAAACTGAATTAAGAGTCAACGAAGAAACAAATCCTGTTGAGAGAGGCAGCACAAATATAGAGCAGCCTGTTTGTGCGCCAGGAGATACTAACGTAGGCACATCCAATGCATCTACGGTGGATAGAACAGAGAAATCAGGTTATGAGCAGCTTCCTAAAGAATTGAATGAAATGAAAATTAGAGATGAGAAAAGCAACAACCGCAATGAAAAGGTATTTATTGCTATTCATTTTGCCAATTTTTTTTTGCTTTCAATGTATATGTTTTAACATTGTTTTTTTTTTTTTTTTTACTATATTATTAATAATATAAAAGCAGTTCTAAATAATTTGTATTCATTTCAATTCTACCTCAATGGTCTTTGCTCATTGCAATTAGCCTGTGTTTGATAATAATTTTGCTCTAAGCAGGATATGGAGCCAACTATTGTGAATGGTAATGGAACTGAAACGGGGCAGGTAATTACTACAGCCATTGGTGGTCGTGAGGGGCAGCCAAAGCAGGTATTTTCTACTCTTATGTTTCCATGGGTTGATTAATTGATATTTTCTTCCCTACTCGCTGCTCCTAGAGTCTCTTTTTTTTATTCATTAATTTTTAACTTCTTTTCCCACTTGGTTCTTTTCATAGTCCATCTGTCACTTATTGTTGATGTATTTCACTGAATGGCTTATACTTTATTGGGTATATGTGTGGGAATATCATTTCTGACATATGATTGTGTTTGTTTGAACATGTGAGTGTTGGTAGCAAAGTAGCATAACTTGACATTAGAAACGATCAATTCCTGATGGCTGATGGACCACAGAAATTAGATGTATCAGAGTCTTGGTACAAAAATTATATGTTTTTCTAATTCATTCTTTGTTTGGCTTTCAGACCATATCATACATGGCAGAACGTGTGGTTGGTACTGGTTCCTTTGGTGTTGTTTTTCAGGTAATTTTATGAAAATTTTCATGCATTTCTGTCATCAAGCTGTATGATATTGAATTAATGATATTTCGCTCTGTTGTGTGTACTGGTCAATATACCAATTTATTTAAGAGAAACCATTGGTTTTGTAGGCTAGGTGCCTTGAAACTGGTGAATCAGTTGCCATAAAGAAGGTTTTACAAGACAAGAGATATAAGAATAGGGAACTACAGGTTATGCGCATACTTGACCATCCCAATGTCATTAAACTAAAACACTGTTTCTTTTCAACTACTGAAAAGAGGAGTTGTACCTGAACCTGGTTTTGGAGTATGTATCAGAAACCGTCTACAGAGTTTCAAAGCACTATATCAGAATGCATCAACATATGCCTATAATTTATATACAACTGTATACATACCAGGTAAGTCTAGAAACTTGGAGATCATTTGCACTCTGGTGGGTTTGAGTTTTCATTATTATGCATGCTAGAATTATAATTGTCATCTTAGATTTTGTTACTTCTGTTCTTTTACTGACTGGTTTGCTGCTTCTTTCTTGTAGATATGCCGTGCATTAAACTATCTTCATCATGTACTTGGTGTCTGCCACCGTGACATCAAACCACAGAATTTATTGGTAAGATTTTTTGCATTCTTTTCCTACTATGGTTTCTTTCCATTTGCATCAGGATTTTGTTTCATGCAAATTCCTGCTATGAGTATTGTAGATCTTGTATTCAAGACATTTCCTTTGATTAAAGCTTCTCTGAAATTTATTAGATTCTTATTTTCTTTGTGCTTTCTTGAGGGAGAAGGGCTGGGGCCATGGGGAATTGAGAGGATTAATGATGATTTCTATGGTATTGAGCCTAAAAGAAGGGCATAAGACAAAATGATATTTTATCTCCACAATCTTGTTTCTGAAGAATGCATTGTATGGCTAGACACTCATGATTGTTGTAGATGTTAATCAAGAATTCGTGACCGAGGTTATTTGAACACGTTTTATTCCTTGAAAGTCATTTCTTTGACATCAAAGCATATCACTTGTGATTTTGTACAGGTTAATCCCCATACTCATCAGCTAAAGGTCTGTGATTTTGGGAGTGCAAAGATGCTGGTATGTTTCTTTTCCTTAAAATTCTGAAATCTTGTGATGGTCTGTTCTGAAAGCTTATGAAATTGTTGAACTTCTAGGTGCCTGGTGAACCCAACATATCATATATATGCTCACGGTATTATAGAGCACCTGAACTCATATTTGGGGCAACTGAATACACAAATGCTATTGATATGTGGTCTGTTGGTTGTGTTTTGGCTGAGCTCCTTCTAGGACAGGTGAGCAGATGCTAGACTGTATGAAAATTGTCTTCCATAGTTGGTTTTTGATACATGCAAAACCTGGGTTATGGCGCTTGCTGCATGAAGTAGATATAATAGGTTTAGTTTGGAAGTAAATTCCGGTCATTGAGGCCTTTTCCAGCTCACTGCTAATTAGGTCTTAAATTAAAAATCACAATTTTAGATTGATGTCTTGTCTCTGTCATATTATTTGCAGCCAATGTTCCCGGGGGAGAGTGGGGTTGATCAGTTGGTGGAAATCATTAAGGTACAATCATGTTCTATAACTTCCCTCACATTTTTTTTCTTTACAAGCAATTTCTTGTTGGAAGCTTTATTTTCTACCCACTTTTGTGACTCAATCCAAGTTTTGTTGTTATAGATATTGGGGACACCTACCAGAGAAGAAATAAAGTGTATGAATCCAAATTACTCTGAATTCAAGTTTCCTCAGATTAAGGCACACCCATGGCACAAGGTTAGTTGTTCTTCATGATGCTAAACCCTCCATAAGAAGAATTCGGTTCATGATTAATGAATGCATCAGATAACTTACTAAATTGGTAACATCCAGGTTTTCCACAAAAGAATGCCTTCAGAAGCTGTCGATCTTGTATCAAGGCTGCTCCAGTATTCACCAAATCTACGGTGCACCGCTGTAAGGAGTTAATCTTTTTGGGGGAAATAATTTAATATGCATATATGTTTGAAACTATGTAACATCAGGGTTCCACAGAACCACAATGTTTGGGAAGGAAAATAAGTTTTGTTTGGCCAGTCTGATCTCAGTTCTTTCTTGTTTACAGCTGGAAGCATGTGCACACCCCTTCTTCAATGATCTTAGAGAGCCAAATGTATGCTTGCCGAACGGGCGACCTCTGCCTCCTTTGTTTGACTTCACAACTCAAGGTAAACGGATTATTTGCCCCTCGCCTTCATTTGACAAAAGATGTAATTTGCTACAAATTGGTTATTTTCAGTGATCAAAGCTCTGTATTTAATCATAGTTATGAGTCGGGAAAATCTTGCTCGCTCTATATTAAATGATGTTTCTATTGCGTTTGCTCACTGAATAAATTAATGCAGAGTTGGCTGGTGCACCTGTTGAGTTGCGTCAACGTCTCATTCCCGAACATGCAAAGAGTTGAATTGATCATCAGAGTCATCAATACATAATTAGGGAAGAATGTAAATGGGTTTTTTGATGAGTAGATATACCCATAGCAGTAATGCTACTACTTCCCGCCCTAGTAGGTCATATATCTGTTATCCTGCCTGCAGAATCACATGACTATACATCTCACAGGGAACCTTAACTTACAAGCTCTGTCCAGTGACACCATGTAAAGACCTCTGAGGAGGATAAAGTGGGGACTACTGTCTGGATATAGGGTTTCCAGCTTTTAACTTTCTAGTCTAGTTTATGGATGATGTATGCTATGCTATGCTGCAATTGTTCAAGATGATGAGTTCTCAATATTCTGATCATGTTTAAATAGTTCATGGGTTGTTCCTGAAACTGGACTAACTGGGATCATCATATGAACTTACAATTTTTTTTTCTGCTTCTGGTGTTTGATTTTGGTTCTCGGTATTCTGCTTCTGGTGTTTGGTTCTGTCACTAGTGAAAGAAAGACACCTATATAAGGCACGGCAGTAACAAACGGGCTCAGTTCCAGGACAGAACAAAATAGGGATGCTTACAATAATCACCAAATATTAAAGCAGTATGAAATGGAAAGGCATATTTATGGTGCCATTAACACAGTATGATTTGTTTTAGAGACAAAGGGGATGGAATAGATTGAAAGGATTCAAGAATTCAATTAATCCGGAATGGAGGAGCTAAAAGAACTAAGCCTTGAGATTCAGTTTGATATTTGGTTCAATTTAACTACCAAGAATGGTGGGGTTAAATGGGAGAGGCTTAATTATTCTGAAGACCTTAGATTTGAATTTTATAAATGGAGAAAATTTTATTGGGAGTTTAATACTAGTAGTATTGAGTATGATTTGGTTCAAGAAAAAAATATTTGACCTAGGCACTTAGTGGGATTTGGATTTTATCCTTATCTTGAGGATATGGAAAGCATACTCGTTATTAATATCAAATATGGATCAATTAAATTTAATTTGACACTTGAAATTTAAATATCCATACCCAAATTTTAAGTCATAGCTTTAATTCATTTGAAAATTTGTCAATTTAAACCTTTTACTTTTTACAATTGGCTTTCATTGAAATTAGATACTAAAAGTGTTAAATTTTTTTTTTTTTTTTTTGGTAAAGGTGCAAAAATATAAGTGTCTTTTTCCTTCGGGAGCGCCGTAAAGACCATGTGATATTTTTGGGAGCAAAAATGCACATGAGTTTTCAAAATTGGAGCAAATTTACCATCTTTGTTAAGAGCCGTTAACCTCTTGTTAGTTTTGTGTGGGGCCAACCATATTAAAAAAATAAAAAATGTTAAAGATTTTATTATTTCCCAACCCTACCCCCGTCGTCTCCAATCCCTCTCCCCTCTAACCTCTCCTATCCCTCCGTTGAGTCGTGCCCTAGCCATTGCCTCGTGACAGACGCGGCGAGGAGAAGAGTGTGCACCGTGGCTTTGGGGTTTCCTTCAAGACCGGTTCTTAGGGAGGCTCCTTCACTCACCGTCACTTTCACCGGAGATTCTGTAAGTCTAAGACGTGATGAGGTGAAGATCGAACGCCACACCGAAGGCTTTTGCAAGACCAGTCGCCGGATGCTCCTCCGCCCGTCAATCGATTTCGCCGGAAGTTTCTGCAAGTCCAGTCCTTCCGTCCGTGGCCGACTCGGAACCTCCGTTTCTCTGCTCAAAAAAGGCGATAAAATTTAGGCGTTTTCTTATTATTCTGGGCATTTCACTTGTCATTCTCAACTCCTGCTTTTTTGCGAAGAATTAAAGCTTTTAGTCATTTTTAATTCTCTAAATCAGTTTTGGTTGATCCGCTTTAGAATTTCGGAATAATGAACTCTGCCGCAGTTTCTACATGATTCCAGTCTTCATCGTTTGGATCGTCAAATTTCCCAGTAAGTCGCTCCTAATGAGTTCTTCTGCTAAATAATATTGAAATGTTCATATGTCTTTCTTGCGAGATTAATCTGGAAAAATTGCTTCATCAACTGGTTACTTCAATTAACTGATCATGGAATCTAAAACCCTTTTGTAAGCTCTAATTTTATACATCGCCTCAATTTTATCGCCTTTAATTCGTGAGGGGATCATTCTTTTTTTGATTTTCATAGCCGTCTCCCTGTTGTTTCGTAAGGTTTGGTCGATAAGGGCAGATTATGTGTGCTTAGGCTTTATCTTTTGACATTTTTGTATACCTGATTTTGGTTGATGATTGTCGATGATGAATTTGGAAGGGAAGAGGATGAACATTGAGGTTGATCAGATGATTCTGGTAATTGTCGATGATGAATTTAGGAGGGAAGAGGATGAACATTGAGATTGAGGCGGGGTGGGTGTTTTGGTACTTTCAGATGGTAGTTAACAGAAGTTAGCAACTGATAGTAAATTTGCTCCAATTTTGAAAACTCATGTGCATTTTTGCTCCCAAAAAAATCACGTGGTGCTGGGCGCTCCCGAGGGAAAAACACATGTATTTTTACACCTTTAAGTAAAATAAAAATTTGACCGTTGAATTTTAATCTGGACGGTTAAGAAATTATTTGACCGTTAAATTCCTCAAAAAGTACAATTAACACAAGCAAAATATAGGAAAATCGTGCCATATATAATGTCCTGAGTGAATGTAAACTTATTAAAATGAATATTACAAGCTGTGTAATCCAGTGCAATGCAAACTTAGTAAGATTCTCTGGACTTGCTAGTCTATTGAAGATTAGTTGAGTTTCTATATGTCCTAAATAATTACTAGTTTATATAAATCACGAAAAGAAGGCCCAACTCCAAGTTGTTCAAGAATAGTGGCGTTGAGTTTCTCGACCCTTTGCCTTAGGATTAGTCAGTTCTATTTCTCGATGGGGGCGGGGCAAGGAAAGGGATATAACTCAGTGGTAGAATGTCCATTATAATTCATTTTTTTTAAAAAATTCTGTATAGTTACGGAAAATATTATATTATGTGCATAAAAAAATTTATCTATCTAGTAAAAATAACTAAAATTCATACTATTTATTATTTATAAATAGCATAAATTATTTTACAGTATGTGAAAAAATGTACTTTTTTTTTTTTGATTAAAAAAATGTACTTAATAAAAACATGATATGCATGAATGATTTTTCACAATCGAGCCAATGCATAAAGGCCAAACTTTGGACCATGAACCTCTCTCTCTCTCTCTCTCTCTCTCTCTCTTTTTCTTTTTTTTTTTTTTTTTTTTTTTTTTTTTTTAATGTCAACCTTTGGAACATGAACCCATAAACCACATATGACTCTCTGCATAAAAAAAAAAAAAAATTATCGCTAACGGTTTCCAATCTCGTATTTAAGTTATAATACCTATAATCTGCTTAAGAAATATTAGAGAAAGTAAACATGTACAGTATATTTCAATAAAATTATACTAGTATTAGTAAAGTAATGTATGTAGTTACATACATGCATATAGAATATATAGCTATCTTTTTTAATATATTAAGAGGGGTTTGACCTTGCCACACGACCTGACCAGAATATTAGATTTCTGTATAGAATATAGCATATGGGTGTTTCTTAAATCATGTTAATGCAAAACAAAATATTGAAATATGTTATGAATATTTCAATATTGGTGTGAATGTCCACAACCTTTTCAAGAAGAGTCTTTTGGAGTTTCTAAAGCCATGTAACCTATGATATGAATGGCATGGGAGTTTTATATGACTAATGTTAAAAACTTCCAAAACCTCATAATATACCATTATGTAGATTTATTCTTTTGTAACTCTTGTAATAGAATTCCTTGCCTATATATAGTAGGCATGTATCAAAGGTTAAAGATGAGAACAATAGAAAGAAGAAGCACTCTCACTTTGCTATCTATTTCTCTCTTGCATTTCTTCATCTCCCTCATCTTAATCTCTCTTGTTATTTTACTTAGTTTCATAACACGTTATCAGCACGATTGCTATAATGAAGGTATAATTTCTTTAAGGATTTCATTTACTTTCTCTAATGATTTTATTATATGTTTATTTGTATATCCGGGATAATCTAAACCACTATATGGAATTAAAAATACTCTTTTACCGATTGTTTTTATACATTGGGTTCCATGGTTAAGATTTGAGATTATTTACTATTTTATATAGTAATTTTACTATTTATCATTATTCATCCATCAATTTTATTCATGCACAGTAATTGCATAGTAATTTATGATTGTTTTACTATTTATATTATTGTTACTAACATAACATTTAAATTAAGCATTTTACTTTTATGTTACTAACATAACATTTATATTATTGTTACTAACATAACATTTAAATTAAGCATTTACTTTTATGTTACTAACATAACATTTATATTATTGTTACTAACATAACATTTAAATTAAGCATTTTACTTTTATTGTTGCTAACATAACATTTTACCTTTATTGTTATGTTATTGTTGCTAACATAACATTTTACTTTTATTGTTATGTTATTATTGCTAACTTTTAATATTATGTTATTTTATATTTAATGCAATCTCTTTTATTTTATTAATATTATTATGGTCAAAAGTCATACACCTTTGTTTTCCTATTCTAAAATTATATGACCAGAAATCATATCATTTTAATTTCTTAATTTTATAGCCGGAAGCCATATAAATTTAATCTCTCATTTTGAGAACTAAATGGCCGAAGCCGAAAGTTTTAATTTTAATATCTTTAATTTTTATTGTTTTTATTTTCATATTCTTTGATTCATTATTATATGACCGATGCTATATATATATATATATATAATTTTTATTTATCCCGAAGATAAATAGATGGAAGCCATATTGATTTAATTTTTTATGAAACAAATTGGTCCGAAGCCATGAGAAGACACAAATTGGCTTAGCCTTACGATGAAACACAAATTTGCCTAAAGCAATGTGATAATATATTATTATTACTATTTACATACTATTTTACTACGCACACCAACTTTTTAAGAATTTTCATTTGAACTTTATGAGATACTTGGTCTTTAGTCTTTTATACCTACAAAAGAGGTATGGGAGCTTGTTCACATCTAGAGATGAACGGTGGACAAGAAAGTGATATTTGTTTGTTATTAATATCAAAGCCCCGAAGACTTATGTTTCAAATATTGTATAAAAAGATTTTGATAGCCTTGAAAAAATATTGCCTAGAAGACAATAACTTTCGAGAGATTTATGTCGTAATAAGCTTAAAGGCTAATAGTCCTCGGAGACTAATTAGCATATTTTACCCAATTTTAAAAGAGAGGCTAATGTTCGAGACAATATATGCTAGTATAAATTTGATTGAAGGCTCCGGAAGAGCTAATATTTTGTTACCCGAAGGAACAAAATTATCCATTAATTATTCTACCGAATATAAAAGAAACTTATTAAGTTTTAAAGATATCTCGAGAAATGGATATCATATAAAACACGCTATTGTAAACCAGAAGTTTACTAAAAATAATGCAAGAAATTGTAATTATAAACTAGAAGTTTACAAATATAGCAAATGAAATGTTTGCTAATGTCGAATGAGATATCAAAGAGGCCAAGAGCCGCAAAGAAATATCTCTAGATTTATTTTGAAGCCAAGATAAATAACAAATGAGCCCATAAGGTAATACGATGTTTAGTTTCTGTTCTTATTAAAAAAAAATTATTATTATTTATATTTATTGTGATCCCATCTTATAAATCATTGCCATGACAATTTTCTCTTTGGAGAATTCTCATATGTGTGATTCTAAATCATGAGATTCGAGTTATTTTGATCATAAATATCTTCATATGTAGTGGACTCGTGTGTATATTTTGCATATATAAGTAAATTGAAGTATATTATTAAAGAGTAATGAGATTATCTAGTGATGTAGTCTTATATGTTTGTTCCTGATGAATCAACATAGATTTTTATTTCTAGCTTCAAAAGGTTTTAAAGTGATTTTGAAATGCATATATATAGAAAGTATGTTTATATAACTCACACTTGAGGGGGAGATTGTTAGAAAACAAGTGTGAGTTCAAATACAAGTATGAACTAATTTTTGAAAAGTTATATACTTCTCACATAAAGCCTAATATATCTCCCAAAATGGATGTCGATTATGTTTCAAAAGTTTATGATTGATTGAGACATATGTCACAAGAAAAATCAAGAAGTTTACTGATCCAAAGAAATTTATTGTTGGCATGACTTGTTTGATCATCTCGAGTCATATAATACAAATAAGATTACATTTTGACATCCATCAAAGAACCGAAGATTCTTCAAGAATAACCAACATATTATTTATGAATTATGTGTTGCTTGTTCTCAAAACAAAATTGTTTATGGGAATATCATTGATCATGTAAAGCCTCCATAAATAGTTAGATCAATTCTTATGAGAACAAAATTTTTATGTTGGTATGTTTGATCTTACATATTACAAAGACTTATAAGCCAACAAAATTCTCCCCATATAATTGGTTTTAGGTCCGGAGCCGGACAAATTCCATCTTATAAAGTTTGTATGTGCGATGATTATTAATCCACCACAATGCATACTTGCGACGAGATGGATATGGAAAGAAAGTTGAGATAAATGTTGTATAAGGACCTTCTTCTTCTTGTTTGTCTCTATATGAAACAAAATAATGTTTCTAAAGGAAACAAATGGATTAAGGAAACTTATAATCTTGTATGATTAGTCAATTGATATTTGACATTATTTTCTCAACGTAAGGGGGAGAAATTGAATAGGCGGATAAGAGAATACATGGAATGCATTATCGCAAAGTATATATCCTCGAATAAAGAAGTATGAACCGTAAGTTCATTAGGTTATGCATTCATGATATATTTGCCGATATAAATTATCGACCTAAATGAGATTTATTAAATCTCATATTCTAGCTAAAAATGCTCCAATTAGTAACATGCCGAAGCATGAGTAAGTATTCGGTTCCAAATATAAATATTATGGATAAATTGGAGCATATGATTAAGATGATCATATAAAGGAGGCAAGTACTCCGAAGAGTACTTAGACATAACTTATTGGAAAATCTCAAGAAAGGTTCGGTCCGAGTAATATTGATATTGTTATGTCGAATTGGAAAAATAGAACCGAAAAGATAAAGTTGTCGACAACAATTTTGATGATGATATCACGTGATCAAATGAGGATATTATATAAAGATTATTGGCCAAGAGGATAAGTAAAATTGAGAGTGACGCAAGTATAATCATATGATGATAGTTAAGGACCCGAAGTCCAAATTGGAATATATAATTTTGTGGTGGATACGATAAATCCTGCGGTTTATGAATGATAAATTATGCGTCTATTAGATATTGTTATATTGCATATGCATATGTCTTATTAAATTATGAAGATTGCATAAGAATCTTCAAAGGATCCAAGAGTGCTAGTAGCACATGTCCCCTGAAGGACTCAAGATGCCGAAGCATCTAATTCAAAGTTCTCGAGAACAATACTTAAGAAGTTTTGTAAGACTTAAAACTATTAGAGCATGTATGATATAATCATTTTAATGAATATCTGTTGATATGCATCTAGATATATCTTATAAGAATGCCTAAAAATCATGTTAGTATTATTATGATTTTTCTTTGGAAATATTTAGTTCTTGCGGGTACACAATAGAATGTTTGATGACAAAAAGGATGATATGCTCAAAAGACATTGAAAGTAATGTAGTCATCGGGGGAGTAATACGATGTTGTCAAAAAGGGGAGTCGATACACGCTGTACTCTTTTTCCCTTATCTAGGTTTTGTCCCACTTTGGGTTTTCCTAGAAAGGTTTTTAATGAGGCGGCGTTGAATTGACAACAGATGTATCAATGGATGTTGTACTCTTTTCTTTGGCTAGGTTTTTATCCCACCTGGGGTTTTCCTAGTTAAAGTTTTTAATGAGGCACATTCATAATGGACATTCAGGGGGAGTGTTATGAATATTTCAATATTGGTGTGAATGTCTACAACCTTTTCAAGAAGAGTCTTTTGGAGTTTAAAAAGCCACGTAACCTATGATATGAATGGCATGAGAGTTTTATATGACTAATGTTAAAAACTTCCAAAACCTCATAATATACCATTATGTAGATTTATTCTTTTGTAACTCTTGTAATAGAATTCCTTTTATATAGTAGGCATGTATCAAAGGTTAAAGATGAGAACAATAGAAAGAAGAAGCACTCTCACTTTGCTATCTATTTCTCTCTTGCATTTCTTCATCTCCCTCATCTTAATCTCTCTTGTTATTTTACTTAGTTTCATAACAAAATATAATTAATAGTATTAATAATTTTTGGGCCAGCAAATAGCAAGATTAAATTTAAAAAAAGTAACGGCTTTAACGGTAGCAGTAGAGACATGAGACATCCGTTACTGTTTACCATTTCTTTTGGGTGAAAACTGTTTTTTCGTACAAAGCCCCCGCGCCCTCGTAATCCCTTTTGTGTTTGTTTGTACTTTTGCATTGATGGTTTCGTCAACCAATTCAAAGTTCAATCTTGAAAACAAAATTACAAACAAGCACCGATTTTTCCAAAGATTCGATTCTGTTTCTTTTTCCCCGGATCCTTGAATTGAATCCCAAGTTCAGAATCGCCTACTTGTTCAATCGCAATTGCCTGTCACCCAATTCGCATTTCGCATCAATCTCAGTCTCCTTTTATCAATTCGATTATATTCTCCCCATGATCCTTTAATCTTTGAATCAATTCGAGCTTCGAATTTCTGGATTTAATAGTAGCCAACTTTCTTTCTCGATTGAATTTACATAATGTTAAGTACAGCCTCGTTACCGGTAGCTCTACCAGATTCCGCCGCAGACTCCTCGCCCCTTCTTCGTTACTCCGTCTCCGATCAAGTGCTCCGAGGGACATCGGGGCCATTACGGAGGGCGACGCAGTTCTTCCGGCATGCGAGCGGGCGGCGGATGATGCTCCGGGAGCCGTCGGTGCGGGTGCGGGAGAACGCGGCGGAGCAGCTGGAGGCGCGTCAGAGTAACTGGGCGTTCTCGAAGCCGGTGGTGATACTGGATGTCTTTTGGAACTTGGTGTTTATGATTATTGGGATTATCGTTTTAGGGTTGAGCGTTGAGGAGAAGCCTTCGGTGCCTTTGAGACTGTGGATTTGTGGGTACTTGCTTCAAGGTGTGTTTCACTGTGTGCGTGTGATTCTTAAGTACAGACGATACATGCAAGCCCAAGCACAAGCACAAGCACGTTCTGCGTCCGAAGAACAGCATCAGTATGGGATCTCTTGGGAAAGAGGTTTAGATTTTAATTCTAGTTCTGGGAGTGATATTGGGGATTCTGCTGACGAACGGGATCAAGAAGGATATAGGTATACTTTTGCATAACTGTTGGATATTGTGAATTTAAAAGTGGGAATTTGACCTCCTGTTTTGCCTTCTTTGCTTACTGTAACTGTGTTGGATAACTGGGTCCTGAAGAAATCACTCGATGCCATTAAGTAAGATTTTGGGTTTGGAGTTGACAATGCTTGAATTTGATTTAGCCTGTATTATCATATGGGATGATTAAGAATCACCGGAAAAAAAAAAAAAAAGTAAAATTCGGTGTTTTAAAATGTGCACTGAACTTTTCCTGTCTCGCCCTTTTAACATATGTAAGTGGTACTTTCCTTGCAGCATCAGAAAGCGCATGGAATCCGCAAATACAATGTTTTCATTCATATGGTGGCTTCTTGGATTTTATTGGATTACCACTGGTGGCCAAAACTTGACCCAAGATGCTCCTCAGCTTTACTGGTTAGTTGGGAGTTGTTTAATTCTGTTCTTAGTCAGTGACATGTGCTATTTTAAAACTTCTAGACTTGTAGTGGGCAACATAGGGGTATAAATTAATGATGCCAAATAAACCACAATGTCCTGGCACATTGGTTTTGCATGGTTGTGGTTTGCAGGCTCTGTATCACCTTCCTTGCCATCGACATTGTGATTGTTTTGATCTGTGTGGTCGTGGCATGCCTTGTTAGTATTGCTGTTTGCTGCTGTCT
Source organism: Acacia acuminata (assembly GCA_019022655.1). Lineage (NCBI taxonomy): Eukaryota > Viridiplantae > Streptophyta > Magnoliopsida > Fabales > Fabaceae > Acacia > Acacia acuminata. The sequence continues at coordinate 672,648 of JAFJYI010000300.1, read as the reverse complement.
TCCATGCATTCTTGCATTTTTGTCAGTGGTGGCGGATAAGGTGAATAAACTCTTTACCTTTTTGGTCTTGCTTTATGTTGTAAATATTTTAAGATAATGAGGAGCTTCATGCTTGTTTCCCTGTGTTTAACAAGCAATCCATACATAGCCCATGCATGATTTAAGTTGCTATTTCAGTATGAAACAAAATTATTTGTTTGTCACATGCTCAAGTCTATATTTCTTGATTTATCCTGAACCAAGGCTCAACTCTCTATATATTGGCTCTTCTGATAATCTTTTTTTCATTAAGCCGCACTCATCAGCATTAACACTTTATTCATGAACATGAAGTGACTTTTTAATGTGGGAGCAGGAAGGGGCAACCGTGGAAGAAATCAATCGGTTGCCTAAATACAAGTTCAGGAGCCCAGATGAATTTAGTGCTGATGATGATGGTGATGCCCAAGCTTCATGTTGTAAAGGAATAATGACAGAATGTGACAGCGATACACCTGCAGAACATGCTCTTTCCAAGGAAGACGCAGTAAGCTTCCATTGCATTTATTACAAATGGGGAGGATATGATCTGACCTACCTCCGTAATCAAGCTTGAAAACACAAACACACTATTTTTCCTAAAAATTCTTCGAATGCTCTAGCCTCAAGTTATTGTATTAATGCTAAGGCTACAGGATACTAAAGTATAATACATCATGATCATGGCACTTTAAGATTCTCATGCTTAGCTCAATCATTAAATTTGAAATATAAAAAAAAAAATAATGAAAATCGGTATATTATCAAAGTCAATTACATTTGGTAAAATTAGGATGTGAAAAATCCAAGCTTTTCAGTGATATCGACATCACGTAAAATAATGCCATCTTATACTTGGTATATTAGATGATATACTAGATATCTTGTATATAAGTGCACTAAAAACAAGAATATTGTGCACTTCTTGATGCCCAAGATCCTAAAATAAACAGAACTGTCAAAATCTTCTGAAACTGTAAAACTCTGTCTAAACACAATCATCATATACTTTTATCCCTGGGTTTTTCTTTTGTTGTTTGTTTTAAGAACCTTTCAGCATGTCGTCATCTGAACTTGGATATCTTGGATACAGAGAGTATTGTGATTGTTGATGTTTGGTATATTATTATTTAAGATAGTTCTAGCTCCAATCCTAAATGTAGGATCTAATTTATTGTGTAAATATAAATTAGATCATATATTTAAGACTGGAGGAGTAACTAAGTATCAAAGATACCAAATTGATCTTTGTTCTCTCAGTGTCTGTTTTGATGACAATTATCTTTCTATCAAACATGAACATCATAAGAATTATAGTAGATTAGACCTTTATATGCTATACAATGATGTGAAGATTTCATTTTGTGGGATGGATAAAAAATACAGGAGTGCTGCATCTGCCTGTGTGCGTATGAGGATGGAGCTGAGCTAAGAGAACTTCCGTGCGGCCACCATTTTCACGCGGACTGCATCGACAAGTGGCTGATCATCAACGCTAACTGCCCTCTCTGCAAGTTCAATGTTCATACCGGAAACCATTCTCAAGTTTGAAATGTTGGAGAAGATCGAGGATCAGTCGATGAATGCATTTTCACAACAATTAATTAATTAGAACATGTGCCCTTTTTGATGCATGCTCTAACCAGACAATCATACTGCCACTTGAGCCTGCTATGTATGTGCGTGATTAACATGATTGGTATGATTGTAATTCTAAGTTTAATGGTTAAAGTAGGAGTATATCCCAGAAGGTGAGAGTGCTTGTGTGGGCTTCTAAACAACAGAGAGTGGGGCGCGTTTCTCATATATATATATATATATATATATATATATATATAGATATATATGGGGCGAGTTTCTCATATATATATATATATATATGGGATTATCATTTCTGCTTCAACAGCAGAAAAACTTCTCTGCCGCAAACAAAAAACGAGGCCGTTTTATTAATTTTTTTTTCTTCTTTCTCAGTCTTCTCTCTTCCTTTCTTTTACCTTTCAACGTGTAATTGGACAGTGGGCCCCACCAAGAAAAGAATTTATTAAAAAACAACAAAGTTTTGTTTTTTTCTTTGGAGTTGGTACGCAGTTTCATCTCCCACTCTTTGTAATTTTACACTCCCCCCCCCCCCCCCCCCCCCCCCCGCGCGACAGCAAGCAACTCTGGATCATTCATGGAACATCAAACAGCAAGAGAGGAATACATGGCCATCTGATTCACAAGAACTTCAGATAATGAAAGATCTCCACCTCCCTCTGTAACTGCTAATCACACTTCACAAGAACAGAGTAATATTCAGTTTCATCTCTCCCCAAAGAATCAAAGACACCTCATCAACATATGCCACTTGAAGGGCCTCATTATTTTTCATCAAATACAAAATTTCTTAAGCATGATGATCTTTTGCTACCTTGTGCGGCCTATAAATTTGGCAAGCCACCATATATGTAAACTTCATCAGCGCACTCCCATATTCATGCCCCTTGAACAACGGGACCACACCACTATCTACCCTTCTAAGACTTCGTAGAAGCCATCCAAACCAGTATTTTGCCTTGTCGAGCCATGTGAACCAATATTTTGTGACTCCTCTCTGAAGTCCATCTCAGAAGCAGAAATTTTTTCCATTCATCTTCATATATCTTCTGCAAATAACATAGAGCAGTGATTGTGTGGAGCAAGACCTTCCTCTATCAACTGATCAATATGATACACAACCAGCTAGCCAGAGTTGCAGAATCAGGATTCATGTTCTTCGCACGCGACTCGTGAAATAGCTCTAATGCTTCCTTCGGAAGCTTGTTTTGTTCATACCCCGAGATCATGGAGTTCCAAGCTACAATAGTTCTATCCGGCAGTTTATATCTAGAACCACCATCCACCACAACCCACGATTACAACCACCATCGTGCCTCGCCGGTAATCACAAACTACCAGCCATGACTTCATAATACTCTCCCCGTCATCTACCTTTTCAATGACCTATACTACTACCAGGTTCAACCAAGAAATTATGCAGCAACTCTAAGCAAGAACAGAAAAATACGTCAATGAAGAAGAAGATCCCCTACCCAGAAATCGTGAATCTAGCTTCACCTTGCAAAGATGCGATTTCAAAAGCAAAACCAGAAATCGACGAAGGGTGGCAAAATCGGTGACTGTGGGGGGAAGTGTTGCTGGGCTATCAACCACACCCTCACCGAAGCCGTGATCTCTGCGTCGTCTGTGAACATCGAAGCCCACACGTTCGTCATCGATATCGCAAACACCAATGCCGAGAACCCCAGAAAAAAACTAATACAGAGGAAATGACGATGGGAACTGGTTCACTTCACAGGAAGGCAGAACTGGTTTCCTTTCCTTCCAGCCTTTAGCAACATTAATGTTTCCTCTGTGGCAACATTAAGCGTTCACCTGATCTGCAACTTGTACATTCGGTGGTTGCGGCCGCCGCTCAAGCTCAACCAGCTTTTCAGAGGTCACTGGCGACGGAGGTAGACTAAGGCCTGGAGTCGTCTATCGGATCTCCCTGAAGCATGAAGGTCCAGGAACGTGGAGTTGCAGCGCTCGTCACTTTTCTTCCTGGTCTGCGTTTCTGGATGGTGGAGGAAGTAGGTCGCCGGCAGTGATGGTGGTGAAGGAGTAGACCGCAGGCGACTTCAAGGAGGGTGAGGATAATGATGAACGATGAAGCTCGGTCAAAGATCCAAGGTCGAAGGTGTGAGCTAACTGGTGCGGCGTTGCTATGTTCGTGTATATGGAGCAAGGTGAATGAAAGGAAGAGAGAAGACCGGAAAAAAAAAAATAACAAAACGGCCTCGTTTCTGGTTTGCGGCAGAGTTGTTTTTCTGCCGTTGAAGCAGAAATGATAATCCCTATATATAAATATATATGGTTTCATCAATTGTTTAGCTCAAAACGTCTATGGATGTCGAATTTTAATGACTTCAATTAATTTATCAATTCTTAAATTTATTGTTCATTACTAAATTCAAAACATGTAACATTATACAGACTATTTAGAAATTGAAGGCGAAAAAATTCTGATCTTGAGCAGGGGAGTGTTTGGTTTATTTGGGAGAGCTTGGTTGGATGGATTTGGATCCCTTGAAAAGATTAATCAAACGTATATTTAATTAAGGAAACCAAATTACAATCAACGAATTATGGGTGAGCGTCTTCCTTTGTGACTTTGGTGTAATGTTGGGACCTTTCCGGTGGCGGCGAATGTAGAGGTATTGACCATTAAGATAAGGTTAAAGATTTGTCAATTTTACAAATTTCAAAGAAATACAGGTCTTCTCTAATCTTTTGGAAGCATTAAATATTTTGTTGAGAGATAGTGTGTTGGATCATCCTTTCAAAATTGAAATAAAGGCCACAAATCAGCTATTGTATGGAGATTGGTGGGTTGTTTTGTCCTATTCAAATAAGGAGTCTATTGAATGTGTATATTTTGGCCAAAGAGGCACATATAATAGATATATGCAACTATGGATGGTCACAGAAGTGCACCTTAAATGTAGAATTGGGTTTATACTCGACAAAATGTTTGTTAGGAATGAATTTAGTTCTTGGTCTTAGATGGTGTGTATTTTAAATTTTAAGTTTACCTTGCCACTTTGTACCCAAAAAAAAAAAAGAAAAAAGAGTAATGTATGCAGCATATTAAAGAATGTTTTTTAAATTTTTATTTTTTTAAAAAAATACTACATGGATTTATTTTCGTAAAGAAGAGGCCAAAGCTAATTAACAAGATAATAAAAGTGGGTACTCCCTTCGGTCCTAGAGATAGGACAAAGTTTGTGGTGTAATTTGCGCGACAAACTTTGTCCTATATTTAAGACCAAAGGTGTTATAAAATAAGGAGAAGCTTAGTCATAGGCTAGGTCAACAAGAAAAAATTGGAGTATTTTCTCCATTAGTGATGGCACAAAAATACGTAAGTGATTTTTTCAAAAGTGTGCTAAACACTAAGTGTTTTTTTTAGGGGTAAAATTGATTACATGGTTACAAAAGTAGGGCAAAAGTTACAAATTCCATTAAATGTAGTTGATGGAGTTAACTTTAATCTAACAGAGACATCATCCATATTTAATGGAATCTGTGACTTTTACATCAATTTTGTAACCACGTAATCACTTTTACACCTAAAAAAAACTTAATATTAGGTGCATTTTTTTTAAAAACCAAATATCTATTTTTACACCTTAACCCTTTCTCCATTAATTCAAGCTTGTAAGAAACATAATGAAAGCAAATATCACCTTAAGAAATAATATAATCTGTAAGTGTCTTTTCCATCTTTTGAATACATCACTCCATAATATAAATATATTATAAACACCATTATATAATGAACGATAACGTGAAAAAGAAAGTAAGAACGACGATTTTGAATTGGTTCAAGCATGGACGCCAAGATGATTCCGCCAAACAGGAATCCCCAGAACGACTCCATTATTGTTTTGAACATTGAAACCCTCATAATTTTGCATTCCTGAGCACTTTGAATTATCATCATTAAGTTTTTGTTCTTGTTCCTTCTTCTTGGTCTTCACTGAGAAACTGATAACCCCACTCCTCCTTCCCTCCCAATTCCTCAACCTGTAACTCAACACCTCCGAACATCCCTCTTCTTCCTTCGGTACAACATCCGAAATCGCTATTCTGGCCAGTCCAATGGATCGAACCGAACCTTTGGGAATCTTACACTGAACATCGAATGAAATAGACTTTGCATGCAATGGCGCCTCCACCGTCAACCTCTCGTTCCATAAACTAGTGTACCCTAAACCTAAGCTCTCTCCTCCTTGCTTCCCCATTTTTGTGGTCCAACACTTTAACGACTCCGCCCGAACCACCACGTACACGTTCTCCGTCGCCGGATTCTGATCCATGCAAAGGTTCTCGCCCGATATAACGGTGACCTCCAGAGTACGTGTCTTAATTGGGTTCATCATTCTCGATCGGTCAGAGAGTTTTATATATATGATGGATGGATATGAAGAGCGTGTTTATATAAAAAAGAGATTTTGTGGTGAGAATAAAGGAGGAGGAAGGAGGATTTATATATTGGGATTACGTGAGAAGATTTGGTTTTAATTTACTCGGTCTTTGCGGTAGAAGTTTGGTAGGAAACAGGTGTTGAACGTTGGTAGTTTCTGACTTTTAGCAAGTTCGCGTTTTCTCACACTGCTGTTCTTTAATTTCTTACTTATTGCATGGGCCAAGAATTTTCTAGGGCAACTCTATGCTCATGAAATTTCGATTTCAGTTTACCTATTGTATAATTGATTCATAAAATGAAAATGCACTTGTGATACAGCTTTATAGACACGTATGTTTACTACCTAACCCATGAACTAAAGACCAAGTGAAGTACATACTTGTTCGTAGAGGCATGTGTACAACTAGGAGTAAAAAGACCAAGTGAAGTACATACTTGTTCGTAGAGGCATGTGTACAACCAAGAGTAATGTTGTCCTGAAAATTTTTTCAGATTTAATATTTTCTTAGAAATTTTAAAACGCAGCAATGTTGTTATTTTCCTATAAAAAATTAACGGTCAACGTTAATTTTTAATGGTCAATATTAGTTTTTTAACGGAAAAAATGACAATATTACTACGTTTTAAAACTTTCGTGTAATATTGAACCTAAAAAACTTCAAAGGTAACATTGCTTATAGGCGTATGCTTCCTGTAGATTTACTATTTCACCTTTAATTAATTCATGCGAAATAAAAAGTTATGGTTATAAATTTATTTGATATGTTCTAAATTCAAATATATATTTTTCATTTTTACTCTTACTGAAAAACGTGGGGCCTATGGGTTATTTTGAAGAGCGAGATGGTGTATGTATATATATATATATATATATATATAATGAGTGGGTACAACAAGAAAATGAGTACAAATCGCACCGACAAAATTAAAATAATGAGCATTAATTATTCTGAAAATAACTTATATTTTAGACCATAGATTTTTTTTCAGAAGCACTTATATTAGAGAAATACTTAAATATTCAATGAATACCACGTCATCTTAATTCTATCCAATGAAAATATAACAACTCAGATAATTTTAGTCCAAGTTACAATTGCTAATGACTCATTTGAAAAAATTCAAATTTTATGATTTTTCTTAAACAAAATATTAATTTGAAATCAAAGCTAAAATAAAATCATCAACCAATATTTTTGTAAAAAAAAAAGATAAAATTTGAAAAAAAAATTTTAGATGAGTCATTTGCTAACAATGATATGAGTTTTTATATTTTTATTGAATCACAGAGCCAGTTTCAAATGAGGCAGTACTCACTCTCAAAGGAGGAAAGTCATCTAAAATATTTCTCCCCATTAATCTCCTGCTGATACTTTTAAAGTACAACGAGCAAAGAAAATAATGCAATGATTACGAATGAAAATACAGCTGAGATTTGAAGCGCAAGTGCCATGACATGCGCATATAAAGGTAATTAAGTGAATAGATCATTTAGTATAGAATGTTGACTTAAATTTACGAAAGACCAAGGAAGTCAAGGGATGATTATTCATGTATGCGTCACGTCAGGTTAGTATTTTCTTGTAAATTTCTGTAGCCATATTCTTCTCGGAACTAGATCTCTTCCATCCTCTCTCTCTATCCATCCTCAGGATCGGTCGTGAAATTTTGATCCAACGGCTAGATTATGTTTTTCAAAATACCGCATCGGTATTTCGAAAACATAATCTAGCCGTTGGATCAAAATGTTTTCTCGAGGATGAGGGAATGGATAGAGAGAGGATGGGAGAGAAATCGATGCATTCTTCTCTTATTCACAATGATTAGGTGCTTTTTCTTTCTTTATGTTTGTCCTTTTAATTTTAGGTTGGGAGCATTTTTTATTTTTTAATATATTTTATTTATTTAGATTATATTATATTATGTATCCTAAAATATTTTTTGTAACCAATATCTAATTAATTTCTAGGATATTAGTATTACATGAAAAAAATTTAAATGCAGAACTGAAGATTAATTAATTTAAAATACTAAGTATAAAAAATATTTTAGGATGTTGTATATAATTTAATCTAAATAAATAAAATATAAAAAAAAAATACCTCTCCTCAAAATCGATTTTCCCCGCGCATACTTAATTGACAATTCATTAGTTGACCCACTTTTCCACATCATTTCGTGTATAACTTATGTGTGGTTGAATTTTCACTGATGCTCCTTTCTATTTTTTCTATTATGTTTCTTTAATTTTAATGAGACACTTGGTTTTAAATTTTTAATTGATCTGTCTAATCAATTGGAAACTCTTACCAACTAAAGTTAGGTTTTCCAAGGAAGTACATCAGTTTTCATTTTGGCCACAAAAGAGAGTACAAGTACAACGTTGTTCCTCATTGAGAAGACATGTGTTTTAACTTTTAAATTTCAATATTTCTTTTATTTATTATCTTTTAATCAGGCAATTCTCAAGTCTCAACCAAGCATCCACTTGATTTTTTTTTTTTTTTTTTTTTTTTTTTTTTTTTTTTTGTAATACGTCTCTTTGTAAGGATATTGCTTTGGTAGTTATTTGTATAAATAACTTGTACAAAACTATTTTTGCCATGACAATGCGGTCAAACAGAATTAATATAATAAATTATATGCTTCTAAATTTGATATAATTCTTATGGACAAAACAATCTAAAGAGACTTATCCAGATTTTGACTTAATAATAATAAATTAATAATAATGTTGAAATCTATAAAGTTATTGGTATATGTAACTTAATTTTGGGAGTTTCAAATTATAAATTTTTCATTAATTATTAAATCCATACCTGATAATGTTTTATTTTCATACTTGACATATCTTTTATACACTGCTCGCACTTCATGTATCTTTCGCCTTCCTTATATAGTGACAATTTTTTTTTTAAAAATAAAGTTTAATGATGAAAAAAATAACTCCATTACATAATTGTGAAATTTTGTTTTGTGCGTCTTTGATTGATAGAACATAAACTCTCCTGCCAACACAATTTCAAAAATCCAAGTGTTTTTTTACTGTAATGTATAAGCTTGAGTTTGAGGGGTGGGAGACTTAAATTATTTTTATTTTACATTAGATATATATTAAAATATATTTTTTTTCAGTATCAAATTCGGACGGCCCTAACATACTTAACTCTATCTTGCTAAGTCATGTGCTTTGAAGGAAAACTGGTTCTAGAGAGAATAGCGGCAGCCAAGAGAGTACCCCTTTTTCCTTAATAAATCGTGTGTCATTATCTAAAGATAAAATGATAGAAAAATAACACTTAAATTTTAAAATCTTATTGATAACAATGGTAATAAAATTAACAAAAGCAACTGATAACTGATTTTATTAAGAAATTATTTGTTCAAAATTTTAAAATTCAAGTGGTATTTATGAAAGATTTTTCATTATTTACACGGCATTCCAAATTTTGATAAATATTAGACCACTTCATCACGCGCTTTTTTTATTACTCATTCAAAAGAGTTCAACTTCGCTTTTTAGTCAAACCCAAAATATCGATTAATAAAGGCGGGCAGCCCACGCCAAACGCTGCCCGCCTATGCAATCAAGAAAAACTTGATTACAAATTGATTTTGTTCACAATTTCTGATTTGAATTTACAAGTTGACTTCGCCCCTTTTTTCTGCTTTCTTTTTTCCCAACATTAATGACTCTAAATTATAAAAAATTAGTATCTTGCTTTTCTCATGAGACTCACCGTATTGCTTAAACATAAAGGGAATTGGATTATGAAGATTGAAGTGGTCACTTTGAATTTAGATTGGCGACTTTGAAGGATGATATTGGCCCTCAATTTCAACAAAATGGTATCCAATATTTCCTCAAAATTTCTTTGTCGATCGGCCAATACAATATAATTCATGTATATAATTAAAAAAAAATACAAAAACCAATCAAAAAATAAAAACAAAGGTACTATACTATATATGTTGATTGTTCAAACAGAAACAATGCGTGGGGGGATCCAGCAAACAGGAATTCCAATAACAGTCCCACAATTATCCCTTAATTTTAAGTCACAAGAACTCATCACTGTCCCCTTTTCTTCTTGTTCCTTGTTCACTGGTTTGACTGAGAAATTAATGACGCCGCTTCTCCTTCCTTCCCAATTCCTCAGCCTGTAACTCAACACCTCAGAACATGCCTCTTGCTTCGGCAACACCTCCCAAATCGCTATTCTGGCCAACCCAATGGACCTAACCGCACCTTTCGCCGTCTTACTCTTAACTTCCAAAGTAATAGACTTTGCATGACATGGCATTTCCACCATCAACTTCTCGTTCCATAAACTGGTTCGGCTCTCTGCTCCTTGCTCCGCCATTTTTGTGCTCCAGCACTTTACGGACTCTGTACGAACCACCGCGTACATGTCAGTTGTCGTCGCCGGATTCCGACTGTCTGCAGAAAGGTCCTCACCGGATATAATGGTGACCTCCAGGGTACGTGTCCTAATCGGCGCCATATGTTGGTCACACTGAGAAAGCAAATAATAGAAGAAACCGAGAGGAGTAATTAATTTGCAGTAGTGAATGAGAGAGGGAGGGATTTTGAGATGAAAATGAAGAAACGAAAGTGTTTGGTATATATAGAGGAGAAGTGTGGTGGGGGGAGAAACGCGTAATTGGAACGTGAGCGAGTAGGTTTCATACGGTTTGGTTCATAACATAAGAGTGGAGCGTGTGAAAGGCTGCGAGACATTGACCCCTTTTTGTTCATATATTGCAAAGTCAAGTACCGACGTAGTATTGCAGTTTCATGTGCATGTGTCACCAAATTTCTTGGAAATTAAACAACACATGGTTTTAGTTTATAAGATCTTAGACTCTAATTGGGTGTCGATCGGTTACATGGACAGCAATGTTCAAGCAAGACTTTTTGTAACATGAAAGTTAAATAAACACAGGCAAAAACGAATCCAAATATAATGCTTTGAGTATCTAAATTGCCTATAACTATGTAAGACTTTTTGACTTGCGGTTTGAAAAACTGTGTCTGGAACCTCAAAATGGACCTGGATGAGATATGGACGGATAATCGACTCGCCCAAATAATGAAGCAAAATTGGGCCCATATTAAGGATTAGAATTTTTTTCTTGAGCCCAAGTTCGTAACTTTGAACCCAACGCATTTTATGGATAGCAGCCCCTTTTGAACTTTGTCCATCACCAAGTCAATAGGACAGCTTATCAGAAAAAAAAAAAAAAAAAAACTTCAATGGGACAGACATGTGATTAACTAATAAACTTTTGGTTAGATAGTAATCATTCAACCACATTCCGTCATCTTGGCTAAAAAGCCATCCCCCATTACAATCATATGGAGGATGATAAGGAGAAGCTTAGTCATAAATCATAGGCCAGGTCAACACGGAAAAATTGGAGTATTTTCTCCATCAATATTCAAGCTTGTAAGAAACATAATGACAGCAAATATCACCTCAAGAAATAATATAATCTGTAAGTGTTTTTTTTCCATCTTTTGAATACATCACTCCATAATATAAATACATTATAAACACCATTATATAATGAACAATAACATGAAAAGGAAAGACAAAACGCGACAACTTTGAATTGGTTCAAGCATGGACGCCAAGATGATTCCACCAAACAGGAATCCCCAGAACGACGCCATTATTGTTTTGAACATTGAAACCCCCATGATTTTGCATTCCCGAGCACTTTGAACCATCATCATCATCAAGTTTTTGTTCTTGTTCCTCCTTGGTCTTCACTGAGAAACTGATAACCCCACTCCTCCTTCCCTCCCAATTCCTCAACCTGTAACACAACACCTCCGAACATCCCTCATCTTCCTTCGGTACAACATCCGAAATCGCTATTCTTGCCAGTCCAATGGATACAACCGAACCTTTCGGAGTCTTACACCGAACTTCGAATGTAATAGACTTTGCATGCAATGGCGCCTCCACCGTCAACCTCTCGTTCCATAAACTAGTGTACCCTAAACCTAAGCTCTCTCCTCCTTGCCTCCCCATTTTTGTGGTCCAACACCTTAACGAATCCGCCCGAACCACCACGTACACGTTCTACGTCGCCGGATTCTGATCCATGCAAAGGTTCTCGCCCGATATAACGGTGACCTCCAGAGTACGTGTCTTAATTGGGTTCATTCTCGATCGGCCAGAGAGATTTATGTTGGAATATTTAATTCAGTAATCAATATTCCGTTATTTCTATTTATGGCCCACATTATTGCTGGTTTTGTAACCGTCCATTAATACTGTAACGGCCCAATTAATACGCAATAAGTGCGTATTGAATGCGCCATTAATACTGTAACGGCCCAATTAATACGCACTTATTGCGTGTTGAATGTGTTTCCTTTTTTAAGCTCTGTGATGGCCAGAGGGGAAACACACGGTGTAATTCTGTCTGGTCCCCTGAACCTGCTCTGACCTTGAGGAAAGCACACCATCTGCAGATTCAGAGAGAAGGATCAGAAGGACAGACTCGGAGTTCGTTCCTGCTTGCTGGCTTGGATTCGTTCCTATTTGGAGACTCGGAGTTCGTCCACGCTTGCTTCGAGACAAATCAATGGCGGGAGGTATTTGTGATCTCTACTTCATTTTTCCGCATTGATCTTATGCTATTTAATTGTTCAGCATGATAAGATCGCCTATATTGATTACTACTGAAGTATGTGCGTATATTCAGCATGTTAATTGAGAAGCACGATTAACATGCTGATTAGAAATAAATATCATAAGATCAATGCGATCTTATCATGCTGAATATACGGAACCCAATGGACCTAACCGCACCAAATGTTAGAAATATAGGCGATCTTATCATGCTGAACAACTAAATAGCATAAGATCAATGCGGAAAAATGAAGTAGAGATCACAAATACCTCCCGCCATTGATTTGTCTCCCGTATGTGCGGGACGAACTCCGAGTCTACAAACAAACGAATCCAAGCCAAAGAGCGTGAACGAACTCCGAGTTTGTCCTTCGATCCTTCTCTCGAATCGCAGATGGTGTGCTTTCCTCAAGGTCGAGCAGGTTCTGAGGGGACCGTAATTACACCGTATGTTTCCCCTCCGGCCATCACGGAGCTTAAAAAAAGGAAACACATTCAATACACAATAAGTGCGTATTAATTGGGCGTTAATGATTAATGGCGCATTCAATACGCACTTATTGCGTATTAATTGGGCGTCAACATATTAATGGCGCATTCAATACGCACTTATTGCGTATTAATTGGGTCAAGCATTACGGTATTAATGGACGGTTACAAAACCAAATAATGTGGCCATAAATAGAAATAACGGAATATTGATTACTAAATTAAATATTCCAACATTCTCCCACTTGGCCCACATACTTCGAGATATACCTTTGAAAAACAAAATGCATGGATCATAGCGATAGGTCCTCTTAAAGTGAGTAATATCTTCCATGTATCACGGTCATCATGTTTCCCAAGCCCAAGTAACTTCATGAATAAACCCTATGTTTATTCTAGGTCCAAACTTTAGTGATATTTCTCAAAATGAATATGCGCAATGCGAATGAGAAAATATCACAAATAGAGTTTCATAAATAACATCGTTCTTACAACGAAAATCACATAAGGGAACCAAGTCCCATTCTTTCGCATGATCCTGAAATTTCAATGTAGGCATGCCTTTAGTTAAAGGATCAAGAATGATCAATTCAAAGTCTCATGTGTTCAACAACCACCGTTTTTTATTTTTAACACGCATTTTTATGGCTAAACACTCAATGTCGATATACTTAATTCGACTACCACCTTTATTGTTCTTAGCCATAAAAACAACAACTAATTGTCACAATATAATCTCAATAGCCCGAAATTGGATCCATAATTCTAAGCCAAGAAATGAAACTCTTCATTTCTACACCATGTGAGCTAGCCTCAAAACAAGATACAAACTCAACTTACGTAGTGAAGTAGCAATTAAAGATTGCTTTTTACTACTCCATGATACAGCTTGATCGGCTAGCATGAATATATATCCCTGAAGTGGATTTCCTTAAGTCCATGCACCAAAGATAATCAATCATAGTAACCAATCACTTCCAAATTGTCGATTCTTTTGTACTTAAGCATGTATTCTTTAGTCCCTTAAGGGTATCTCAATACTTTCTTTGTAGCTCTCCGCTGGTTTATACCGGATTATCGCAGTTGTATCACCGCATAGTATTGAACATACATGCTTATAACTAAAATTTGAGACTAATAAATCATATCATGATTTACCAATGTAAATCATGCTTCAAAAACATGAATCTACTTGACATATAACTTGCTTGTGGGCTAAAGTTATAATTCAATTAGATCCATATATACCTTTATCATAAAACTATCAAATTATTTCCTTATTCTTAATTCTTGCGGGTAAATTAAGAATATAATTTGATGTTCTATTCCAATTAATCATACATTATAAATTCGTATCACTAAAGTCTACCTGTGGGCAAAGACATTAGCATAGCATGAATTTATCTTGAATTGATGAAACTAGAATGCAATTATATCCCCTAATACCTGTGGGCTACTTAGAAAATATAATGGCATTCCATTCACCCTAATTAAAACTATGATTATAATTATCTCTTTCGTGAGCAAAGATTAATTACAACCGCACATTTAATTACAATTGATGTCTTTAAACCTTTATGTGATGTATTTTGTTGCATCGAACAAAATAGAGTGTATGTACCTAGAGGTAGCTGCTTCTCAATTCTACATGTTCATCACAAAGACATCAACCATTGTGTATACTAATGTACATATGATCATAATTTTGATATAGTATGACCTTACGTGATTAACCATGCATACAAGATGTGCATAAAGATGTTGTAGCTATTCCTTAAACAAATATGTATGCTAATCACTAATATCAAATATGTACAATATAATGTAAATACCATACACATACACAATGTCTACAGGAATCTTAATTAATTAATTTAATCAACTAAATCATTAATGTGAATAAAAATATTTACTCACCTTCAAAAATTAATATTCTAAAATCCACATGTGATTATTTATGCATGCCATAAGAAAACTTTATACTTAAATTCTGTATATGCACAACTTTATAGAGGATTTAACCAATTAATTTAATCAATATTAGTGACTAAATTCAACCCTCCCACTTTGATTAAATTAATGTTACCAAAATCAATCACCAAAATTAACTCTGTGAAGTTAGATTCCAAATATGCACAAATATTTAATGAGAATTTAATTGATTAATTTAATCAACAAATGTGATTAAATAATCATCTTAGACAAAATCCTCCCACTATTTTGTGCATTCAAAAAATGAATCTAATTTATGCACATCTTAATGGAGGGATTAATTGATTAACTAAATAATCAACTTAAAAGGAAAAATCCTCCCACTGTTTTATGTACCCAAAAATTGTGTAAATAATAATTAATTTTGGCACTTTTTCATCTTAAATTAAGTGTTACAAAATTTTGAACAGTTAAATAATTGTCTAAAGTTAATTTTCCAAATATTTAGACAATTCAATAACTTATAAATTAATTTTGCAAACCTTTCAAAAATGAGAGAAAAACAAAAATGCCAAAATCAATCCTTTTCGTAATTAAATATGATGTAATCAAAATTATACATAAAACAAAGTTGCCAAGAAAAGGAACTAGCATGGCCCAGGTAATTAAAAAGGATTTTCCAGAGAAAATTAAATATTAAAAGGCTCAAAATAATTGCTCATCACGCCAAACAAGATGCAATGAGTGATAAAAATAATGATTTTGCAACCCTTCGCCCACAACACAAATGTTCATTTTGACTTGGCCATATATACTCAATATTAGCCATAAAACCATACACAATGGAATCCAAAGCGTCCTGCCCACTCAAAAATAATTCAAATCCCATTTGACACCGAAAACCAATAATTCATTTAAATTCAATAATGATTCATCCTCTCCCAATATTGTAGGCGTGGCTCAGATGGCAAGACGCTAGCCTTTAGGCTTTTATTCAGTCACGGGAATGGGCTTCGAATCTTCCCGAGACCATTTTGTAAAATTTCCAAACTGAATAACAAATTATATATATATTTATTAACAGTTCTTATTCAACCAAATATGAGTGCATGGCACAACAAGTAGCGCCGGTCATCAAGTACTAAAGACACACGGGTCCTATGTTCGAAGCTCCTAGGACCCTTTTTTTTTTCCTTCCCCACAAACCGATCCCTATGACCCGGTTTCGCCAGACGTCCTCCATTCGCCGATCTGCATGCAGATCGCTTTTCCTAAAACTCCAATCAAGAAAACCAAATGCGATCGGAGAGCATATGCCGCTACCATGATTTGAGATGCCACCGTGATCTCAAATGTACGTCGGAAAATGAGCTCCAGATCCAGGTTCCCAGGTGATCCTTATGCCGTTGTCATCCATATTTCACGCCTCGAGCGATTGGAAGCTCGAAGGATGGTGATTTTCATGCAATAATGACCGAAAATAATCACCAAAAATTAATAATGATCCGAACAATATGCTCAATATAATCACAAAATCGAAATCAAAGATCAAATTGAAAAATCCAGATTCTAATGGCCGTATTCATGGATAATCAAGCAAAATCCAGATCAAAAGCATATACGCAAAAAGGAGCTCAGATCCAGATCAAAAGGAAAAATCACAGATCAACCAAAAAGTTTTGCAGATTCTTCCCATAAAAGAGACGTTTAGAAACTCAAAAGAATCCAAAAACCCATACTCGTCAATTAGTTTCAAATGGAAAAATCTCAGATCAAAGAATCAATTAACATGTATATTGATTCCAGAGAACAAATACTAGAAAATATTTCGAGAAAATCCTGATTGAAAATATGTATCAAGATCAAACAAGGATTTCAAAGCTTCAAGAAGTAATAACAGACAATGAAAAGTGTCGGCAATCATTGAAAAACAAAATTGATCGCCTCTCTTAATGAAAAAGCATGCATATATTCAAAAGAAATCCAGGAAAGAAAAAACCCCAGATCAAATATATACATCAAATCTCTCCAACAAGTTGAAGAAAATAAAATTTCGTCGATCAAAAATCAAGGCAGAGGAACATCAGCTCTGATACCAAAATTAATTGATTCACATCTTAATGGAGGGATTAATTGATTAACTAAATAATCAACTTAAAAGGAAAAATCCTCCCAATCGCTTTATGTACCCAAAAATTGTCTAAATAATAATTAATTTTGGCACTTTTTCATCTTAAATTAAGTGTTACAAAATTTTGAATGCTTAAATAATTGTCTAAAGTTAATATTCCAAATATTTAGACAATTCAATAACTTATAAATTAATTTTGCAAACCTTTCAAAAATGAAAGAAAAACAAAAATGCCAAAATCAATCCTTTCGTAATTAAATATGATGTAATCAAAATTATACATAAAACAAAGTTGCCAAGAAAAACGAACTAGCATGGCCCAGGTAATTAAAAAGAATTTTCCAGAAGAAAATTAAATATTAAAAGGCTCAAAATAATTGCTCATCACGCTCAAACAAGATGCAATGAGTGATAAAAATAATGATTTTGCAACCCCTTCGACCCACAACACAAAAATGTTCATTTTGACTTGGCCATATATACTCAATATTAGCCATAAAACCATACACAATGGAATCCAAAGCGTCTGGCCCACTCAAAAATAATTCAAATCCTATTTGACACTGAAAACCAATAATTTATTTAAATTCAATAATGATTCATCCTCTGCCACAATTGTAGGCGTGGCTCGGATATGGCAAGACGCTAGCCTTTAGGCGTTCATTCGATCACGTGAATGGGCTTCGAATCTTCCCGAGACCATTTTGTAAAATTTCCAAACCGAATAACAAATTATATATATTTATTAACTTCTCATTCAACCAAATATGAGTGCATGGCACAATGTATGCGAGCGCCGGCCATCAAGTACTCGGAAAGACGCATGGGTCCTATGTTCGAAGCCCGCTAGGACCCTTTTTTCCTTCCCCACAAACCGGATCCCTATGACCCTTTCGGCCAAGACGTCCTGTCCATTCGCCCGATCTGCATGATGCAGACGCCTTTTCCCAAGAACTCCAATCAAGAAAACCAAATGCGATCGGAGAGCATATGCCGCTACCATGATTTGAGATGCCACCGTGATCTGAAAAATGGCTTAAACAGTAGCCGCAGATCCAAGCCCGGGATCCTTATGCCGTTGTCATCCATATTTCACGCCTCGCGATTGGGAAGCTCGAAGGATGGTGATTTTCATGCAATAATGACCGAAAATAATCACCAAAAATTAATAATGATCCAACAATATGCTCAATATAATCACACAATCGAAATCAAAGATCAAATTGAAAAATCCAGATTCTAATGGCCGTATTCATGGATAATCAAGCAAAATCCAGATCAAAAGCATATACGCAAAAAGGAGCTCAGATCCAGATCAAAAGGAAAATCACAGATCTGAACCAAAAAGTTTTGCAGATTCTTCCCATAAAAGAGACGTTTAGAAACTCAAAAGAATCCAAAAACCCATACCGTCAATTAGTTTCAAATGGAAAAATCTAAGATCAAAGAATCAATTAACATGTATATTGATTCCGAGAACAAATACTAGAAAATATTTCCGAAAATCCGATTGAAAATATGTATCAAGATCGAAACAAGGATTTCAAAGCTTCAAGAAGTAAGAACGAGACAATGAAAAGTGTCGGCAAATATTGAAAAACAAAATTGATCGCCTCTCTTAATGAAAAAAGCATGCATATATTCAAAAGAAATCCAGGAAAGAAAAAAACCCCGCATCAAATATATACATCAAATCTCTCCAACAAGTTGAAGAAAATAAAATTTCGTCGATCAAAAATCAAGGCAGGAACATCGCTCGATACCAAATGTTAGAAATATAGGCAATCTTACCATGCCGAACAACTAAATAGCATAAGATCAATGCGGAAAAATGAAGTAGAGATCACAAATACCTCCCGCCATTGATTTGTCTCCGTAAGCAAGGACGAACTCGAGTCTCCAAACAAAGAACGAATCCAAGCCAAAGAAGTAGGAACGAACTCCGAGTCCGTCCTTCCGATCCTTCTCTCTCGAATCTGAGATGGTGTGCTTTCCTCAAGGTCGAGCGGGTTCGGGGGACCGCATAAAATTACACCGTGTGTTTCCTCCGCCATCACAGAGCTTAAAAAAGGAAACACATTCAATACGCAATAAGTGCGTATTAATTGGGCCGTTAAAGATTAATGGCGCATTCAATACGCACTTATTGCGTATTAATTGGGCCGTTAAAGTATTAATGGCGCATTCAATACGCACTTATTACGTATTAATTGGGCCGTTACAGCATTAATGGACGCATTCAATACGCACTTATTGCGTATTAATTAAATATACACCACATAGCATGGGCCCGGAAAGCGAGTTCGGGGGAGCAAAGTTCAGCAATATAGTGTATATTTAATCACATTTTGTTGATTAAATTAATCAATTAAATTCTCATTAAAGATTTGTGCATATTTGGCTATGATTCAGATTATGCTGGCTGCATGGACTTAAGGAAATCCACTTCGGATATATATTCATGCTAGCCGATCAAGTCGTATCATGGAGTAGTAAAAAGCAATCTTTAATTGCTACTTCCACTACGTAAGTTGAGTTTGTATCTTGTTTGAGGCTAGCTCATGGTGTAGAAATGAAGAGTTTCATTTCTTGGCTTAGAATTATGGATCCAATTTCTCGGGCTATTGAGATTATATTGTGACAATTCAGTTGTTGTTTTTATGGCTAAGAACAATAAAGGTGGTAGTCGAATTAAGTATATCGACATTGAGTGTTTAGCCATAAAAATGCGTGTTAAAAATAAAAAACAAATGGTTGTTGAACACATGAGCACTGAATTGATCATTGCTGATCCTTTAA
Source organism: Acacia acuminata (assembly GCA_019022655.1). NCBI lineage: Eukaryota > Viridiplantae > Streptophyta > Magnoliopsida > Fabales > Fabaceae > Acacia > Acacia acuminata. The sequence continues at coordinate 652,619 of JAFJYI010000300.1, read as the reverse complement.
CTAAAGGCATGCCTACATTGAAATTTCGGATCATGCGAAAGAATGGGACTTGGTTCCCTTATGTGATTTTCATTCTAAGAACGATGTTATTTATGAAACTCTATTTGTGATATTTTCTCATTCAAAGATTGCAGACATATTCATTTTGAGAAATATCACTAAAGTTTGGACCAAGAATAAACGTAGGGTTTATTCATTAAGTTACTTGGGCTTGGAAAACATGATGCACTGTGATACATGGAAGATATTACTCGCTTTAAGAGGACCTATCGCTATGATCCATGCATTTTGTTTGTCAAAGGTATATACTGAAGTATGTGGGCGAAGTGGGAGAATGTTGGAATATTTAATTCAAAAGAATCAATATTCCGTTATTTCTATTTATGGCCCACATTATTGCTGGTTTTGTAACCGTCCATTAATATCAGACGGCCCAATTAATACGCAATAAGTGCGTATTGAATGCGCCATTAATATGTAATGACCCATTAATACGCAATAAGTGCGTATTGAATGCGCCATTAATACCGTAATAACCCAATTAATACGCACTTATTGCGTATTGAATGTGTAAGCACATCATATAGATGAGGGACATTGCAGCCCAATTGAAATCATTTGAGGTTGATATATCTGATTTTTCATTGTACACTATATTCTGAACACTCTTCCACAACCATATAGACCCTTTAGGATATCCTACAACACACATAAGGATAAATGGTCAATCAATGAACTTTTGACCATGTGTGCTTAAGAACAAGGAAGGTTGAAAATGCAAATGGGAGAATTTCTTGAATATGACTTGATTAGTGGGAGCGATTAATACAAAAAACCTTGTTTTGAAAAACATTATTCAAATACTCAATTTTCCACTTTGAGTTTAAGATTGATGGTGACAATGTTCCTTCAAATTAACCGAATATTGTACAATCAATCATTCAAGATTTTTGCAACAAATGGATGTGAAAATGGCCTTTCTCAATGGAGATCTAGAGGAAGAGTTTTACATGAAACAAACCATCGATTTTCTTCAATAATGGTGATCATTTGGTGTGCAAACTCAAGAAATCTGATATGCATTGAAACAAGCTTCCCATCAATGGTATTTAAATCTTTTATTTCCTTCTTGGAAAATTATTAGACCCTATTACATCTTTAATCACCTTGGCCATATTTATTTATTTTCTTGGCAACCTGTTTTATGTGAAATGTATTTTAATTACATCAAATTGAATTGTTTAAATTGAGAAAGTTAATTTTGGCAACTTTCACATTTTGGAAAATTTTGGCAAAAATTATTACTATTATTTTTGAGTTATTTAATTGTCTAAATATTTGGAAAAATTAATTTTAGACAATTATATATCTTTTTCAAATTGTTGAAGCCACACTTTAGTTGAATTATGCCAAAATTAATTCCTTAAACAATATTTGGATACATAAAACAGTGGGAGGAATTTTCTTTTAATTTGATTATTTAGTTAATCAATTAATCCCTCCATTAAGATGTGCATATAATAGATTAATTTTTTAATGCACAAAATAGTGGGAGAATTTGTTTAAGATGATTATTTAATCACATTTAGTTGATTGAATTAATCGATTAAATTCTCATTAAAGATTTGTGCATATTTGGAATCTAAAAGCACAAGATTAATTTTGGTGATTAATATTGGTAATATTAATTTAATCAAAGTGGGAGGATTGTATTTAGTCACTTATGTTGATTAAATTAATTGGTCAAATCCTCCATGAAGTTTGCGTGTATATACAGAATTTAATGCACATTAATGATATTTATGATTAACTTGTGCCCTCTTATAATATGCATAAAGAATCATATATGGATTTTAGAATATCAATCTTTGGAAGGTGAATAAATGTAATGATTTATTTGATTAAATCTTTTAAATTAAGATTCCTATTGACATTGTGTGTATGGTGTTTAGATTGTACATATTTGACAATAATGATTAGCATACATATTTTGCTTAAGGAATAGCTACAATATCCTTATGCACATGTTGTATGCATATTTGATCACATAAGGTTATACCATATCAAAATTATGATCATATGTAAATTTGATATACACAATGATGTGATGTCTTTGCGATGAGTATGTAGAAACAAGGAGTAGCCAAAACATCCTTACTAGGCACATATCTCTATTTTGTTCTAATGAACAAAATACATCACATAAAGATTTAAAGACATCAATTGTAGTTAAATGTGTGGTTATAATTAATCTTTGCCCACGTAAATGATTGTAATCACAGTTTTAATTAGGGTGGAATGGAACAACGTTATATTTTCTAAGTAGCTCACAAGTATTAGGGGATATAACTGCATTCTAGTTTCATCAATTCGAGATAAATTCATGCTATGCTAATGTCTTTGCCCACGGTAGACTTTAGTGATACGAATTTATAATGATATGCTTAATTGGAATAGAACATCAAATGATATTCTTAATTTACCCGCAAGAATTAAGAATAAGGAAATAATTTGATAGTTTTATGATAAAGGTATATATGGATCTAATTGAATTATAACTTTAGCCCACCAAAGTTATATGTCAAGAGATTCATGTTTTTTAAGCATGATTTACATTGGTAAATCATGATATGATTTATTAGTCTTAAATTTTAGTTATAAGCATGTATGTTCAATACTATGTAGTCATACAACTCGGCGAATTTCTCTCGATATGAAATGTAACATTCCCGATTTGAGGGGTGATAACTATAAAGTATCATACATTTGGGGTGGATAGACATTAGTTATGCTATTAGGAAAGACGAACCACCTTCTATCACGAGACCAAGACTCCGATGAGATTGATCTCGTATGCAAATGGGAGCGATCTAATCGCCTCTCAATTATGTTCGTAAAGACCTCAATCTCTCATTGGCATTCATGGTTACGTCGAACAGATAACAAGATTAGGCCACTTCTCAAGGCTATTGATGAACAACTTTGGACTTCATATAAGGCGATTCATCGACACCCTAATTACGAAGTTTTCATTCCCGAGACTCACTCTGAGGTGAAAGATGTGTGTAAGCACATCATATAGATGAGGGACATTGCAGCCCAATTGAAATCATTTGAGGTTGATATGTCTGATTTTTCATTGTACACTATATTCTAACACTCTTCCACAACCATATAGACCGCTTTAGGATATCCTACAACACACATAAGGATAAATGGTCAATCAATGAACTTTTGACCATGTGTGCTTAAGAACAAGGAAGGTTGAAAATGCAAATGGGAGAATTTCTTGAATATGACTTGATTAGTGGGAGCGATTAATACAAAAAACCTTGTTTTGAAAAACATTATTCAAATACTCAATTTTCCACTTTGAGTTTAAGATTGGATGGTGACAATGTTCCTTCAGCCCAACCGAATATTGTACAATCAATCATTCAAGATTTTTGCAACAAATGGATGTGAAAATGGCCTTTCTCAATGGAGATCTAGAGGAAGAGTTTTACATGAAACAAACCATCGATTTTCTTCTAATAATGGTGATCATTTGGTGTGCAAACTCAAGAAATCTGTATATGCATTGAAACAAGCTTCCCATCAATGGTATTTAAAATTTCATGATGTCATCTCTTCATTTGGTTGTGTAGAGAACATTGTGGATGAATGTAAATACCAGAAGGTGAGTGGGAGCAAGACTTGCTTCCTTATTCTATATGTGGATGATATTCAATTGCAACCAATGGTAATGGTTTACTATATGAGGTGAAACGATTTCTTTTTGAAAAACTTTGATTTGAGGGATATAGGAGATGCATCTTATGTCACTAGCATCAAGATACATAGAGACAAACATCAAGTATTCTAGGTTTGTCTCAAGAAACCTATATCAACAAAGCTTTGGAAAGATTTCTGATGAGGAATTGTTCACCAAGTATAGCTCCTTTTGTGAAAGGTGATAAGTTCAATTTGAACCAATGCCCAAAGAATGACTTTGAGTAGGAACAAATGAAAAACATTCCTTGTGCTTTAATAGTAAGAAGCCTTATGTATACTCAGTGCACAAGACCCGACATTGCATTTGCTATTGGAATGCTAAGGAAATATCGAGTAATCCGGTATAAACCACTGGAGAGCTACAAAGAAAGTATTGAGATACCCTTAAGAGACTAAAGAATACATGCTTAAGTACAAATGAATCGACAATTTGGAAGTGATTGATTACTATGATTCAGATTATCTTTGTACATGGACTTAAGGAAATCCACTTCAGGATATATATTCATGCTAGCCGATAAAGCCGTATCATGGAGTAGTAAAAAGCAATCTTTAATTGCTACTTCCACTACGTAAGTTGAGTTTGTATCTTGTTTTGAGGCTAGCTCAAATGGTGTATGAATGAATAGTTTCATTTCTTGGCTTAGAATTATGGATCCAATTTTTGGGCTATTGAGGTTAAATTGTGACAATTCAGCTGTTGTTTTTATGGCTAAGAACAATAAAGGTGGTAGTCGAATTAAGTATATCAACATTGAGTGTTTAGCCATAAAAATGCGTGTTAAAAATAAAACAAGTGGTTGTTGAACACATGAGCACCGAATTGATCATTGCGATCCTTTAACTAAAGGCATGCCTACATTGAAATTTCGGGATCATGCGAAAGAATGGGACTTGGTTCCCTTATGTGATTTTCGTTGTAAGAACGATGTTATTTATGAAACTCTATTTGTGATATTTTCTCATTCGTATTGCGCACATATTCATTTTGAGAAATATCACTAAAGTTTGGACCAAGAATAAACGTAGGGTTTATTCATTAAGTTACTTGGGCTTGGGAAACATGATGCACTGTGATACATGGAAGATATTACTCGCTTTAAGAGGACCTATCGCTATGATCCATGCATTTTGTTTGTCAAAGGTATATACCAAGTATGTGGGCCAAGTGGGAGAATGTTGGAATATTTAATTCAAAGTAATCAATATTCCGTTATTTCTATTTATGGCCCACATTATTGGGTTTTGTAACCGTCCATTAATACTGTAACGGCCCAATTAATACGCAATAAGTGCGTATTGAATGCGCCATTAATACTGTAACGGCCCAATTAATACGCACTTATTGCGTATTGAATGTGTTTCCTTTTTTTAAGCTCTGATGGCGGAGGGGAAACACACGGTGTAATTCTATCTCAGTCCCCGAACCCGCTCGACCTTGAGGAAAGCACACCATCTCGTAGATTCGCAGAGAAGGATCGGAAGGACAGACTCGGAGTTCGTTCCTGCTTGCTGGCTTGGATTCGTTCCTATTTGGAGACTCGGAGTTCGTCCCTGCTTGCTTCTGGAGACAAATCAATGGCGGGAGGTATTTGTGATCTCTACTTCATTTTTCCACATTGATCTTATGCTATTTAATTGTTCAGCATGATAAGATCGCCTATATTTCTAACAATTTATATATATGATGGTTGGATATGAAGAGCGTGTTTATATAAATAAAAGAGATTTTGTGGTGAGAATAGAGGAGGAGGAAGGAGGATCTATATAATGGGACTACGTGAGAAAAGGGCCATAAAGACGTATGAAGCAAAGACGTGGATTTGGTCTAATTTAATTACTCGGTCTTTGTGGTAGAAGGTAAGGAGGAAGCAGGTGTTCAACTTTGGTAGTTTCTCGCTACTAGCACGTTCGATTGTTCTTTAAATTACTTATTGCATGGGCCAAGAATTTTCTGGACGACTCTATTCTCATGAAATTTCGATTTCAGTTTACCTCGTACAATTATCATTCATAAAATGAAAATGCAGTTGTGATATAGTTTTATAGACGCGTATACACATGCCTCTACACACAACTATGTACTTGGAACCGGTTTCGGTACTTACCCCATTTAGACCGTCCAAACAGTCTAGATTTGATTTTTGTTTACTTCTTATTTTTTTAAAAAATTATTTTAATGGGTATAAAACCTAAAATAAAGACTATTAACTGATATTTTTTAACAAAATGATTTTTAGTTCAAAAATCACCAATTTAAAACAATCAATCTTGACGATTCAAATGAGATGGGCAAATAGTGTCTATCATTTGGATAGGCACCAAAACTGGTTCTATGTACTCCGCTGGTTCTATAATATAATAATAGAAGAGAGTTTAACTAATTCACACAAAATAAAAATTCTAAAATTCAAATATTTTTTCATTTTTACCCTTATTGAAGAACGTAGACCCTGAGTTATTTTGTGGAGAGAGAGATGATATACATATTGAGTGGGTAAAATTAGAAAATGAGTACCGCACAAACAAAACTAAAAGGCGAGCATTAATTATGCTGCAACTGACTTATATTTTAAACTATACATTTCATTTAGAAACACCCTATAGTAAAGAAATACTTACATACTCTAAGGGTACTATATCATTTTAACTCGTACAATGAAAATATAAAAACTAAAATCCTTCTAATCCTAGTTGGCTAATTACTCATCTGAAAAAATTTAAATTTTATCTGTTTTTTAATCTTAATTTGAAATAAAAACTAAAACAAAATCATTAACCAATATTTTTATTAAAAAAGAGTAAAAAATTTAAATTTTTTTAGATGAGTCATCAACTAACTAGAATTAAAATAATCTGAGTTTATTGGATAGAGTTCAATGATATATACTTTATACTACTCTAAGAGTATATAAGTTTTTGTCCCCATGTTAGCTAGGGACATGAGTAGATAACAAAAAATAATAATGCGATGATTAAGAATGAAAGCGCAAGTGTGAATAGATAATTTAATGTAGAATGTTGACTTAAATTAACGAAAGACCAAGGAAGTCAAGAGAAGAAGCTTCAGGTATGCGTCACGTTAGGATAGTATTTTCTCGTAAATTTCTGTAGCCATATTTATTTTTCTCTGTCTTTGGTCTTTGGGTTCAACTGACAAATGGGTCGGACACTCTTATCAAAGGGAGGGGGTTCGATCTTAGAGTTGGTCAAGGCACTGGGGAAGGCATCTTAATTCCTAGGTGCCTAAGTAAACGCCTGAGGGTAATAGACGGTTCGCCCGCCAACATTGGTATCACCTAAGAGGAAGAGAGACTTCGTTCTGCCCTTGGATTGTGGGTGAGCTTAACTCATTTCTTAAAATTTCAGTATAAAAAAATTATTCTTCTCTCATTCACAATTAATGTGATTTTCCCCGCGCATACTTAATTCACAATTTATTAGCTGACCCACTTTTCCACATCCTTTCGTGTATAAGTTATGTGTGGTTGAATTTTAATTTCACCGACGCTCCTTTGTATTTTTTATTAGGTTCCTTTAATTTTAATGAGACACTTGGTTTTAATTTCTTAATTGGTCTCCTTAATCAATTGGAAACTTTTACCAACTAAAGTTAGATTTCCCATGGAAGTATATCAGTTTTTCATTTTGGCCACAAAAGAAAGTAGAAGTACAACGGTGTTCCTCACTGAGAGGACGTGAGTTTTACCTTTTAAATTTCAATATTTCTTTTATTTGTAGCATCTCTTTCATTTATTATCTTTTAATCAGGCATTCTCAAGTCTCGACCAAGCATCCACTTGATTTTTTGTTGTTGTAATACGTCTTTTTTTAAGGATATTGATTGGCAGTTATTTATATAAATAACTTCTTGTATAAAACTATTTTTGCCATGACAAGGCGGTCAAACAGAATTAGTATATTAAATTACATGCTTCTAAATTTGATATAATTCGTATAGAAAAAAAATCTGAAGAGACTTTCCAAATTTTGACTTAATAATAATAATAATTTTGAAATCTATAAAGCTGTTGGTATATGTAAACTTAATTTTGGGGAGTTTGAAATTATGGATTTTTCATTCATTATTAAATCTATACCTAATGTTTTCTTTTCAAACTTAACAAATCTTTTATACATTGCCCCCACTTCATGTATCTTTCGCCTTACTTAGTGACAATTTTTTTTTTTTTAAAAATAAAGTTTATACATGAAAAAATAACTCATTGCATAACTGTGAGGTTTTGTGTTTTTGCGTCTTTCATTGATAGAACATAAACTCTCCTATCAACACAATTTCAAAAATATAAGAGCTTGTTTGAATCCTTTCTTTTTTAAGCTAAAAGCTATTTTTAAACCAAAGCTAAAAAGAAATTAAAAGTTGTTTGATGTTATATGAATTTTTTAGCTTAAAAGCTCTAATTATAAATAAGTTGTCTGGCAAAATTTTTGTCATAAGCATTTTCTCTAATAACCATTATCACAAAAGGTATATTATAAAATAACATTTAAACTATCAATATATTCACCAAATAAAAGTATTATGAGAATAGATTTGTCAACAATGGAGCACAATGAAAAAATATCATTAGTCTTAGAAATTGTCAACCACTATTCCATTCACATGAAATCACCTATTTCTATTTTTCATCAATGTTGAGTTGTTTGATTTTGAACTCTATCCATATAACCATTATCTGCTATTCTTCTATGACTATAGATACTCATTTTTTCATCAATGTTACATTCTTCTTGACTCTCGGGAATATAATCGGATTAATATCATACTTGTCAAACTTTCGTCATCAGCACTACACTTTCTAATGAAGTTATAAAGGGTTATTGTTGCAATAATAATTTTCTCTTGCTTGATTGATGAAAATGGCTTCATATCATGCAAGATATGCCACATGTTCTTCCAAATTCCAATTGTTCTCTCAATGACATTTCTTAGTAAGGAATGTGCATGATTGAAAACTTCTTATAATCTATGTGGTTGACTGCAACCTCTAAAATCAAGAATGTGATACTTTTCTTCTTTAAATGGTGCTAGATACCTTTCATGTTAGGATATCTAGCATTTACTACATAATACCTATCTAAGAAATTAAAAGATTTATTATTAGTTCATATAAAATTTCAATTAAATAAATTGAAATAGTTTATATAAAAAAATTAAGAAATTGTACCTTTAGGAGTATTAGGGAATGCACTTTTCATTTCCTCAAGCACAAATGAAAGAATATGTGTGTCATGTGCTGTAATACCAGGCCAACCAACAACAAAAAAAGTGAATATCATGTCAAAGTTGCAAACAAATATGACATTATGTGTTGGGTATCATGTTTTGCCTATAAAACAAATTTGATCATTAGTTGAAGGAATGACAGGAATATATGATCCATCTATAACATCTATACATCCTTAAAAATAATGCCAATATCTACTATCATCTCTAATTTGTGATGGAACTTCTTTAAATTGAAAATCTGGAGGCCTTACAATTTCCTTCACCAGTAAACATAAAATGTTTAGTACTTAACTAAACTTTCTACTTACTGTCTCTCCTGATTTTCCAAATTTATTTTGCACATTTCTATTCGTCTCAATATGTGCACATGTCCAAAGAAACATAGAAAGTGCCTCTAATGATGTCAATTCCCTAGATGGATGTAACCAACCCTCACTCATCAATATGGTTTCAAGTTCTAATACAACATTTAATTCCATCAAATATTTATAACTTTCACCTGAAGTGTTTAAGGTTTCTCAAATCCAGTTCCATCCATCAGAATAATTAAATTGGTTACCTTGCTTCATTAAATGTTTCATATAATATAAATATGCAATTGTTCTTGCTCCATTCATTTCTCAATAAATTAAAACTTTGTACATTTTCTTCTCTTAACAATTCGATGGTTCTTTTTGCCAAGATACCATATCTTATCAACTTCTTACCTAAAAAATGATAGAGACCATAAACATAAGTATAGAATGCCTAAAAACATAAATATAATGTCATTTAAATATCAACTAGCATAGTTCAACATGAAAATAATAGGTATGAAATCAGTCTAACAGTTAACATGAGAATAAAAAATATAAAATCAAATTTCAACCTAATCGCTAGAGTTTTTATCTAATTCATATTTGTACAAAATCCACCCCACGAGCTCATCAATTGATTCTGAAAAGGACATAATAATGATCTTTTCTTGTTGCGCTCTAAGAAAATCTACTAAATAGAAAAATTGTTTGGCATCCGATTTCCCTTTAGCCCTCAATTATTTTTTTAAAAAAGTATTTTAATGCCATTCGGAATGGAAAAGTGTCCATTGATTTCAAATGTTTGTGATATTTCAGCCGTTTCAACTGCATTATAACTCTCTGCTGCATTGGCCATTCGGTTTAATATTTTTAGCAAGCTTGTTGCAATCCCACTCTTTTGCTTACCCGTTACCATTTTCTTACTCATTGCTTCTAATGTCATTTTTTTTCTCTTGAGTTGGTTATTTACCATAGGACTAGCATCTCCATCAAGATTGGATTCTTCTTTATCATATTCAACAATTTCCCCTTGAATAGTTGGAGTGGTTTTTATGGCTCTATCTTCAATCAATACACCTATTTTTGTGGTCCATGCATGTTGACTTGTTGCCATTGCTTCCCCAAAGAAGATTTCCAATTCCTCACAAAATTCTAGTCCTTAATGTCGAAATCTTGCATATTTATTATTATCCTTCACAATCATAAATGAGAAACAAACTTTAGACAAACCCAAAGTTTTAAATAAACATAAAATAACTAAAAACTTAAAAATTATAAAGCTTACTTTTATCTTGGCTTCCCACCATGTGTCATTAGCTACAATAGTTCCTATCTCATGGTTTCATCTCAATCATGTTTCTTTGCCCAATAATAGTTTCCATGTAGCCCAATCACTTCTTGAATTATCTAACCTATTTTTCAATTGCTTTTGGTTATAGTTTTATTAGCAAGTTTATTAAATTCATCAACTACAACTTCTCATCTCTTAGCTCTAAAACCAATTCCTGATTTTCCACTAGCATGAATCTCTTTCATACAAATTTCAAGTAAGATCTTGGTAGTGCATCAATCTCACCTTACACTATGTTTTTCTTTGCTAGCCATAAACTACAATGCATTATTATTGAAGTGAAAAGAAAAATATTCAAATATAACACATCGAAAACTCTTATACACATACAGTGGGATTCAAGTAGAATCAGGGTTGTTCGCCTCATGTTTAAGTCAAATATAGAAGGAAAATCACATCAGCTCATAGGTTTGAGAAAAACTCAACGCAGAAGAACCATGGAGCTAAAAACATCCCGATTCCTAAAATTTACATGTTTTTTAACTAAAAAAAAAACAGAAATTCACCCGAACTTGACAAGTAAATCGACAGTATTCTATATTTTTATTGGGGATTAATTGAAGGCTTCTAACAACCAAAAGAACATGTTGTTCGATTAAATTTTATCATTCACTAAACACATACATATGAGAGAAAGCAACAAAGCATATTTACTCACAAAAACTTGACAGTGAGATCGTTTGGAGATTGAATAATTTTTTTGCGGGTGAGAACCCGCATATTGCCGGCTTTATTCCAACTGCAAATAAATACCATCAACCCAGACATACCATAAAAATTATCATCAACCAGAGATGCTTAGAACCTAAAGTGATTTGTTATATAAAATGAGAGGCTTCATTAAATTAACACCGACATGTATGTTTTGTTCCTTGTGCGTATGGCTTACCTAATCGAAATTTTCAACAGCATTAAACTTTTCAATCTAATTTAATTTACCCGTTATACTTCCTCTATCACAGAGATTAGAAAGCTGCTTAAGAAGCTTCCCACACCAAAGATAAGGGAGTAGAGAGCAAGACCCCCATCCACCGTTTCATAGGCAAAAAAATCCCAAGAACCCCACCCACCGTTTTTTGGTAGAAGAAAATGCTCAAACAAAAACAAGCACAGATCTACAAATCACAACCGATAGAATTAAGGGAAAAAAATGCGAATGCAAGTAAGAAACTAACCAAGTAGAAAAGAATAGGAGAGGATTGAAATCTTTGAGAGTGTGACAAGCTCACAGAGGAGCCACAAAGGAGACGATGAGAAGATGCGCCACATCAAATAGATGATAAGGATTAGGGATCTCTTTAAAAAAAGAGCTTTTTTTAAAAAAAAAAGCTCCTCTCACAGAGCTTTTGGCAAACGTTTTTTTTAACGTAATGTATAAGCTTGAGTTTGAGAGGTGGGGTATAGAGATTATTTTTATTTTATATTAGGTACATATTAAAATATATTTTTTTAAAAAAATATATACTTCTTTAAAAAAAAGAAAACATTAAATCTGAATGACTCTAACATGCTAAACTTTATTTTGCTAAGTTAGGCGCTTAGTAGTGAAACTAGTTCTGGAGAGAGTGGCGGTAGCCAGGAGAGTACACATTTTTCCCTTTTTTTTTTTTTGCTATACCCCATTTTCCTTAATAACTCGTGTCATTATTTAAAGCAAAAACGATAGAAAATTTCACTTAAACTTTAAAATCTTGTTGACAACAATAATAATAATAATAACAAAAACAATTGACAATTTGTTTTATTAAGAAATCGTTTATTTGAGATTTTAAAATTCAAGTTTTTTTATTATTTTTTTTTTTTATAGATTTTCCGATACTTAACAGGATTCCAAACCTTTTCTAAATATTAGACCACTTCATCACGCGCTTTTTTTATTACTCATTCAAAAGACTTGTGAAAAGTTCAACTTCGCTTTTTAGTCAAACCCAAAATATCGATTAATAAACGCGGGCAGCCACCGCCAAACGCTGCCCTCCTATGCAATCAAGAAAAACTTGATTACAAATTGATTTTGTTCACAATTTCTGATATGAATTTACAAGTTGACTTCGCCCCTTTTTTCTGCTTTCTTTTTTCCCAACATTAATGACTCTAAACTATAAAATATTAGTATCTTGCTTTTTTCATGAGACTGACCATATAGCTTAAACGGCATTGGATTATGAAGATTGAAGTGGTCACTTTGAATTTAGATTGGCGACTTTGAAGGATGAAATCAGCCCTCAATTTCAACAAAATGGTATCCAATAATTCCTATAAATTTCTTTGTCGATCGGCCAATACAATAATTCATGTTATATAATTCATGTATATTCATGTACTAAATATCTTGATTGTTCAAACAGAAACAATGCGTGGGGGGATCCAGCAAACAGGAATTCCAATAACAGTCCCACAATCATCCCTTAATTTCAAGTCACAAGAACTCATCACTGTCCCCTTTTCTTCTTGTTCCTTGTTCACTGGTTTGACTGAGAAATTAATGACGCCGCTTCTCCTTCCTTCCCAATTCCTCAGCCTGTAACTCAACACCTCAGAACATGCCTCTTGCTTCGGCAACACCTCCCAAATCGCTATTCTGGCCAACCCAATGGACCTAACCGCACCTTTCGCCGTCTTACTCTTAACTTCCAAAGTAATAGACTTTGCATGACATGGCATTTCCACCATCAACTTCTCGTTCCATAAACTGGTTCGGCTCTCTGCTCCTTGCTCCGCCATTTTCGTGCTCCAGCTCTTTACAGACTCTGTACGAACCACCGCGTACATGTCGGTCGTCGCCCGATTCTGACTCTCCGCAGAAAGGTCCTCACCGGATATAATGGTGACCTCCAGGGTACGTGTCCTAATTGGCGCCATATGTTGCTCACACTCCGAAAGCAAGTAATAGAAGAAACTGAGAGGAGTAATTAATTTGCAGTAGTGAATGAGAGAGGGAGGGATTTTGAGATGAAAATGAAGAAACGAAAGTGTTTGGTATATATAGAGGAGAAGTGTGGGGGAGAAACGCGTAATTGGAACGTGAGCGAGTAGGTTTCATACGGTTTGGTTCATAAAGTAAGAGTGGAGCGTGTGACAGGCTGCGAGACATTGACCCTATTGCAAAGTCAATTGCTGACGTAGTATTGCAGTTTCATGTGCATGTGTCACCAAATTTCTTGGAAATTAAACAACACATGGTTTTGGTTTATAAGATCTTGGACTCTAATTATGTGTCGGTATGGACGGCAATGTTCAAGCAAGACTTTTTGTAACATGAAAGTTAAATAAACACAGGCAAAAACGAATCCAAATATAATGCTTTGAATATCTAAATTGCTAAAACATACAACAATGCAAGACTTTTTGGCTTACGGTTTTAAAAACTGTGTCTGTCACCTCAAAATGGACCTGGATGACATATGGACGGATATGTTTGTTGGGGATGAATTTAATTCTTAGTCTTAGATAGTGTGTATTTTGAATTTAAAATTTATGCTTGCCACTTTTATACACAAAAAAACAAAAAGAGAGAGAGAGAGAGTAATGCATGCAGCATATTAAAGAATGTTTTGTAATTATTTTTTTTTTAAAAAAAAAACTACATGGAAATTAAAATCATAGGATTTATTTTCATAAAGAAGAGGCCAAAACTAATTAACAAGATAATAAAAGTAGGTACTCCATCCGGTCCTAAAGATAGGGCAAAGTTTGTAGTGTAATTTATACTACAGACTTTGTCCTATATTTAGACCCGAGGTAGTATAAAATAAGGAGAAGCTTAGTCATAGGCCAGGTCAACAAGGAAAAATTGGAGTATTTCCATGGGTAATGGCAAAAAAATACACATGTGATTTTTTCAAAAGTGTGTCTAATATCAAGTGTTTTTTTTAGATGTAAAAGTGACTACATGATTATAAAAGTAACGCAAAAGTTACAGATTCTGTTGAATGTAGTTGACAGAGTTAACTTTAATCTAACAGACGCCATATATACTTAACGGACTCTGTGACTTTTGCCTCAGTTTTGTAATCACGTAATCACTTTTACACCTAGAAAAAACATTTAAGGTTGGATGCACTTTTAAAAAAACCACATTTTTACACTTTAACACTTTCTCCATTAATTCAAGCTTGCAAGAAACATAATGAAAGCAAATATCACCTTAAGAAATAATATAAACGGTGAGTGTCTTTTCCATCTTTTGAATACATCACTCCATAATATAAATATATTATAAACACCATTATATAATGAACGATAACATGAAAAAGAAAGAAAAAACGACAACTTTGAATTGGTTCAAGCATGGACGCCAAGATGATTCCGCCAAACAGGAATCCCCAGAACGACGCCATTATTGTTTTGAACATTGAAACCCTCATAATTTTGCATTCCTGAGCACTTTGAACCATCATCATCATTGATCAAGTTTTTGTTCTTGTTCCTTCTTCTTGGTCTTCAGTGAGAAACTGATAACCCCACTCCTCCTTCCCTCCCAATTCCTCAACCTGTAACTCAACACCTCCGAACATCCCTCTTCTTCCTTCGGTACAACATCCGAAATCGCTATTCTTGCCAGTCCAATGGATCCAACCGAACCTTTTGGAGTCTTACACTGAACTTCGAATGAAATAGACTTTGCATGCAATGGCG
The DNA here is from genome assembly GCA_019022655.1 of Acacia acuminata. Taxonomy (NCBI): domain Eukaryota; kingdom Viridiplantae; phylum Streptophyta; class Magnoliopsida; order Fabales; family Fabaceae; genus Acacia; species Acacia acuminata. The sequence continues at coordinate 637,309 of JAFJYI010000300.1, read as the reverse complement.
CCTCCACCGTCAACCTCTCGTTCCATAAACTAGTGTACCCTAAACCTAAGCTCTCTCCTCCTTGCCTCCCCATTTTTGTGGTCCAACACCTTAACGACTCCGCCCGGACCACCACGTACACGTTCTCCGCCGCCGGATTCTGATCCATGCAAAGGTTCTCGCCCGATATAACGGTGACCTCCAGAGTACATGTCTTAATTGGGTTCATCATTCTCGATCGGTCAGAGAGTTTTCTATATATGACAGATGGATATGAAGAGCGTGTTTATATAAATAAAAGAGATTTTGTGGTGAGAATAAAGGAGGAGGAAGGAGGATCTATATAATGGGATTGCGTGAGAAAAGGGCCATAAAGACTTATGAAGCAAAGACGTGGATTTGGTCTAATTTAATTACTCGGTCTTTGTGGTAGAAGGTAAGGAGGAAACAGGGGTTCAACTTTGGTAGTTTCTCGCTACATGCACGTTCGCGTGTTCTTTAAATTCTTATTGTTTGGGCCAAGAATTTTCTGGACAACTCTATGCTCATGAAATTTCGATTTCAGTTTACCTTGTATAATTATCATTCATAAAATGAAAATGCAGTTGTGATATAGTTTTATAGACACGTATACACATGCCTCTACGCGCACAACTATGATGTACTTGGAACCAATTTCAGTACTTATCCCATATAGACCGTCCAAATGGTTTAGATTTTATTATTATTATTTTTTCAAAAAATTATTTTAATGGATATTAAATCTAAAATAAAGACTCTTAACTAATATTTTTTAAAAAAAAAATTTTTTATTTATTCAAAAACCACCAGTTTTAAAAAATCAATCTTGATGGTTCAAATGGGATGAGTAAATGGTGTCTATCTTTTGGATAGACACCGAAACCAGTTCTATGTACTCCGCTAGTTCTATAATATAAAAATATAGGAGTGTTTAACTAATTCACACAAAATAAAAAGTCTAAAATTCAAATATTTTTTTTCATTTTTACCCTTAGTAAAGAATGTGAGTCCTGAGTTTTTTTTTTTTTTTTTTTTGGGGGGGGGGGGGGGGGGAAGAGATGATATATACTGAATAGGTAAAATTAGAAAATGAGTATTGCAAAAACAAAACTGAAAGGCAAGCATTAATTATCCTGTAAGTAACTTATATTTTGGACGATATATATATTTTTTAGAAACACCCTATATTAAAGAAATACTTACATACTCTAAGAGTACTACATCATTTTAATTCTGTACAGTGAAAACATAACAACTAAGATCATTCTAATCCAAATTGACTAATGACTCATCCGAAAAAATTCAAATTTTATCTTGTTTTTTTAAATCTAAGTTTGAAATAAAAACTAAAACAAAGTCATCAACCAATATTTTTTACTAAAAAAAGAGATAAAATGTGAATTTTTATGGATGAATCATCAGTCAATTAGAATTAAAATAATCTGAGTATATTGAATAGAGTTTAAATGATGTGATACTATAGAGTATCTAAGTATTTCTCCTCCCGGACATGAGAGAGAACAAAATATAATGCGATGATTAAGAATGAAAGCGCAAGTGTGAATAGATAATTTAGTGTGGAATGTTGACTTAAATTTACGAAAGTCCAATGAAGTCAAGAGAAGAAACTTCATGTACGCGTCACGTCAGGGTACTATTTTCTCGTAAATTTCTGTAGCCATATTCTTAATGTGATTTTCCCCGCGCAAACTTAATTGACAATTCATTAGCTGACCCACTTTTCCACATCATTTCGTATATAACTTATGTGTGGTTGAATTTTAATTTCACCGACGCTCCTTTTTATTTTTCATTAGGTTCCTTTAATTTTAATGAGACACTTGGTTTTAATTTTTTAATTGGTCTTTGTAATCAATTGGAAGCTTTTACCAACTGTATGAAAGCCGTATTAATTAATTAAGATAAATACATGGATATATATACAAGAGAAAGGCTAACAGAAAACCTTACAATTATGGATCTAACTTAATCCCTAATAGTATAGATCTAACCGTAATCCATATTATAACACTCCGCCTCAAGTTAGAGCATATATATTAATCACCCAACTTGTTACAAAGATACTCAACCTGTGTGTCATTTAAGGCTTTTGTTAAAAGATCTACCAGCTGGTCGTTTGATCGCACGTGGCCTGTAGATACGACATTCTCTTTGATCTTATCACGAATAAAGTGGTAATCGATTTCAATATGCTTCGTACGCTCATAGAACACAGAATTCGATGCTATATGGAGTGCTACTTTATTGTCACACCATAATTTCGCAGGTAATGTCGTGATGATCCCAATTTCCTTCATGAGTTGAAATACCCACACAATTTCCTGTACTGATTGTGACATGGCTCTGTATTCTGCTTCTGCACTTGACTTTGACACAACACCTTACTTTTTACTTCTTCAAGATATCAAGTTTCCATCAAAAAAACACACAGTAACCTGTAGTGGACCGTCTTGTGGCTTTAGACCCTGTATGATCTGCATCATAGAAGCACTCAACTTTAGTGTGCCCATAATTTGTATAGAGAATGCCACAACCTGGGGAACCTTTCAAATAATGCAAGATATGCTCTAAGGCTTCCTACTGAGCAACTGTTGGAGCTTCCATGAATTGACTGAGTACACTGACCGAGAAGGTTATATCAGGACAAGTCACTGTAAGATAATTCAGTTTCCCAATAAGTCTTCTATATCGCTCAGGAGATGCAAATGGCTTCAGTTTCTCTGGATCAATCTTCTTCTTCAAGTCATCGGAAAGTTCAGCAAACATGCTATCATTAAGATCCAGGAATGCATTCGAAATCATGGGAATGGTACTCGGTGTAGCTCCAAGTTTTCCAGTTTCCTTTAACAAATCGAGAACGTATTTTCTTTGGGATAAAAGGATTCCTTTCTTGCTTCTCAATACCTCAATGCCAAGAAAGTACTTCAATGGACCTAAGTCTTTTGTTTGGAAGTGAGAATTAAGAAAGATTTTAAGTTTTGAGATTCCAAATATGTTACTCCCAGTAATCACAATATAATCAACATACACTACTAGAAGGATCATGCCTGCATTGCAATGCTGGGAAAATACAGAGTGATCACACTTACTTTGACTCAATCCAAACTTCTTCACCACACCACAAAACCGATCAAACCAGGCATGGGGACTTTGCTTCAAACCACACAATGACTTTGGAGGTAGCACACTTTTCTAGACTCCCCCTGAGCAACGAACCCAGGTGGTTGCTTCATATAAACCTCCTCAAGAAGGTCACCATTCAAAAAAGCATTCTTAACATCCAATTGATGCAAATCCTAGTGATAGGTGGCAGCCAAAGAAACAAGAAGACGAACGGAAGTGCGCTTAGCCACAAGGGAGAAGGTCTCAGAATAATCAATGCCATAAGTTTGAGCATACCCTTTGGCAACAAGCCGAGCTTTCAACCTTTCCAAGGAACCATCAGCCTTGGTCTTAATAGCAAACACCCATTTACACCTAATAGCCTTCTTTCCAAAAGGGAGATCAACAAGAGTCCAGGTACCAGCCTTTTCAAGGGCCATCATTTCTTCTTCCATCATTACATGCCAACCAGGGTGAGTCAAGGCTTGGTGAAGGCTGGTAGGGGGAGAGATGGATTCAAGGGTGGCGACAAGGGAAGAGAAAATAAGGGACAAATGCTGGTAGGATACAAACGATGAGATAGGATAAGAACAGTTAGCATATCTCTAGGGAGGATGGTGTGGACGGGTACCTTTTCGAAGGGCAATAGACAGGTCATTAGATGGGTCAATAGCGGAATCAGGTACAATCGGGTTAGGAACATGAATGGCAGGACCTAGGGAAGTGGGATCAGGAACTAGGGAGGCAGGAACGAAATCCGACGGCAAAGTAGGTACTCACGAGGGGCATAATATTGGCAACATCAACATCATTAACGATCTCAGGTTCTGGAACTGCAGCCTGTACTGCTGAGATAGGAACACGATAAACTAGGATATCATCAGACTCAAAAACCATAGAGGAAGACTCAGATAATATCGAAGATGAGAAGAAAGGAGAAGACTCATGAAAGGTCACATCTGCAGGCACAAGATAACGACAGAGGTCAGGGGAGTAACATCGATAACCTTGCTAAACCCGAGAGTAACCAAGAAAGACACATCACAAGGACTTTGGATCGAGTTTACTCACAGTGGGGCGGACATCCCAAACAAAGCAGACACGACCAAAAATTTTAGGAACGACAGGAAACAGTTTAGTGGTGGGAAACAAAATGGAATAGGGAATTTCACCACTAAGGATAGCCAAGGCATGGGATTGATGAAGAAATAAGCAAGAGACACGGCACGCCCAAAAGGATTTAGGGACACCGGAGTGAAACATGAGGACACGGGCAGTTTCTAAAAGATGGCAATTTTTTCTTTCAGCAAACTATTTTGAGCAGGAGTATCAACACACGAGGATTGGTGAAGAAGGCCATGACTATGCATATACTCGATAAATGGGGCGGAAAAATATTCTTTCACATTATCACTTCGAAGGATTTTCACAAGTGTATTAAACTGGGTTTCAATTTCAGTACAGAAATGACGAAAATGAGTAAACAATTCAGAATGTTGTTTCATTAAGTAAAGCCAAGTAGTTCAGGAAAAGTCATCAACAACGGTGACAAAATGTCGATAAACAATTTGAGACAAAACTGAACAAGGACCCCAAACATCAGAATGAACTAACTCAAAGGGGGACATGTTAGAAATTATCACTACAAAAAAACATCGTATTACCCACAGAAAAATTCCGTGGGTAATTTCCTATGGAATTCCGTGGGTAAAAATTACCCACAGAGTTACCCACGGAAAAATTTCCATCCCAAAAACAGTTGTGGCTTATTCGACAAAAATTTTACCACGTTTTTTTTTCCACGGAAATTTTCCGTGGGTAATTTTTACCCACGGAATTTTTTCGTGGGTAATTCGATAGTTTTTTTGTAGTGTATGCCCTAGGGGCAAGTCATTGTTCTCCATTTAGTTATCATTTCATTCACATGTTTATAGTGACAACTTATCCCTGGATATATCTTATAGATCATCTTAAATGTCCCTGGTCGGTCATCTACGCGGGAGCGAAAATGAAATAAGACCCATGTGACTTTGATGAGATATGGAGATACGAATCAAAATCATAAGCACTTGTAAGAGTACAAGGTGCTGGACCGACCCACTATGAGAAAGCTACATGGATTTAGTCATAAACTTATCTCTTGTATAACTGCGTCACAACGCCCTTTGACCTGAGATCATCATGGATTCCTACATGATGAGTCGCTAATCTTTGATCTAGTCAAAAGTCACTTTTGACCAGGTGATGATAAAGGCTTGGATCAGGATCAATGATTTTCATGCAGAGGGATGTGAATGGTCAAGATGGAATTTGTCCCTCACATTTGTAGAAAGATAATACTGGGCCCCTTGATGAGTGAGTCTGAGAAATGTATGGCCATACTACGAAGGAAAGGAGTTTCCATTATTAGACTACTCGAGAATCGAGAAAGTAATGATCAAGAATAGGAAGTTGACATTATCCATGCCTCATCCTTGACCAAATTATCGCGTGACAAAAGGGACGTGACATGGTTGTATCATGGTAGTATCATATCATCAATCCCCATATGAATTGGGTAGTCGCAATGTCTTGCTAGAGGCCACTTGCGACTTGTGAGCTGGTACAGTATTGGCCCATTGCCAATCTCATGTGGGCCTGCAGGGTCGCACACAAGAATAGCCCAACACGAGCAAAAGTGTCCAGATTCATTGAATCTTATATATGTCTACGATTTAATGAATACAGTATTTAATCTAGGATGGATATATATATATATATATAAATTTATTTATTATTAAATTCAAAAATAATAATGATATTATTTATTGATAATAATATTATTATATATAGTATTTAATTTATTTAATAAATTAAATAACTATAATAAATTGAGATATTGTATCTCAAATTTAATTTTCGAATAAAGATGTAGTATCTCGATTTAATTAAATTGAGATATAGTATCTCGATTTAATGAAATAGAAAGATATCATATGTCGATTTAATTTATAAAGATAAATTAAATCTATAGGCTCATAATTCAAATTAAATAAATATATTTGATTAGATCTGTTGGACGATTTAATTAATATATTGTTTTAATTTAGATTCTAATTTCAAGATTAATTGGATTAATTTTGGAATATTTTAATACGACTCATTAGGGTTTTAGAAACTCTTTAAATAGATATTGATCTAGTCGTATTAGGTGGATGGATGAATTAGAGAAGCCGCAAGAAACCCTAGAGAGAAAAAGAGAGACGCAAGGTTTGAAGGCGCTAGCACGCTGCCGCTCGTGTTCAAGTGCTGTTCGTGTGGATACCGGTAGAGGGAGGAGACTCGAAAGTTCTGCTCCTGTTTGATCAAACAAAAGGTAGCCCACGTGATCAAATCTGAAAGAGACGTTCACCAATTCGCACATAGGTATGGTTTCCAACGAACCTTAATCTAAACACCGTTCATGGTATCCTCGGATGAGATTCATAAAATTTTTATAATTCCGCTGCGTTTACGGATCCCAACAGGACACAACCCGTTTATTGACTCAGGGTGCCAAATGAACACGATGGTGTTTGGAAAACTAACACGACTCACAATCCAAAAAAGACACAGATGAAAACTGAGGATACAACCTCTTTAGGGATGAAAGGGACACATGACCAAGACGACAATGGACTTCAAAGGGAGGCGACCTACCAGAACCAGCAACATAACGCGGCACCTGATTATCAAGAATGTAATGTCCACTAGATTCATAGCCTCTACCAATAATTTTAGGTGGGTCCCACGTAATTTAAAAAAACAAAAAAAGCCAAATTTTCTATAATTTTTTCTCCTCCTCATCTTTCATCTTTAGTCGTAAGATCCCGAATTAAACAAAGGGTCGTGGGTATAGTGAGATAAAAGGATCTTCAAATGACGAGTCAGTTTACTTGGAGACAAAAGATTAAAAGTAAGATCGAACACATTAAGGATTGAAGAGAGTGAAATGGATGTAGTGGGCATAATAGTTCCTGAACCAAGAATGCGAATCGAGGAACCGTTGGCGACAAATATAGAGGATGGGTTGGCATAGGGGGCATACGATGAAAATAAATTATGATTACAAAGGAGCCATTAATGGTGCCTCCGAACGAAGTTATTGGAAAGATTGATCTCCAAGAAGCTCGATTTTGCCCATAACCAACTAGGGACTTGACCTTGAAGAGAATTCCCGAGAGATCATGTGGTCGGTGGCACCTAAATCAATGACGATCCACTTTATGGAAGTAATAGCAAGGCCAGAAGACAAAGTACCTGTAGCGAGAGCCTCTGTAGATGATGGACCAAAATCAAACTGATCAGGTGTGTGGGCAATATGAACAAGGTCGTCGTCGATCACGAACAAGGCGACGTTTATTCGTTTACGCAATTTGCGATAATTCTTCTTAATATGACCAGGTTCCTTGCAATAGTTGCGATAATACTTCCGAAGTCACGGGTAGAGCACCGGTGTTTTGTTTCGATCCATAATTCTTGTTCTCAAAGGGACTACGCCCAGCCAAAGCACTAGCATTTGGATCAATAGATGGACGAACCAAACTATCAACACGAAGAACTCGTGAGAACACATCATCAAGAGATGGAAGCTCCTGTCTGGACAGAATCTGAGAGCAGATGGTATCATAAGATGGGTCAAGAGCTTCAAGGAAACTGATGATAGCTTGAAACTCCAGATTCTTGATACAGGTCTGAAGATCAGCTTGAGGAGACATAAGTACCTTCATCTCTTCATACAACTTCTTGATGTCTATGAAGAAATCCTTTAAGGGACGACCCTACTGCTCAGAGCGATAAAATCCTTTACAAACTTCATGAATGTGAGTAAAATTCCCTTTTCCAGAGAACATAAGGTCAAAATAAGTCATAATTTCCTTCACAATGTTGCAGTGACTTACAGAAGTCAAAACCCGTGGTTCAATAGAATTAGGATTTGAAAGAAGAGATGAGCATATACTCTAGACCCAGTCAAACTTGTCTCATTATCACCGGTAGGAGGATCCTGAGTTAAATGGGCTTCCTTTTCAACACCCAAGAGATAAACTCTAACAGTTTTACTCCAATCAGAATAGTTGGTCCAATTTAATTTGGAATCAGCAATCTTAGCAGACATAGGCAGCATACCACATGTCTTAGATTCAACCATTAAAAATGAATCAAAGACTCACAATAACAAGTCAATGAGGACGATCAAGAGAGGAACCAACAAACTATAGTAAATAAGGAACCTCAAACAGTACCCAAAAATACTGTATTGTGCCACAATAAAAAAATACCTCAAACGTCCAAACCCAAACCGTACCAAACGTAATGGCCACACACACAAAGGAAGTGCAAAAGACTCCACAAATGGCCAAAACATAACTCTAGACGTCCAAACACCACCCACAAATGGCCAAATGAGATCTGCAAACGGCCAAACAGTACCACCGATCGGAGATACCGAGCACAAAAGGCCAAACCAGAACTTCAAGCGACCAAATCAAAGATAATCGACCAAAAACACCAATTCGATCCCAGAGGACGAAGTGGCGACGAAAAAACTCACCGGAGAGTAGTCGTATGCGCCGGAGTGTGAATGTTCCAGCAACAAGTGGCGGAGCGTGGGACTCACATAGTGGCTGGAACGACGTTGGACTAGGGGAACCGTCGATCAGAAGTACAGGAGGGACCGGATATGGGAGGTGAGACTCCACGCTCACGTTGGTGAAGGGCGCTAACCTCTGTGAAGACGTGAACTTCCTCTGTAAACACGGTAACGATTGCAGCAACAGGAGAGAGAAAAAGGTTCAAACAAAAAAATAATAATATTCTATTAACCTAAGGGTTTGGTACCATGTAATCTGATAATCTTAAAGTCGTATTAATTAAGATAAATACATGGGCATATATACAAGAGAAAGACTAACAAGAAAACCTACAATTATATATCTAACTTAATCCCAAATGATATGGATCTAACCGTAATCCATATTATAACACCAACTAAAGTTAGACTTCCCATGGAAGAACATCAGTTTTCATTTTGTCCACAAGAAACTACAACGTTGTTCCTCTCTGAGAGGACGCGTATTTTAACATTTAAATTTCAATATTTCTTTTATTTGTATCTTGATTGTTCAAATAGAAACAATGCGTGGGTGGATCCAGCAAACAGGAATTCCAATAACTGTCCCACAATTTTCCCTTAATTTCAAGTCACAAGAACTCATCACTGTCCCCTTTTCTTCTTGTTCCTTGTTCACTGGTTTGACTGAGAAATTAATGACTCCGCTTCTCCTTCCTTCCCAATTCCTCAGCCTGTAACTCAACACCTCAGAACATGCCTCTTGCTTCGGCAACACCTCCCAAATCGCTATTCTGGCCAACCCAATGGACCTAACCGCACCTTTCGCCGTCTTACTCTTAACTTCCAAAGTAATAGACTTTGCATGACATGGCATTTCCACCATCAACTTCTCGTTCCATAAACTGGTTCGGCTCTCTGCTCCTTGCTCCGCCATTTTTGTGCTCCAGCACTTTACAGACTCTGTACGAACCACCGCGTACATGTCGGTCGTCGCCGATTCCGACTCTCTGCAGAAAGGTCCTCACCGGATATAATGGTGACCTCCAGGGTACGTGTCCTAATTGGCGCCATATGTTGCTCACACTCGGAAAGCAAATAATAAAAGAAACTGAGAGGAATAAGTTGCAGTAGTGAAAGAGAGAGGGAGGGATTTTGAGATGAAAATGAAGGAATCGAAAGTGTTTGGTATATATAGAGGAGAAGTGTGGGGGAGAAACGCGTAATTGGAACGTGAGCGAGTAGGTTTCATACGGTTTGGTTCATAAAATAAGCGTGGAGCGTGTGCCAGACTGCGAGACATTGACCCCTTTTTGTTCATATATTGCAAAGTCAAGTACCGACGTAGTATTGCAGTTTCATGTGCATGTGTCACCAAATTTCTTGGAAATTAAACAACACATGGTTTTAGTTTATAAGATCTTAGACTCTAATTGGGTGTCGGTTACATGGACAGCAACGTTCAAGCAAGACTTTTTGTAACATGAAAGTTAAATAAACGAAGGCAAAAACGAATCCAAATATAATGCTTTGAGTATACAAATTGCCTATTTCGACCAAAAAATTACAAATTGCCTATAACTACGCAAGACTTTTTGACTTGCGGTTTGAAAATTTGTGTCCGTAACCTCAAAATGGACCTGGATGAGATATGGACGGATAATCGACTGGCCCAAATAATGAAGCAAAATTGGGCTCATAATCAGGATTAGAATTTTTTCTTGAGCCCAATTTTGTAACTTTGAACCCAACACATTTTATGGATAGCAGCCCTTTTTGAACTTGGTCCATCACCGACTTCAATAGGACAGACATGTGATTAACTCGTAAATCTTTAGTTTAAATAATAATCATTCAACCATATTCCATCATGATGGCTAAAAAAACCATCCTCATTACAATCATATGGAGTATGATAAGGAGAAGCTTAGTCATAGGCCAGGCCAACACGAAAAAATTGCAGTATTTTCTCCATCAATATTCAAGCTTGTAAGAAACATAATGAAAGCAAATATCACCTCAAGAAATAATATAATCTGTAAGTGTTTTTTCCATCTTTTGAATACATCACTCCATAATATAAATATATTATAAACACCATTATATAATGAACAATAACATGAAAAGGAAAGAAAAAACGCGACAACTTTGAATTGGTTTATTCAAGCATGGACGCCAAGATGATTCCGCCAAACAGGAATCCCCAGAACGACGCCATTATTGTTTTGAACATTGAAACCCCCATGATTTTGCTTTCCCGAGCACTTTAAACATCATCATCATGATCATCAAGTTTTTGATCTTGTTCCTCCTTCTTGGTCTTCACTGAGAAACTGATAACCCCACTCCTCCTTCCCTCCCAATTCCTCAACCTGTAACTCAACACCTCCGAACATCCCTCTTCTTCCTTCGGTACAACATCCGAAATCGCTATTCTTGCCAGTCCAATGGATCCAACCGAACCTTTTGGAGTCTTACACTGAACTTCGAATGTAATAGACTTTGCATGCAATGGCGCCTCCACCGTCAACCTCTCGTTCCATAAACTAGTGCACCCTAAACCTAAGCTCTCTCCTCCTTGCTTCCCCATTTTTGTGGTCCAACACTTTAACGACTCCGCCCGGACCACCGCGTACACGTTCTCCGTCGCCGGATTCTGATCCATGCAAAGGTTCTCGCCCAATATAACGTTGACCTCCAGAGTACGTGTCTTAATTGGGTTCATTCTCTATCGGTGAGAGTTTTATATATATGATGGATGGATATGAAGAGCGTGTTTATATAAATAAAAGAGATTTTGTGGTGAGAATAAAGAACCTGTCTTATTTTTTTTTATTTTTAAATGCCACAGTGGCGTCAGTGTGGGCACAGTCAAAGCCCATTAGATCGGAAAATAGTTTTGAAACTGTTTCAATCCGATACTTTTTTTTTCTTATTTTGATGCATTTCCCAGGAAACAGGTGTTCAACTTTGGCAGTTTCTCGCTACTAGCACGTTCGATTGTTCTTTAAATTCTTACTTATTGCATGGGCCAAGAATTTTCTGGACGACTCTATGCTCATGAAATTTCAATTTCAGTTTACCTTGTACAATTATCATTCATAAAATGAAAATGCAGTTGTGATATAGTTTTATGGACGCGTATACACATGCCTCTATGCACAACTATATATATGTACTCGGAACCGGCTTCGGTACTTACCTCATTTAGACCGTCTAGATAGTTTAGATTTTATTTTATTTTTTACTTTTTATTTTTTAAAAAAATTACTTTAATGGTATAAAATCAAAAATAAAGACTATTAACTAATTTTTTTTTAAAAAAAATGACTTTTTATTCAAAAATCACCAATTTAAAACAATCAATCTTAACGGTTCAAATGAGATAAGCAAAATGGTGTCTATCCTTTGGATGGGCACCAAACCGGTTCCATGTACTTTGCTGGTCCTATAATATAATAATATAAGAGAGTTTAACTAATTCACGCAAATAAAAAGTCTAAAACTCAAATATTTTTCCATTTTTTAAAGAATGTCGACCCTAAGTTATTTTGGGGGAGAGAGAGATGATATATATATTGAGTAGGTAAAATTAGAAAATGAGTATTGCACAAACAAAACTGAAAGGTGAGCATTAATTATGCTGTAAGTGACTTATATTTCAGATTATACATTTCTTTTAGAAATATCCTTTAGTAAAGAAATATTATTACCGATCCTAATTATAGGAACATTTTTATAGTGTAATTTACATTATAAAAGTGTTCTTATAATTAGGACTAAATGGAAGTACTTACATACTCTAAGAGTACCACGTCATTTTAACTTTGTACAATGAAAATATAAAAACTAAAATCATTCTAATTCTAGTTGGCTAATGACTCATTTGAAAAAATTCAAATTTTTTCTTTTTTTAATCTTAATTTGAAATAAAAACTAAAAAAAATCATCAACCAATATTTTTATTAAAAAAAAGAGATAAAATTTGAATTTTTTCGATGAATCATCAACTAACTAGGATTAAAATAATCTGAATTTTTGGATAAAGTTCCATACTCTAAGAGCATATAAGTATTTCTTCCCATGTTAGGGACATGAGTGGAGAACAAAAAATAATGCGATGATTAAGAATGAAAGCGCAAGTGTGAATAGATAATTTAGTATAGAATGTTGACTTAAATAAACGAAAGACCAAGGAAGTCAAGAGAAGAAGCTTTATGTATGCGTCACGTCAGGATTGTATTTTCTCGTAAATTTCTGTAGCCATATTTATTCTCCTCTCATTCATAATTTATTAGGTGACCCACTTTTCCACATCATTTCGTGTATAACTTCTGTGTGGCTGCATTTTAATTTCACCGACGACGCTCCTTTGTATTTTTTTATTAGGTTCCTTTAATTTTATAATTGGTCTCTTTATTCAATTGGAAGCTTTTACCAACTAAAGTTAGATTTCCCATGGAAGAACATCAGTTTTCATTTTGTCCACAAGAAACTACAACGTTGTTCCTTACTGAGAGGACGCGGGTTTTAAATTTCAGTATTTCTTCAATGAAGTTGTTGGTATAAGTAACTTAATTTTGGGAGTTTGAAATTATGGATTCTTCATTATTATTAAATCTATTCCTGATGTTTTCTTTTCATACTTAACAAATCTTTGATACATTGCCCCCACTTCATGTTTATGAAGTTTTGTTTTGTGCGTCTTTGATTGATAGAACATAAACTCTCCCACCAACACAATTTCAAAAATCTAATTGTTTTTTTACCGTAATGTATAAGCTTGAGTTTGAGGGGTGGGGTACTGAGATTATTTTTGTTTTATATTAGATACATATTAAAATATTTTTTTTAAAAAAAAATAAATCTGGATTCTAGAGAGTACCTTTTTTTTTTTGTTATAGCCCATTTTCTTTCATAACTCATGTGTCATTATTAAAGGGAAAATGGTAGAAAAATTCTACTTAAACTTTAAAATCATGTTCACAACAACAATAATGAGATTAACAAAAACAATTGTCAACTCGTTTTATTAAGAAACTATCTACTTGAGATTTTAAAATTCAAGTAGTATTTTTTTTTTTTAGATTTTCCGTTATTTTACCGCATTCCAAACATTTTATAAATATTAGACCACTTGACCACTTCATAACGCGCTTTTTTATTAATTACTCATTAAAAAGGGTTATGAAAAGTTCAACTTCGCTTTTTAGTCAAACCCAAAATCCCGATTAATAAACGCGGGCTGCCACCGCCAAACGCTGCCATGCATCCTATGGAATCAAGAAAAACTTGATTACAAATTGATTTTGATCACAATTTCTGATTTGAATTTACAAGTTGACTTCGCCCCTTTTTTCTGCTTTCTTTTTTCCCAACATTAATGGATCTAAAGTATAAAATATTAGTCTCTTGCTTTTTTCATGAGACTCACCATATAGCTGACTCCACATGCCTAATAATTAGGTGTCCCTTATGTGCTCATACCTTTATTAGTATATATATATATATATATGGAAAAACACTTCTCATGTTGTAGGAGAAGTTTTTTCTCATGTTACACACACATAAAATGGTGGGACTCATATATATATATATATATATAATTAGCATTGTATATATATGTGGGTCCACTATTTCATGTGTGTGTAAGAATCTTCTTTTTCTCATATAACATGAGAAGTTTGAACCCTATATATATATTACATTTATTTAGATTTAAATTATATGCTACTTTCTGAAATGTTTTTGCACCTAGATCTTAAATTAATTAATTTCGAGTCTTGCATTCTGAAATATTTGTTTGTAACACCACGGAAACTAATTAATTTCAGATATTGGGTGTAAAAACATTTTAAAAAACAAATATAATTTAAATATAAATAAATACAATATATAAAAAATAACAAAAAATATGCTCATCACTCTAATAGAAGTATGAGCACATAAGGAACCTAATTATTGGGCACATTTGGACTCTCATATAGCTTAAAGGGAATTGGATTATGAAGATTGAAGAGGTCACTTTGAATTTAGATTGACGACTTTGAAGGATGAAATTAGCCCTCAATTTCAAGAAAATAGTAGTATCCAGTAAATTCCTATAAATTTCTTTGGCGATCGGCCAATAAAAACAAAGGTACTATACTATATATCTTGATTGTTCAAACAGAAACAATGCGTGGGTGGATCCAGCAAACAGGAATTCCAATAACAGTCTCACAATCATCCCTTAATTTCAAGTCACAAGAACTCATCACTGTCCCCTTTTCTTCTTGTTCCTTGTTCACTGGTTTGACTGAGAAATTAATGACGCCGCTTCTCCTTCCTTCCCAATTCCTCAGCCTGTAACTCAACACCTCAGAACATGCCTCTTGCTTCGGCAACACCTCCCAAATCGCTATTCTGGCCAACCCAATGGACCTAACCGCACCTTTGGCCGTCTTACTCTTAACTTCCAAAGTAATAGACTTTGCATGACATGGCATTTCCACCATCAACTTCTCGTTCCATAAACTGGTTCGGCTCTCTGCTCCTTGCTCCGCCATTTTTGTGCTCCAGCACTTTACGGACTCTGTACGAACCACCGTGTACATGTCGTTCGTCGTCGCCGGATTCCGACTGTCTGCAGAAAGGTCCTCACCGGATATAATGGTGACCTCCAGGGTGCGTGTCCTAATTGGCGCCATATGTTTGTCACACTCAGAAAGCAAATAATAGAAGAAACTGAGAGGAGTACGTAATTTGTAGTAGTGAAAGAGAGAGGAAGGGATTTTCAGATGAAAATGAAGGAATCGAAAGGGTTTGGTATATATAGAGGAGAAGTGTGGGGGAGAAACGCGTAATTGGAACGTGAGCGAGTAGGTTTCATACGGTTTGGTTCATAACATAAGAGTGGAGCGTGTGAAAGGCTGCGAGACATTGACCCCTTTTTGTTCATATATTGCAAAGTCAAGTACCGACGTAGTATTGCAGTTTCATGTGCATGTGTTACCAAATTTCTTGGAAATTAAACAACACATGGTTTTAGTTTATAAGATCTTAGACTCTAATTGGGTGTCGGTATGGACAGCTATGTTCAAGCAAGACTTTTTGTAACATGAAAGTTAAATAAACACGTGCAAAAACGAATCCAGGCCGAATATAATGCTTTGAGTATCTAAATTTCCAAAATATACAACTATGCAAGACTTTTTGACAAATTCATATTAGGTGCATAGTCCTTATATGCACTTTATGTGTTCATCAATTTTGGGGTGAGCACATTTTTTAAAAAAAAAAATTTAGATATTTTATTTACTTAGATTAAAATATATATTGCACCTGAAATATTTATTGTATCTAGTATCTTAAATTATATAATTTTCAATCATGCATTTAGAAATTTTTTTAGTGTAATCTTAGTATCCTGAAAATTAATTAATTTGAGATATTGGTTGAAAAAATATATATTTTTAGGATGCAATATAATTTAAGGGGTTTAAACTTCTCCGTATTGCGTGAAAGAAGAAGGTTCAAGAAATGGTGGGACCACACATATATATATAATTAATTTAAATAAATAAAATATATAAATAAATAAAAAAAGTGAAGTGTAAAAAAGAAATGTGAAGGGACACATAAAGATGTGACCTCATGTGAACCCCTTTTTGACTTGTGGTTTGAAAAACTGGGTCTGTCACCACAAAATGGACCGGGATGAGTAATGGACGGATAATCTACTGGCCCAAATAATGAAGCAAAATTGGGCCCATTTCAGGATTTAATATTTTTCTTGATTCTAGGTTTGTAACTTTGTACCCAACACATTTTATGGACAGCAGCCCATTTTGAACTTTGTCCATCACCAATTTCAATAGGACAAACATGTGATTAACTAGTAAACCTACCAGTGAAAGTTGGCGCAGTGGAAGGAACTCATCACTTAAGCAAAGATGCCGGTTTTGGCCGCTGTAAATGCAAAAATTCCTCCTGAGAGGTCCCCCACTTTGAGCGTCCAACGTGAGTGATTCGTCACCATTTATTATATCCAAAAAAAAAAAAAAAAAAAAAAAAAACTAGTAAATCTTTAGGTTAAATAGTAATCATTCAACCATATTCGATCATGATGGCTAAACCTCCCGCCCCCTTTACAACCATATATAATATATCAATTTTTTAAAAAAAAATTATAAAAGTAAATATTTAGGTTAAATAGTAATCATTCAACCATATTCGATCATGATGGCTAAACCTCCCCGCCCCCTTTACAATCATATATAATAATCAATAATATTTACTTATTCCCTATGCTCACTGTCTTTTGCTCGAGAACAGTGTGGACAACACACATTTCTAAACACATAAATCACCCTTTACATGTTCATTCCCCATGATAAATTACCAGTCTTCTTTATAGTAGTATTTCACTTCAGAGTCCCCAATGATTGGATTGGATTTCATGATAGGGGAAAAGTTAAAAGGGGTTGTTTTTGGCCCTTGCAAGCCTTTTAAGAAAAGAAAAGAAAAGTCATAATATGATGATATAATTATTAGATGAAGCTGTTGACCATAAAAAATTATTAGATGAAGCGCTGATGGATGCATATTGGGGGACCACGTCGAATAGCTGGTTTGGTGTCCCAAATTCAAGAGTGGGTCCTCCCTCATCCTTCACCATTTAATCAAAACACCAAAAATAGAGGGCTGCCCATACATTTGTAAGCCTCTCGTCATTTCATTTAGAAAAATCCCTTTAAGATCTTAAGAGATTAAGAAAATGTTCAGAACGTTTCATAGAAAATTCTAAAGAATTGTTAAAACTCACAGATAGAGTTGTTAATCACCTACTAACAGAATTATTGAAGAAACTTTTTTTACGTTTTTTTTCTTTTGTCTTTTGGACCTTAAAGAGATTTTCCCTCATCATTTTTCTTGTCCTCTCATCACTCACCCCTACAACCATCATCAATATATATATATATATATAGGGAAAAACACTTCTCTTGTTGTAGGAGAAGTGTATTAAATGTAATACATACACGAAATGGTGGGCCCACATATATATATATATATATATATAATTAAGCGTTATATATATGTGATGAAAATCATTTTATATGTGTGTAGGAATTTTTTCTTCTCACGCAAATACGGAAAATTTAAACCCCATATATATATATATATATATAGTTAAATTTATAGGAAGGATATGAACATCAAGCAATCCTTTGGGAAAACCATTAGGGAAAGTATAATCATGGTTTGTGTATTATTATATTAGGACACGCATCAAATAAATACAGACAGTGCTTTTAAATCGAAAAGAAATCAACACTTGGCTTGTTGGGCACAATAGTACTATTCACATGATGAAGAAGGCAATGGATGGGGCGAGTCATTATCGGCCAACAATCAAATCTTGGAGGAGTGTAAAGTCCAAAAAGCATATCTTGAAATCTTGTGAGGGAGAGGGCCCCAAAACAAAGAAAAAAAATAGAATTTTGCCAAATGGGGAGGCCATACCATTCCATTCATGAAGAGAGGGTAATTTCTGAAGGTGAAAACACAATAATAGAGAGTGCATGAATGAATGAATGAATGAATGAATGGGACACAGGATGATATTATGAATGAATTTTAGAAATACATACCTGCATGCATATTCATGAAAACTACTGTTGAGATGCATAATGTTGATATTATTGGGTGATATATATATAGTTGTCATGCAGAGAGGGAACGCTGGGCTGAATTGCAGCAAGAGTCACTTTCTGAGTTAGGAATCATGAGAGCTTCCACTACCTTCGAAAGTGACACTGTTTTCACCTCTCAACTTGTTCATCATCTATTCTCTATTATCAGGAATTTCAATCCTATCTATGAAAATAACAAGTCTGTGCTCTCGAGTGTCTTTGAAATAGAAACTCCTCTGTCACATCATTTCCATTTCTTTCTGCAAACACATCATAATTTTATTTCTTCCTTATCCAAAATTTATTTCGTCTCTTTGGTTGCTTCAACTGTCGAGAATTACCTTTGATACAACCTCTATAATATTATATATATAGTGCACAACCATTTCATCCATTCGTTCTCCCAACTGACATATCAAACTCACGGAGCACACTTCATAACACAACAATTAGGGACGGAAATAAGCCAGGCGGCCTGTCAAGGGTTTGCGGCCTGGTTTGTTCGAAGCCTGATTAGGTCTGGTCTATCAAGCTAAAGAGTCGAGTCAAAGCCTGTTTTACTTAATAGGTCAGGCCTAGGCCTAATAATAAATCTTTTAGGCCTCTCAGGCCAGCCTGCTATAAGAATAAAATGGTAAATTTGTAATTACTTTTTTATCCTCCCTTAAGATTTTGACACATTTATGTAATTTGATAAGTAGATCTTTTATAATTAAATAAGTATAGATTGAGATATATTTGATTGAATTTATTAATATTATACTTATTTAATTATCTTTTATATATTTATCTATCTTTTAATTAAATATAGGAGAAAAGAATATTATAACAGAAAATCTATTGATATCCTATTTTATTATGCAGAGATATTATGGATGTCACAAATGCCTATTTGAAAGGATATTATAAGTGTGATAATATATTATCTGAAGAAAAAAAGAGATGAAAACGTGGGCCCAAGCTGGAATTATTCATTGGGAGAAAGGAGAAAAAAATCAAAAGGATATAATATATCCTTTACAACAAAACAATAAAGCAGAGCACGTACAGTAGGCTATACTCATGAAAAGGATATGATATATCCTTTAGAAAAAGATAAATAAAGCATCGTGGGACCCGCGACAAAGTAGAGAGCCTAACTAATATATATTGAAGGCCACGCATCAGAGAAATAGGTGGGAATTCAGAGAAGGTGACGCACACCACGCATACGAGGAGAACAACGCAAGACAATTCAAGAGGAAAAGAAAGCACGGACGATCAGCACGCACAGGAGGAGCAAGAGGAAGCTGACCACAATCAGACTGAGGGATTCTTTAAGAGTTTTTATTTCTCTTTTCTTTTCCTGTCTTCTCTGAATCTGATTTTTATCTTTTCATGGGTTTTAGTATAGCCATGCTCGGCTAGTTTTCTTTTGTAGTTAGGGCGAGGATGAACCCTATGCGAATTTAAAATATTTGGTTGAATTCTTTATTGATATTTATTTTTCTTGATTGAATGAATTATCTTTCTTAAAAGCTTTCTTGAAGATTGATCACCTTTTAGATTGTTCATAGGTTAATGTATGACAATAGAGATGTTGGTGCATTTAACTAAACCGTTAATTCATCGTAGAGTTGTATGACCTAGACATAGGCTTACGATTTTATGCGATCTCATAATTACGGTTTAAAAATATAATCTTTCCAATCAATACTAAGACATTAGGTTGATTTCAAAGATAACGGACTAAGGTAGCATCAAGACATTGGGACTTAACTAACTTTAGAAAAATTGATCGTCAATCATGAGAATAATAATCAATTAGGGATTCAATTTAAATTATTAGAGGAACATAGGGGATTCTCATCCCTACCGCGTATTTCTTAATTGAAGGTCTTAATTTTGGATTACTCATATTTTCTCTCAGGTTGTTCTTGAGATTCATATTTTGGATTCTCTATTTAATTCTTTAAATTCTATTTGGTTACAACTCACCCCATATTACTCATTCATCCAACTAAAGCGAAAATAGCAAATTAGTGATTGGAATACTATTCCTCGTGGGACGATCTTTTTCTCACTACTTTATTACTTATAACGACCGTGCACTTGCCGAAGTCGCTATCAAGTTTTTGGCGCGTTCTTGGGAATAGTTTTATTTCAACACTAAGATTAGTTATTGAAACTCTAGATTGGATTTTTCTTTTGTTATTTTACTGTTTATGCGAGGTACCATGATAGAAATTGGCCGGTTTGATCCGAAATCGAAAAGACAACAAGGAGAAACCTAAACTTGCTAAACGAGAAAAGGAAAGGTTGTTAGCTCTAGTACTTTAATCAACTGGTTATAATGGCGAGAAGATGGTGCAGATCCTCCCCATCCTCCTCCAAAGAGGACCATGGGCGACTACATGACACTTAATCCTGCCAAAAATGCAACTAGCATTGTCAATCCTGTTTGTGAATGCGAATAATTTTGAAATCAAGCCATCCCTCATAAGCTTGATTCAACAAAGTTCTTTTAGTGGGAGTGACTTAGAAGATCCTAATCAAGATATTGAGATTTTTACGCAGATTTGTGATACCATCAAGATGAATGGGGTTCCCGAAGATGCTCTTCGTATAAGATTGTTTCCTTTCTCTCGACGGGAAAGCAAGAGCTTGGCTTCGTTCTTGTCCTCGGAAGTCTCTCCACTTGGGACATTATCACTACAAAGTTCCTTGAAAAATTTTTCCCTTCTTCTAAGTATACAAAGGCGATGTCGGATATTAGTTGCTTTACTCAAGGCAATGGGGA
Source organism: Acacia acuminata (assembly GCA_019022655.1). NCBI lineage: Eukaryota > Viridiplantae > Streptophyta > Magnoliopsida > Fabales > Fabaceae > Acacia > Acacia acuminata. The sequence goes on along the minus strand of JAFJYI010000300.1, from coordinate 616,146 downwards.
ATCATTCTCGTGAAGCTTGGGAAAGGTTTAAGGAGTTGCTTAGGAAGTGTCCACAACATGAGCTGCAAGACTATGAACAGGCGAGGATATTCTTCAATGGGATGCTTCCGTCTTCTAGGATGATGATTAACGCACGCGGCGGTGGTAAGTTTGAAAAATAAAACTCGAGAAGAAGCATTGGAGTTGTTTGAGGCTATGGGGTCCCTTGAGAATGAAACTGTTACTCCACAACCAAAGAGGGGAGTTCTTCATCTAGACTCTTACAATACAATTTTGGCCCACAATGAGAACATTTCCCAACGAACAAGGCGATCCAACGACAATTAGGCCGCCATCACTAAACACTTGCCTCTTCTCGAGGTCTCATCCATCACTTCTCACCTCCTTTGCTTTGTGATTTTTGCAAAGGGGAGCACGCTAATGGAGATTGTGAAGCCGGTAGTAATTGGAGAAACAGTGAAGTTAATTACATGAGTAATCCTCCTAGGAATCGCTTTAATCCGTATAGCAACACGTACAATCCCGGTTTGGAAATCTCACCCAAACTTTTCCTATAAACCCCAAAGCGGCACCTCGGCGTTCCACCAAACCACCACCACCATTACTTGATCTGGAAAAGGCTTTGACACGGTTAACTCATACCAAGACTGAATACATACAAAGTTCGAAGCTTTCCTAATGAAACAAAGTCTTCTCTTAAAAATCGAGGCTTCAATCCGGAACTTGGAGAATCGATTGGGCGTTATCAAAGCAAATAGCGAGAGGAGCCAAGGGTCCTTCCCTAGTGATACTTGTGGTCAATCCAAAGGAGCATTGTAAGGCCATATCTACAAGAAGTGGTATAGTGATTCAAATAGTTGAGAAATGCATTCTAGGTGAAGGAAAAATCTGAAAAAGGGGTGGAAGAACATGAAAAGGCTTTAGAAAAAGAGGAGATAAAGGCTGAAAATGATGATGTGCAGCAGGTTCCAAAGGAGATAGCTACAAAGAAGTCTCCCACTCCTTCTTATGCAAAACCTCCTTACCCCCAAAGGTTAAAGCAAAGGTCGATTCAAGCAACGAAGTATGCCGGGTTTTTGGATATTTTTAAGAAACTGCATTAACATTCCTTTTGCGAAGCTCTTGAAAATATGCCTAATTATGCAAAGGTCATGAAAGATTTGCTTTCCAAGAAGCATAAGTTGCAAGAGGCCGAAAGCAGTGGCATTGACTCGGCGGTGTAGTGCCATTATTCAAACAAAGTTGCCACCAAAGCTTAAAGATCCGGGCGGCTTTAGCATTCCTTGTGCAATAGGGAACGTCAATATGGGCGAGCACTTTGTGATCTGGGAGCTAGTATAAATTTAATGCCCTTATCTGTTTAAAGCTCTCGGCATTAAAGAGTTGAAGCCTACTATGATGTCGTTACGGTTGGCGGATAGGTCCATTAAGAAGCCGAGAAGGTGTCATTGAGGATGTGCTTGTGAAAGTGGACAAATTCATCTTCCGGTGGATTTTGTGGTTCTAAACATGGAGGAAGATGCTGAACTTCCTTTGCTTTTGGGAAGACCCTTCTTGGCTACTCTTTTTGCTAGAGCGGTAATTGATGTAGGCTGCGGAAAAATGGAATTCCAAATGAATGATGAGAAAGTCACCTACAATGTGTTTCAATCCATGAAATACCCGGTGATAATAGTGGACCAAAATTGATGTAGTTGACGAGGCCATTCATGAAGATCTTTTTCAAAAAGGTTCGGTGAGTCTATGGAGGATGATCTTGCGCAATTGTTACAAGTGGAAGAAGAGGTTTACGCGATGAGAATTCGATTTACGGGTTGAGGAGGAGTGAAGAAGAAGGATTATAATCGTCACTGTTCCTCCTAAGGTGGAACTAAAGGAGCTCCCTTCTAATCTAAAGTATGCTTTTCTAGGGACGGATGACACTTATCCCATTATTATTAGTGCTGAGTTGTCACCTACCGATGAAGAGAAGAGTTCTTTGAAAGTTTTGACTACCCACAAGACCGCTATGATAGGGTGGTCTATATTTGATTTAAAGGGGATTAGTCCTTCATTCTGCACTCATAAAATTCTTATGGAGGACGAAGTGAAACCAGTAAGGCAGCCCCACCAGGAGACTTAACCCAACTATGAAGGAAGTGGTGAGAAAGGAGGTGGTGAAACCTGTTAGATGCGGTATGATTTATCCTATCTCGATTCAAAGTGGGTTAGTCCAAGTACATGTAGTACCGAAGAAGGGTGGAATCACCGTAGTGCGAGAATGAGAATAATGAATTGATACCCACTAGAACTGCATTTACGGTGGAGAATGTGTGTGGATTATAGGAGGTTGAATGATGCCACTCGCAAGGACCACTTTCCTTTGCCATTCATGGATCGAGATGCTTGAGAGGCTTGCGGGTCACTCTTATTATCTTTTTCTTAGATGGCTATTCCGGTTACAATCAAATAGCGGTGGTTCCAGAGGATCAAGAGAAGACAGACTTTCACTTGTCCCTTTGGGATTTTTGCTTATAGACGGATGCCCTTTGGTCTTTGCAATGCCCCGACTACTTTTCGAGGTGCATGTTGTCTATCTTCTCGACATGACCGAGAGATTTATTGAGGTATTTATGGATGATTTCTCTGTTTTTGGCACTTCGTATGATACTTGCTTGGCTAATTTGTCTTGTGTGCTCCAAAGATGTCAAGAGAGTAACTTGGTGCTTAATTGGGAAAAGTGCCACTTTATGGTGAAAGATGGGATAGTCTTGGGTCATAGAATATCGATAAGGGGATAGAAGTGGATAGAGCCAAGATTATAATCATCAAAGACTTACCTCCTCCCACCAATGTGCGTAGCGTTCGCGATTTTCTTGGTCACGCGGGTTTTTATCGGAGGTTTATCAAGGATTTTTCCAAGATAGCCAAACCACTTAGTCGTTGTTGGTCAAAGATGAAGACTTTAACTTTAACAATAATTGTCTAGTGGCATTTAACTTGTTGAAGGAGAGATTGACCACTTCTTTATTCTGACGGCGCTGATTGGGAGTTACCGTTTGAGTGATGTGTGATGCCGGTGACTATGCTATAAGGGTGTGTTGGGGCAAAGGAAGAATAAGTTGTTGCATGTTATTTACTATGCGAGTAAAGTTCGAATGAGGCACAACCGAACTATGCAACAACCGAGAAGGAGATGCTTGCAATTATTTATGCATTAGATAAATTTAGACAAGTATTTGATTGGTTCCAAGGTGATTATTTTTACGGATCATGCTTTCTAAAATACCTCTTGACTAAGCAAGACGCTAAGCCAAGGCTTCTCCGTTGGATCTTGCTATTCCAAGAGTTTGATATTAAAATTAGAGACAAGAAAGGGGTGGAGAATGTGGTAGCCGATCACTTATCTAGGATACGGTTAAGGAGTTGCGGGATGATTCGAGAGATGGAGATTCGAGATGAATTCCCGGATGAGTATGTCTTGGCAATCAAGGCAATGTACCTTGGTTCGTGATATTGCTAATTATAAGGCAATTGGGATGATACCGAGGGACTAACATGGCGCAGAGGAAGAAGTTCATGCATGATGTTCGGTGGTATATCTGGATGAGCCTTTCTTGTTTTTCGGTGTGCGGATGGAGTGCTCGGTCTTGTATCCCGAGGAGGAAACTCATAAGGTCCTCGGCATTGTCACGGTTCGATTATGGTGGACATTTTTTGGAGAACGCACGACGCTTAAGGTATTACAAAGTGGTTTTTATTGGCCCACACCGTACAAAGATGCTAGGAAGTTTGTGGAGCGTTGTGATCGTTGCCAAAGAACTGGGAATATCTCTAGGAGACATGAGATGCCCCTTAACAACATTCTTGTTATTGAGATATTTGATGTGTGGGAGATTGATTTTATGGGGCCATTCCCAAGTTCTTTTAACAACAATTACATTCTTGTAGCTGTGGACTATGTCTCAAAATGGGTAGAGGCAATTGCTCTTCCCACTAATGAAGCTAAGGTGGTGGTATCTTTTCTCAAAAAGAATATATTCAATAGGTTTGGGGTACCTGGGGCCATAATCGTGACGGAGGAACTCACTTTTATGTAAACCGGTTTTCAATCGGTGCTTAGCAAATATGGTGTCACTCATCGTGTCACTACTCCATATCACCCACAAACTAGTGGGCAAGTGGAGATGTCTAACGGGAATTGAAGCAAATTCGGAGAAGACTGTTGGGAAGTCAAGGAAGGATTGGTCTAAGAAGCTTGATGATGCTTTGTGGGCGTACCGAACGGCATTCAAAACTCCTATTGGCATGTCACCGTTTCAGCTGCTATATGGTAAGTCTTGCCACCTTCCAGTGGAGCTTGAGCATAAGGCGCTTTGGGCAACTAAGCTGCTGAATTTTGATGCTAAATCTGCTAATGAAAAGAGGTTACTTCAGTTGAACGAGCTTGATGAATTCAGAATTTTTGCATATGAAAGTGCTAGCCTCTATAAGGAAAGAACCAAGAGATGGCATGACGAAGGATTATTCCTAGAGAGTTTCATACGGGACGGAGTACTACTTTATAATTCTCGTTTGAAACTTTTTCCGGGGAAATTGAAGTCTAGATGGTCGACCTTTTGTAGTCAAAGAAGTCACACCTTTTGGTGCAATTGCCATTGCACCAATAGGTTCAGATGAAGCTTTTAAGGTGAATGGGCGGAGATTAAAGCCTTACCATGGTGGAGACATTGACGGAGGAAGAACCTCTCGTGGCATTGGAAGTTGAGAATTAAGGTGACATCCGTCAGGCTCGGGACGGTAAACAAGCGCTGATTGGGAGGCAACCCAATAAGTTTTTCTTGCAATTATTAGTATTTTTTTTCTTTCATTTTTTTTAGGTTTAAAGATGATCACTCCTCTTGTGGTCGCCAAGTCTTGCTAGGGCACTCTTTCCTCTCTTAAAATTTGAAACATCATGGATGGTACCGGATGAAGCACTCCACATCAGAGTTAGAGACCTAAAACCAGGGGAGTACTAGTTCTTTTCCCTCTTTATATTTTTGCAACATTGAGGACAATGTTTGATTTAAGTGTGGGGGAGGGGAATATAATTTCTTTGGTTATACTTGTCCTTATGCAATTGAACAGAATTTTTTTTATTATTTGAAATTTTTGCATTGTTTACGATTGACCTTAATTTTGAGCTTTCCCCATCTTAGAGAATATTATCAAGTCAAAAAAAAAAAGTTCTAATTAAGCCTCTAAAGTCTTGAATTTTTTTAATCTTGAGATTGACTATGAGAATAGAGATTAGTTTCTAATATGATCAACAGATTATTAGTTTATGAATATTTTGCTTCATGATTTCTTTAGAAAATTAGATGATGACCTTACCAGCTAAGTAAAACTGTTGTTTGGGGAAATGACTCAGGTAGTGCTAAAAAAAAAAAAAAGAGAGAGAGAAATTCACACACACACGTGCACACAACTCCAATGACTTCTCTAGACCTTACTTAGTAACCGGGGCACTTCATCACCAATGTTGGCACTCGCGTCAAACGGTAAAGTCAAGAGGGTTATGAGTTAGGCTAAAAGCCTCTTGAGGTACCTGTTAGAGTAACGAATAGCTGTGATCGCATCACCCATGTGCGGATCGCGTAAAAGGGGACCTACAACGGCTCAAGGCAAAAAAACAAAAAAAAAAAAAACAAAAAAACAAAAAAAAAAAATTGAAAAAAATTGAGTTATTTCCTACCTGAGGATCCTTATTAAATTAAATGAAAATCTTGGTTTTTCTTGGGGTCATTTGAATTTTTCGGAGAAAGAGAAATTGAGTAGCTTGATATTCTTTTACTAATCTTATGGTTGAACTTATTGCATGCCGATCTTTTGATTATGGGATGTTAAAAGATTGTTACAATTGTTAAAGACTATGGGCTTAGTGATCTATCCTTATAAGACATTAACTTAAATAAGATTTGATGATATGATCTAAGTGTGATGGTTTGTTGCTTTTTGTTTAGGAATTTCATGAGCAATGTTCTTTTCAAATAATGAATCCTCTTTCTTCGCGAGGACAAGCAAATGTTTAAGTGTGGGGGAGTTTGATAAGTAGATCTTTTATAATTAAATAAGTATAGATTACGAGATATATTTGATTGAATTTATTAATATTATACTTATTTAATTATCTTTTATATATTTATCTATCTTTTAATTAAATATAGGAGAAAAGAATATTATAACGAGAAAATCTATTGATATCCTATTTTATTATGCGAGAGATATTATGGATGTCACAAATGCCTATTTGAAAGGATATTATAAGTGTGATAATATATTATCTGAAGAAAAAAAGAGATGAAAACGTGGGCCCAAGCTGGAATTATTCATTGGGAGAAAGGAGAAAAAAATCAAAAGGATATAATATATCCTTTACAACAAAACAATAAAGCAGAGCACGTACAGTAGGCTATACTCATGAAAAGGATATGATATATCCTTTAGAAAAAGATAAATAAAGCATCGTGGGACCCGCGACAAAGTAGAGAGCCTAACTAATATATATTGAAGGCCACGCATTAGGTGGGAATTCAGAGAAGGTGACGCACACCACGCATACGAGGAGAACAACGCACGACAATTCAAGAGGAAAAGAAAGCACGGACGATCAGCACGCACAGGAGGAGCAAGAGGAAGCTGACCACAATCAGACTGAGGGATTCTTTAAGAGTCTTTATTTCTCTTTTCTTTTCCTGTCTTCCCTGAATCTGATTTTCATCTTTTCATGGATTTTAGTATAGCCATGCTCGGCTAGTTTTCTTTTGTAGTTAGGGCGAGGATGAACCCTATGCGAATTTAAAATATTTGGTTGAATTCTTTATTGATATTTATTTTTCTTGATTGAATGAATTATCTTTGCTTAAAGCTTTCTTGAAGATTGATCACCTTTTAGATTGTTCATAGGTTAATGTATGACAATAGAGATGTTGGTGCATTTAACTAGAACCGTTAATTCATCGTAGAGTTGTATGACCTAGACATAGGCTTACGATTTTATGCGATCTCATAATTCTGGTTTAAAAATATAATCTTTCCAATCAATACTAAGACATTAGGTTGATTTCAAAGATAACGGACTAAGGTAGCATCAAGACATTGGGACTTAGTCTAACTTTTAGAAAATTGATCGTCAATCATGAGAATAATAATCAATTAGGGATTCAATTCAAATTATTAGAGGAACATAGGGGATTCTCATCCCTACACATTTGCGTATTTCTTAATTGAAGGTCTTAATTTTGGATTACTCATATTTTCTCTCGATTGTTCTTGAGATTCATATTTTGGATTCTCTATTTAATTCTTTAAATTCTATTTGGTTACAACTCACCCCATATTACTCATTCATCCAACTAAAGCGAAAATAGCAAATTAGTGATTGGAATACTATTCAAGCGACGATCTTTTTCTCACTACTTTATTACTTATAACGGCCGGAATTGACTTGCCAAAGTCGCTATCATAATTCAACTTGTTTTCACTGTTTGAAGTAGGCCTATACCCTGTATCGCCTGTAACCCCAAACTCAAACCACTTTATAGTCAAATAGGCCTGACTTGTTAAGTGGGAAGCCTAGTCTATTTCCATTTTTAACAACAATGAAATATATAGGTTTGGAGTGGACTTTAATTTCTTTGGAAAAACAGTTCAGATTACGCTAAATCCCATCACAAAAGTCCCCTACACCCAGGTGTGGAACGTTGAAGATGTCAATATCCAAACTACAACTTGGTGTCCTCGCCTATCCGCTCCATAGTTTGCTTCTACCAAAGTATGATCTTTGTAGACCTTCCAATCACGTAGAACAAAGTTTTGAATCAAAGGAAACTAACAATTTTACCAACAGGATCAAACCTGCAATTTTCCACTTACATGGAGTTCTCAAACAACTAGAGAACGAAAGAGGTCACAAAAGTTCCTTTTCACAGTCAAACTATTCAGCATCCATAAATTATCAGTAAGTACATATTCAAATGCCAGAATCAAAAGTCAAAACTTAACTTTTCTTCGGATTTTTATTATTCAAGAAATATTTACAACTGCATATGCTGAATCGAATGAAACTACTCCTATTTCATCCACAACAAAAAAAACTACAACCACTCTGAACTACAATGAATGAAAACCATTAACCCGAAACCAGAATACCATTTTGATTTTGTTTTGTTTGTTGTTTACATTGGGATGGTATGTAGTGGTGGAGCAAACACTGGATCTTTCCGAGTCAATGCCCGAACCAGCATCCTTGCTTTGTACACACTTCCTGAGCAAAGGACCATCACTCACTCCTGCACGGTTCGTTCTTGACTCAACACCCTTCCCCTTCACGCGTCTTTCCCACGCGCCCCATTCCCTATTTCGATTCTTATAAAGAAAAATATAAGGAAAAACTCGTAATTTACGTTTCACGTGACTCAGCTTTCACATGGAAGCGCGGCCTTTATCTTCTGCACCGTACAAGATATGAGGTTGTTCACTGTCTCCACCGACTCTACCGTCAGCTTCGCCGTCGGCAGGCTATTCACCAGTATCTGAAACGCCACCGTCAGGAGTGACCCGCTCCCTCTGCCGCCGCCGACGTTGCTGTGGCTATGCGACCCGCGTGAACCAGATCCGTCTGGC